>JBAIZL010000001.1:266050924-266665924 GCA_036971475.1 Prosapia bicincta
GCTCTAACACTAGAACGATCGGTGAATGGGCTCCACACACGCAAGCACACGCGCACGCACCCACTTACGCACACACGCACACACACACACACACACACACACACACTCACACTCACACATGCAAGCACTCACATACGCGCGCGCGCGCGCGCGTTCACACACACACACACAAACAAACACACACACACACACACACTTACACACACACACACACACACACAAACACACACACACACACACACACACAGACATACACACACACACACACTCACACACACACACACTCACTCACTCACACACATACACACACATACACACACACACACACACACACACACACACACACACACTCACAACACACACACACACACACACACACACACACATACACACACACATATATATATATATATATATATATATATATATATGAAAACTCCCATTTTTTTAGACAAATCGAAGGGCAAGGAATTAATAACAATATTGCGAAGTGTGAGTGTATTTGTAAATAGCGTCAATAAAACTCCCATCAAAGTCTAATCATAGGAAAAGAATTGCATAGCGTTTCCTAATGGTATAAAAATTATAGCTACGTTTTGACGTTAGTCATGAAAATATGTAAGGTTTTGAAATATAAATGTAATCCATCTCTGCTAATCTGACGTGGAGACTGAGACAAATGGCTGTAGCACAATAAGCATCGCAGTCATTTGTCCCTTAAGACGCTCATTCTGCGAAATTTATTGCGATTTGACTTTCCCTCGTACAGGCAGTTAATTTACGTTCCGCAGGCCCTAACGTGTGCCTTCTTCTAACATTACACTCTACACTACACAATGTACTTAGCATAAGTTGTGTCGTACATCTGCGGTATGCTTTATTATTTAGTAAAAAAAAATAGTTCTGGGATTCAGGGGAGTCCCAACAGAAGTGATAACAAAATGAAGCTAATAGTTTAGCAAATCACTGAAAATATGAATTTATACATTTTTCATTCAATTTTTACATCTTTATTTGAAGAATGTATTTAATAAAGACTAATATTTATTGTAGTAATAATAAAATATGTGGGTAACAAAAAACATTTATTATCTTCTTGAATTTTGTAGTCCATTAAGTTCGGTGAATCTTATTAATCACTTACATATTAGTTTATGACTATCCGAACTTTAAATTTAGTAAATTTGTTAAAACTCACTGTGACAGAATGTTTTCGATCGCTATGTGCCGATCTTCGTCAGTCTCTTTTGCTTGTAGATGTTGGGTCAAGCGGTGACGCTTTTAAAGGTAGGTTTTCGGTAGTATCAAAAATTATGTGTGAATTGTATTGTGGTTGTTCCTTTAATATGTTTGTACTTTGTGTTTTTGTGTGTCTGTATATTTCAAATTGTTCTAGTGTGTTGAGATGTGGTCCTTTTTTGTTGATGTGTAGGATTTCTAGGTTATGGTAAATGTCTGTGTATTTGTGTCCTATTTCTTTTATGTGATTGTAAAATGTTAAGTTGGTGCTATGTTTGTGTTCTTCGACTCTTTGTTTAAAGCTGCGACCTGTTTTTCCAATGTAGAACTTGTTACATTCGTTGCAGTTCAGTTTGTATACGCCTGGTGCTTGTAGTTTATCTTTGTTGTTGGTGTTGTGTTGTATTTTGTATTGTAACTTGTTATTAGTTTTGTATGCTATTTTGTATCCTATTTGTGTCCTATTTCTTTTATGTGATTATAAAATGTTAAGTTGGTGTTTTTTGTGTTCCTTGACTCTTTGTCAAGTCTCTTGATGTAATCATCTTAAATTCATTGATTAAACTAATTTTAAACTACCTAAGTAAATACGTAATTGCTTACTTGCTAACGCGTTTCAAAATGATCGTTCCTTTTACGAAGCTAACCCTCTACTGGCGGCTTTTGCTCTTTACAAACGGTAAGACAGGGTTAGATTTATGACAGTGGATGAGATGTCCGAGTCTTGTGTGATGTATTGGAAAAGGCTATTGGCTTCAAAGTGTGTGTGGTCGTTTAATATATTTTCCCTGTCTGTTGTGTAGTGTTTGTAGATTTCATATTTTTCTAAGGTTGTTAGTTTTTTTACTCTGTTTTAATGTGTGTAGAATATTTAAATTAGTGTGTATGTCGGTATGTGTGTGTTGGGTGTTATTTAGGTGTTTTGCGTAGCTGAATTTAGGGTTTGTTTGTTTTGTTTTGGTAATGTGTTCATGGAAGCGTGTGTAGAATGACCTGCGGGTTTGACCGATGTAATAGTTGGGACAATCGTTGCAAGTTAATTTGTAAATACCTGAGAGTTTGTATGTGTCAGTTTCTTTTTTAAAAGGTTGTATATGTTTTCTTAGAGTGTTTGTTGTTTTGTAGGATATTTGGTAATGGAGTTTTTTGAATGTGTGTGTTTTTATTGTGGTAGGTGATGGATATGTATTTGTTGTTTTTGTGTGGTATGTTTGTGTGGCTGTTTGATGGTGTTTATGTTTTATTTTCCTGAGTATGTTGTCTATGAGTGTGTGTTGGTAGCCGTTTTGTTGAGCGATGTATTTTATGGTATTAAGTTCTTCGTCGAAGTCTTTCTGTACCATTGGTATATTTATTAGCCGGTGTAACATATGATTAAATGCAGCGTGTTTGTGTTGTGTGGTGTGATTAGATGTATTATGTATGACCATATCTGTAGTTGTTGGTTTTCTGTATATTTTGAAATTGTGTCGAGTGTTGTGTTTGGTGATAGTAAGATCTAGAAAGTTTATTCTATTGTTTTCTTCTAATTCGAGAGTAAATGTGAGGTTTTGGTGTATGGTATTAATGTAATTATGTAGTTGTTTGATTTGCCGTTTGTTGCCGTTGTATAATATTAAAATGTCATCTACATATCTATGGTAGTAAATTAATTTATGTGTGTAGTTATTGTTCTGTAGAATATATTGTTGTTCGATGTGGTGTAGGAATATTTTTGCTAGGATGCCTGAGATAGGTGAACCCATTGGGAGGCCGTCTTTCTGTGTGTAGTATTTGTGTTGGTATGTGAAGTAGTTTTGTGATGTGATGAGTTTGGTGAGTGTGATTATTTCATGTGTGAGTTTATATGGAGTGTTGTTTGCTGAGAGCATATTTTGTAGTATGTTCAGTGTTTGTTCTATTGGCACTTTAGTGTATAGGTTTTTTATGTCGAATGAGGCTATGGTGAAGTTGTGTGGTATGTGGATGTCTTGTATTTTGTGTATGAGGTTTATGTTATTGTGTATGGATGTGTGATTGTGAAATTTTATGTTGTCTCTGATAGTTTTGTCTATGTAATTGGCTAATTTATGTGATGGTGCATGTGTATGATTGATTAGTGGACGGATGGGTGTGTTTTCCTTGTGGATTTTAGGTAATGCATTCAATATGGGGGCTTGGGGTTTTATTTCTTTGTAATATTTCTTTTGTTCACTTTTCATGATTTCGGTGCATTTCTTTAGAAGATTTTTAATTTCTGTTTGGAATTTAGGTGTGGGGTCTGATCGGAGTTCGGTTATTTTGTTTTCAGTAATGAAGCTGTTGACTTTCTTGTCGATGTCTTGTTGTTGCATAATTACGATGGAGTTACCTTTGTCTACTTTTAAGAAATTTAGGTTGTTTGTTGCGTTTTTGTATAATTGATTTAAGGATTGAATGTTCATTACTTATGGTAGGTTTATTGTTTAAGTTGGGCATTTTATGTTTAATGTCTTGTCTAATGTATTCGTGGTGTGTGGGATCTGTGTATTGTATTGCGGTTTCAGTGTCTAAAAGGATGTTTGACATTTGTTTGGATATTTTGGGGTGTAGGTTATGTTTTAGGCCTTTGTTTAATAGTGTTAATTCATTTGTACTGAAGATGATGTTTGTAGTGTTGATGGTTCGTGAGTGGAAATGGTGATCGGTGTAGATTGAGATGTAACTTTGGGTTGCGAGGTTGTGTAGCTTTTGATTCTGTCTGTTTCTTTGTTTAAAGCTGCGATCTGTTTGTCCAATGTAGAATTTGTTACATTCGTCGCAGTTCAGTTTGTATACGCCTGGTGCTTGTAGTTTATCTTTGTTGTTGGTGCTGTGTTGTATTTTGTATTGTAATTTGTTATTGGTTTTGTATGCTATTTTGTAACCTATTTTTTTGAAATTTGCGGGCTGTTTTGTTTGTTGTTTTGTTTATGCATGGTAATGTGATGTATTTGTTTTCCCTGTCTGTAGTGTTGATTTTAGTGTTTTTTGTATTTTGTACCATAGTTTGTCTATTATTGTGGTGTTGTATCCATTTGTGTATGCTAAATATTTAATTGTGTCTAGTTGTTTGTTTATGTTTTCTGTGGTCATTGAGACTTCTTTAAGTCTATGGAGCATGGATCTGAAGGCAGTGTGTTTGTGTTGGATAGGGTGGTTTGAGGTGTTGTGGATAAGTGTCTGTCGTTATGGGTTTCCTATAAATGGTGAAGCTGTGTTTTTGTGTGTGGCTTTTAGTTATGGTTAGGTCGAGAAAGTTTAGGGATCGGTTGGTTTCAATTTCTGAAGTGAAGTGGAGTTATAGGTGTATCTTATTAGTGTAGGTGAGGAGTTTTTCGCATTGAGTCCCCATCCGAGCCATCATCAACAACCAAAATGGTCCTGCACATAAATTAGCAAAATACATGGACAAAATAGTCAGACAATCCATAAAATTAAACACAGAAACACACATAAAAACAGAACAAACCTCATAGATAAAATAAAAGACATAAACATACCACACAATTCAACACTACTATCACTCGACATAACAAATATGTACACCAACATACCCATACCCGACACGCTCAACCTCCTAGAAACCCGATTAATACAGAACAACATACCTAAAACCCACGTTACCGAGATCATAAACATCCTCCAAACCATCACCAAACACAACTATTTCACCCACAACTCAAACTTCTATTTACAACCAGATGGCCTACCCATGGGAAGTCCTATCAGTAGTGTCTTAAACGAAATTTTTCTACAACACATAGAAAACACCAAAATACTCACAAACAACACACACGCACACAAAATCATTTACTGGTACAGATACGTCGATGATATAACACTATACAGAGGTCTTTTATTTTATCTATGATGATTGTTCTGTTTTTATGTGTGTTTCTGTGTTTACGTTTATGGATTGTCTGACTATTTTGTCCATGTATTTTGCTAATTTATGTGCAGGACCATTTTGGTTGTTGATGATGGCTCGGATGGGGACACAATGCGAAAAACTACTCCCCTACACTAATAAAATAACCCAAAACTCCACTTCACTTCAGAAATTGAAACCAACCGATCCCTAAACTTTCTCGACCTAACCATAACTAAAAGCCACACACAAAAACACAGCTTCACCATTTATAGGAAACCCATAACGACAGACACTTATCCACAACACCTCAAACCACCCTATCCAACACAAACACACTGCCTTCAGATCCATGCTCCATAGACTTAAAGAAGTCTCAATGACCACAGAAAACATAAACAAACAACTAGACACAATTAAATATTTAGCATACACAAATGGATACAACACCACAATAATAGACAAACTATGGTACAAAATACAAAAAACACTAAAATCAACACTACAGACAGGGAAAACAAATACATCACATTACCATGCATAAACAAAACAACAAACAAAATAGCCCGCAAATTTCAAAAAATAGGATACAAAAGAGCATACAAAACTAATAACAAGTTACAATACAAAATACAACAGAGCACCAACAACAAAGATAAACTACAAGCACCAGGCGTATACAAACTGAACTGCGACGAACGTAACAAATTCTACACATAGCGATCGAAAACGTTCTGTCTCAGTAAGTTTTAACAAATTTACTAAATTTAAAGTTCGGATAGTCATAAACTATTGTTTAAGTGATTAATAAGATTATAAGAACTTATTACCATACATAACTGACTGCTGATACTTGTGAAAATAATATTTTTCTCGCGCATATTATAGCGTTATGGCCAGTACTTACCAAGTTCTCACTATTTTTATAAAAGTGTGTTCTCTAGATTTTGCAAAGGTGGTCAGATATATAGAAGATGAAAACGGGACTGTACTCTCTAGGAGCTTTTGGGGTATGGATATCCCCAGAAAAGGGGTGGGTTCGTGGAGATACCGCTGAATTCTTTTGAAATTAATGAATAAAATACCAAGCTTTCAAGCTTTTATCGTCGTTATTAAAATGAACAATCGGGCTGATCACACACGTTTTTTCCTTAAATATTTTCAATAGGAGCTTGGATGTCAGAAAATGTGTAATATTAATAGAGGTAATAAATTAATAAAATCAGCATATTTGTACAGTAAACAAAAAATATAATCAATTTTAATATATGCTGCTGTCGATGGAATTAATCTTGGCAGCATTGCCATGACAGTAAATTACGTGATTGTACGACAAATTGTACTAAGAATTTGTACTTTCAAGCTAATAATATGAGACTGTCCTTTTAGTGTATACATCTAAAATTTAACTGCTCAAAATATTTTGTGTAAATATTGAAAAAGTACTATGTCAGTTACTGTTCTGCCAAAACGGGATAATTAAGCGTTTCCAGGGGAGTAGTCGGGACAAATGTCTGGAAAACGAGACGTCTGGCTAATTTAGTTACGTGCTAGACAAGTAGAACTGTGACTCCGTCACTCGTTAGCAAAGGCTTCTCAAGCGACATGTAAGCTCCAAATGTCAATGGCAATTGTCAAAATAATAAAATGAAGAAATAACAATTGCCAAAAATTCAAATACATAAATATCAAGTATTTTTAAAGTTTTTAGCTTTTTATAAATAGTGGAATGTTTTATAATTATACTATAATCAATATATTTTATAGTTAGAAAACTCGTAGTATTTTACTGTTATCAATAAACAATGCCGTATATCCTAGCGTATACGTCAGACCGGTGCCTAAGTCGAAGCTAATTTTGAAATTTTAGGTGATTCAAGCATGACTCGGAGGCATAAGCTAAATCTAAAAAATACCGGATCGCATTCAGTTTACTTCAGAACTCTACTACATTACGTTTTAAAGGTAAATCTATTTTGGTGCTGAAATTCCAAAATGTATTTGGTTATTCGGCAAAAAAACCAATATTGCACAAAAGGTACCAAAATATTTAGATAAAATTAACCATTTTCATATATTTACTATAAACTTTTGAAAAAAAAACGACTATGAGCTGGCCAATATTGAAAATATGTGCAAAACGCTACCTAAACTATATTTTTTGAGCTCTCGAGGTAACTATTGAATAAACGATAAGCCAGTTGAATATTGGTGGTACTTGGGGATCTAAAGTCAGCCTACGACAATGGGTGGCGAGGGATGCTGCTGCACAAGATGAGCCGAGCAGGAATAGCGGGAGAGCTCTTCCACTGGATCAGGTCATTCCTGGGTGAACGTTACCAAAGGATGAACTTTAATAATTCTCGCTCCAAGTTCCGATTACCAGAGGCAAGGCCTGCCCCTAGAAGCAAGCCGTAATTAGCTGCCAATTATTCAATTTAATCCTATACGTCATCAGAGTGACGCCAGGGTGAAAGCGCAACTATACGCGGACGACCTGATCATATAGCCTCAAGTAGCAACATAAAAGCTCTCGAATCTATTTTAAACCAGGTTCTAAAAACTTTAGAACATGGGCTGACAAAAATGGCCTTACAGTAAACATAGCCAGGACGGTATACCAGGTTCTTAGCCTATCAACAAGGCAAACTGATATCAAGCAGGATATAACAAAATACCTAGGTATATCCATCGATAAAAAAATGTCGTGGAAAGCACATATTGACAGCTCTGTCGAGAATGCCACCAAGAGATGCTTAAACGTCTGACAGCTTCCACCTGTGGAGCTACGCAGGATGTCCTAACAACCACATATAAGACATACATAAGGCCCATCCTCGAGTATGGTAGTGAAACCACCATAACAGCGAACGCTTGTACCTCTGCTAAGCTAGACATCGCCCAAAACATTGCACTAAGGGTAATCACAGGAGCTACGAAATCGACACCAATCGTAGCAATGGAAGTTCAGGCGAACATTGAACAAATACAATGCCGTAAGGAGAAATCGGGCTTAAACTTTTGGGAAAGGCAAAAACGAATACAACCCTACAAATTAGGAGAACTACAAGTAATCAGTGCCTCGTCTAAAAACCTAAATCACACCATTGACTGTACCCCACTATGTTAAAAAAAAACACAACATCGTGCTTGGAGATGCAGAAAACAGCCCACTTCCCGCCAACCTCAGAGCTACGCCTGGAAAACCACTCTACTCCAAAACATATAGGCCTATCCCCAGACATCGAACTGAGGATAGCTGTGCTAGAGACGATCAACGTCAAATATCCAGAACTAAAGTGGCTCCGCATGTACAGTGACGGATCATCCATGCCGGGACCAAGGAATACCGGAGCTAGATATGTCTCCAAAGCTCCATAGCAGTGAGAGCGCCTCTCTCGAATTATGATTAGGAGATCGCTGCAATATGTGAGGCTTGAATACTTGAAACAGAACCAAAAAGCTGTATTTCTCATAAACTGCCGGACTGCGATAATTGCACTCTCAAACAGTAAATACACCGATTGCAAGAAAACAACTGCATGCCGATTGAGACTCTCCAACTTAATAGAAGGTGGCTGGACCTTACACCCGCAGTGGATCCCAAGCTATGTTGTCGCGGAATGGAACGAAAAGGCCGATTTTCTCGCTACAAACGGCGCTGCTCTCCAGCAACCACTTTGCGCTCAGTCGTACTCTTCTGCAAATACCGCAATCAACCAAGTGGTAAACAACTGGACCAGAACACGCAACAGGCAAGCCAGCATAGGGAAGAATTGGGCTAAGCTGATGGACTCTACCATACCTCGAAACTTACCTAGAAATGTAGCAGTAGCTGCGTTAAAATCTACCACTGACCACGAATACCTGGAAGCTTATCTGCACCGCATCGGGTTAAGCTCAGATGCGGCCTGTACGCTGTTCCAACACTCTAGGATATTCGCAGTCCACCTACCCCAGTGCCCGGCCCTAGGAGCCAACCTTGAGGACGAAGAACAAGGCAACCACAGGGAAATCGCCTGCCTCTACAGGTTCGCCAAATGGCTAACCTGCCAAGGGTGGGCGTTTACTAGCAAGTATATTTTTTCCAAAGCTATTTCACACGTCCTTGAACAAGTTGGATTTTGCCTTTTCTTTAATTTCTGCTTGAACGTCGGTGAAGTATTATTGTCTACTTAATTCATCTCTCTCTCTCTCTCTCTCTTTCTCCATGAGTCTCACTATGATCTTCATTATCCCAAACTTGCTTTAAGAAGTATCATCTCTTTTCAAATTTGTTTCTATAACTTTAACTATTGCTGTTTTGAACGTTTACAGTTACTTCTCAATTCCTTTCTCCTCATTTGTTTTGACTATTTTCAGACTTTAGTGTTCATAAAATTCTTTCTCTTATATCATCTTTCTTTGCCCTCCTGTCACATTGTAGCTGCTTCTTCAAATATGGGATTTTTTTCAATTTATTCTAAACCCTCGAAAATGTTTCTTTGGATCCAATAGCCACACCATGGTATGTTATCCCTACAATACACGTTTTGAAACATTAGGGAACTAACATTACATACTTAGTCTTCTTGAAGTTTTAAGTATTCAAAAACCACTAATTGGTGTTCCTCATTAAATGCTTTTAGGTAATCACAAGGCTTTTGTTCCCATCTTCTAAACCGTGTGCTCCTACAATTCACATTTTTCTCTGCCTATTTCGGAGTAAAAATACCCTTAAAACTAACTCGTGTTTACATATTTTATGACTTTACTATGTATTCATAACAATTTTCAATTTTGTCTATGGTTAAAGAATATGCTTGTATTATATTAAGCCTAATTGGTTTAGTGTTTATAAGGAACTAATAGTAGTATTTTGTGACACTGATAAAAACTTTGTCATGTATGTTCACCATCAATTCTATTCCATACTAGTGCTCAAGGGCCCCCCTTAGCATGAGAAAAAATTAAAATTTATAAAATTAACCCTCAAGGACGCGCGCTGTTATAAAAAGTACAACAGTTTTAATATTTTGATTCTTGTTGAAACCTGTTGGTAATTATTTGTTCAAATCACCGTTCTATTCTTCTATTGGTCCCCCACTACTCTTATCAGTTGTCATCAATGTCTTTATTCTATCAACATAGCCTCAGCGTGCGATTAGTTCTGGTCAGTCATCACTGTTGTACAAAATACAACAAGGCGCCTTCTGACGTTTTTATTTTTTCGGTGCAGTTTTTTTTTCTCCACGATGGAACGTAAGTTTTTTATATACATTTTTTTAAAGAATTATGTAATTATTTGTTTTGTTTAACATTTTTATAAATTTTCATGTTTTTAGGAGTGAATTTGGAAGACATTCCAAAAATTTTACAGGATCTTTCTGAAGAAGAAATTGATAATGCTGATTTTATTGAAAGCGACGATGATCTGAGCGACGGTGAAGCTGAAAAAAATGATCATAACTCAGAAAGTGAATTGGAAGGTGATTGGCACTCTACGTGAGAACAAACGGGAAATTCCAGCAGAATTTCTGCCTAATAAAACCAATCAGCCAGGTACTTCCTTGTTTGGGTTCCAGAGTGATCGAACCATGGTCTCATATACAACAACAAAAAATAAAGCTGTAATATTGATTTCGACTATGCACGACTCAGATGATGTTGACGAACAAACAAATAAGCCAGAAATTATATTGCAGTACAACAGAACGAAAGGTGGAGTTGATAGTAATGACCAGCTTTGTGCTACATATAGCGTTGCCTGGAGGACAAGAAGATGGCCAGTTGCATTATTTTTTGCTCTGATAAACATTGTTGGGGTCAACTCAGAAGTAATTTTTTCATTGGTAAGACCAAACTTTTAAAAACTCGATTGAAAGTTAAGGAAAATGTAGAAAACCGAGATGTTGTATAAAATACAACGCGCCTACTTACGTTAGATAAAAAGGCGCGCGTGCATGAGTGTTAAAAATGACAAGAAAAATATTATATGTTTAACTGCAATTTAGGTGTAGGGTAATATGAAGGACAATAGAAAATAACATTTAACATACTTGTAAATTGAATTCTGTCAGTATTTCCTCTAGTGAGCGGAATGTAATAGCCTATATTTATTCTAAACACGCCATCCTCCGTTGGATATAATACATACGTTTATTACTTTAATTTGTGTCTGACGTTTCCAGTTTTAAGAGCTTTATTAGGCTTTAAGCAGCATTAAAGTGTTAGCAATTATTAAATGTATCATTAATTTTAAAAAATCTTAACATTTCCCTTTGCGGTAAACATTTCGCCTTGCAGGTTTTAAGTTGCCCCCTTAAGATGTAACAAAATAAGCATTGAAGTTACTTGACAATTGATAACTATGGGGAAATATTAAAATTGTCGAAAAGTAATAAACAGTCCACTTTACTATGACATAAATACACAGATTTAGTCTCAATTTGAGTCATTTTTATGTTGCTAATGCTTAAAACATAAGTTTTAGAGTGGTAAAATTTCAACATTTTCTACGGGGGTTAACAAACCGAAGCCCCCTGGCCCCCCTCTTGACAAAATCCTGGGTGCACCCCTGCTAGCGCTAGCTAAAACTAATATGTTCAATATCTTTTGCACTCGGGCCATGTTCCTATGGTCATTTTATTTTGCTTGTGTTGCTATGCATTGCACTCCTACTCCAATTAAGGTTTGCCTGTTAAGCCTATTTGATTATTCAGTTATAATATGATGTACTTGTAATTGCCTTAATGAGGTGGGAGGATAATTGTTTGCTATTTTTATCCATAATTAAAGGAATAATCTGGTATACAATTTAACATGTCTACACAGATACCTTTTTATAAAAACAAGAAATTATTGTAGGGCTAGTGATCTGATATTGCAGAAAACTGAACATGTAGACAAAGTGGCAAATGCTTATTTGTGGCTATTCTGTCCACATGAACATTTTTTACTTATCTTTTAAACTGTGCAATTGTTAAAAAAGGATACCTATTCAACAGGAATGTTCAGAACAAAAAGAAAATGAAATTCATTCGATAGGATATTTAAAAAGTTGAAAAAAAGTGACATTAGCATCTAACAAAACAGGTATATAAAATATGTAACAAATTTTCAGAAAAACCATAGATAATACAATATTATTTAAAAAATGGGCCAAATTTACAATATTGACTCATTATCTCTGTGAGAGAAAAACAACTCAAATGCTAAAATCCAATTGCATCTTTTCCTTAAAACAATGCATAATGCATTTATTCTTTACAGGCAGAAGCATACACAGGTAATAGGTTATTAAATTTCCAAAATACGGTTATATATACTCATTTACAAAAACCACTACTATATATTCCAATATGGAATTTATATAATAACCAATGTTTCATAGAAAGAAAAAATCAACTTCAAAGCTATATAGTTTGCGACAAACAGAATAAGAAACAATGAATCTTATTTCTGTAACCAGGATGTAGGAAAAATAGGATTTTATATAAAACCATGATTTAAAAGTACAATATTTATGTGTCTGTGTGTGTACATTAAAAATTTTTCAGGGTAGTAATTTATTTTTTTTTAATAAATTTTTGGTTAAATAATTTATTTCTTTTTTAATTTCTGAAGTACAAACATAACTATATTCTATGTTACATTTTAATTGTTTTTTTTTTAATAACAGATTTATTATACGTAAATTCTAATTTAAGAGTAACGTAAATTGTAATTAATCATACATGAGTTTAAACAGTGACAAACTAAGTAATTTATAAAATAAAACCTTTTAGCACAGAGAATGGGCAGTGGCGGACTTTGCCATGGTGCCACCCCTAGGCACAATTCGGCCGGCCGCCCCTTTGCGCCCCGTTCGCGAATTTATTAAAAACGTACGTAATATAATGCTTTTAATTTTTCACCATACGAATCCGTTTTCAAGCCGTGTTCAAAGAAATATAGATAAGATATTATTTAAAGACTTTTTATAAAAATTAATTAGAAAATTTATTTTGGTTTCATCGATAAAATTAAAAAACAATAAAATAAAAGGAAGTTTTCTATTCTCAGGGGGGGGCACTCCCCTGCTGGATCAGCCACTGATTTAACTATTACTATTGTCACTAAAACTCATCGGTACAAAAAAAGCTGCCGCCTGCCGCCCACTCGAGGCTGCGCCCATAGGCACGTGCCTAGTGTACCTAATGGGAAGTCCGCCATTGAGAACTACTGCAGGATTGATAGACTACTGCAGTCAATGTTTTAAAGAGATAGAAGGAACATTGCTACCTCTGTTACAAAACCCTATTATATAGATTATGAGACATAATATGATGGCACAATAAAGAAAAAGAAATTATCAAAGATATTACTAATTCAAGATTGGCACCTGCAAATATCAGGAAGAAAAAAAAGTTGCTGTAGTACATGGTATGAAAACTTTATTTTTTTATACATATTGACTGAGATTTTATGGCAAAAAATATATAGAAAGTTATAAAAAGTTATGTCTTTAACAAATTGTGACTTACAACTGAAAATAAAATTAAACAATTAAAACTAAATTACAACTATCAGAATAGCAATAAAGCAAAAAACATAGCAGTGAGACACAAAAGTAAAGATTCTTACAGATAATATTTAAAAATACAAATGTAGGCCCTTAGAAATATTTATTGGAACAATATTCTACATTCATAATTATAATACTCAAATATAAATGTTACCAGCAAATAAAAAAGATTGTAATGTATAGTATCTTAAGAAATCTGATGAGTCCTACGCCATTGAAAGCTTTTTGCAATGGTAGATTTAAATGCAATATTAAATTTTAATGGATATGTGATAAAAATTCAGTTTCAAATATACCATATGTATAATGTAAATAAAGATATTTTTATTCTTATAATATGAAGCTTTCATAAATTTATCATCTGAACTTATTTTCACCCAAAAAGTGTTCTCTTACAGTAAAAAATCCATGTGAAATTACCTGGATTTTTGTGAAATTGAATTACTATAAGTCTTATAAACAGTTCCCATAATGCTTAGTCAACATCTTTTTCAATTGCTTAAACATTTGGTCTTTTTGTATGGTAACTTGCAAATTAATCCTAGGATAGGGTATTTTTGTGATGTAATTACAATGCGAATAATACATATTCTGTAAGATGTAAAGTTGTTGTTCTTTGTCTCTAAAGCGATTTCATGACATAAATAGTGGTTTATAAAAGTGTACAGTTTTTCATTACAAAATCATACTTTTGTGTTTATGTATTATATTTTTAAAAAAGTTTTTTATTTATAACTTGAGAAAATGTTTAAATATTCCTTCCCTATCTCATCATATCATAATAACATGTTATTGTCATGACAACAAATAACTTCTGAGAGTGCTAGAGAAATGCAGTCTTATTTAAAAAATAAGGAAACTGGTTCCTTGTCTTCTTGAAGGAAAGGGAATTGTGGCTGTAAAAGATAAACCACTACAGGATCGGTTATCATAGGAAGAAAATGTAGAATTAATCCGAAATAAACTGCTCTAATTGAGTGATAGCAGCCAACCCCTTAATGCTAGACAGAAATTGCCGCTGGAAAACCAGTTTTTCACAAGCAATATGCAATAACAAGTTTTGGTGTTAACTGTACTTTTAAAGACTGGAAAATTGTTATATTTCCTGATGAATCAAGTTTATGTTGTTTCATACTTTCGAAAAACAGCAGATGAAAAAACTCCATCACTGCATACTTGTATCCATCAATTAGTTGAACACTCTCAGAAATAAATGTTTGGGGTGATTATATAGTAAAAACCTTAGTTCATAAGTTACAGTAGATGGTATTTTACAAAGCCATGTGAAACAAAATTCTTGAAACAAAGGTTGTGCCACAACTTTGAAATAAATTCCTACATAGCGAAGAAGTGTACCATCAAGTTTTAGCAACATAGCATACAGCCAAGTGAAAACATCTTTTGAAAACAAACAAAACATTTGCACCGTCATAGCTAGGCGATTCCCCAAAAATAACCCCAATTGGAAATCTGTGCAAATAGTGAATATCCAACACTCAAAATGGATTGAACTATAAAACAACCCCAATGTAGCAATAATATTGATATGGTTTCATGACAAATTTAAAAAATATATAGTACATTAACTGAATATACACCTGTATTTGTAGTGATAAAGAATACAAGACATGTTAGTTACTAAACAACATCTATTTGGATTAATTTGAACGCCATTGTGTCACATTTAAAGTCTTTATTAACCAAAACTACATTCCAGCCACAATCGTATAGTTTTTCTCAAAACAAGGCAGGGCCTTTCTTAGCAGTTTTTTTTCAAACCATGTGGCTTTTTTAGTTTGGTTGAACTGATAAAATAGATAAAAACATACACAAAACTTACAAATTAATAATTTATTTACTCATACGCGTTTCAATGACAAAGTCATCATCATCAGTGAGTGTTACTACTACAAACTCTAACTTACAACTAGGGTGAAAGTAAGGTTACACTTCCGTATTTATACAGTAGGCGTTCCCATGCCCACTTGTCAAAACAACAGTTACTAACCCTACTTTAAACATGATACATCTAATAGATTTTGTACCTAACTCAATAATTACAATAAAATTTGTAACATACAACATAATTACATATAAACAAAATAGATAATTAATATTACACTTTATTATTATGTCAAGACTTTAACCAAAAAGTTACAATAATTTTTTTTTTCTTGTATCACTCTAATTACAATAATATAGAATTTTGAATAGGGCCTGACTCATTATTTACAATATTATTTTTATTCCTATTAATATACAAAGTTTCCCATGCATCCAATTCACTACACTTAACAACGTTTTTTAACAGGGTTACATCGTCTACTCTAAATTCGTGCTCTTCTTCTAAACAATGTTTCGCCATCGCAGATTTTTCTGGTCTATTATATTTAATGTGGGGGAAATGTTCTTTAGCCCTAGTTTTAATATTTCTTTTTGTTTGGCCTATATATTTCAGAGGACACTCGCTGCATTTCAGGCAGTAGATTCCTGACTTTTCTTTATTCGGTATGGCGTCTTTATGGTTCATTAACAACTTCTTTAGGTTATTTGCAGTGGCAATTGCAACGTTCAAATTACTATATTTTCCTAGAGATTTTCTAACTTTATTGGATAGCGGTGGATGGTGTTATTTTTCCCCATTTTCCCCCTTTAAATCTCTTATTAACGTTCTTCTTTAATTTCTTATTGCTTCTGCAACTAGTCAAAAACCAAATATCATCTGATAATAACCTTACTTTCAATTTGAGTTTATGTAGTAAATTAAGCTCGATTGACTTGAGTGCCATATTTAAACAAATATTCTTTGAGCTTAGCTGTGAGGTTATGTTTGTAGTAAATTAAGCTCGATTGACTTGAGAGCCATATTTAAACAAATATTCTTTGAGCTTAGCTTGTGAGGTTATGTTTGTAGTAAATTAAGCTCGATTGACTTGAGTGCCATATTTAAACAAATATTCTTTGAGCTTAGCTTGTGAGGTTGTTTGTAGTAAATTAAGCTCGATTGACTTGAGTGCCATATTTAAACAAATATTCTTTGAGCTTAGCTTGTGAGGTTATGTTTGTAATAAATTAAGCTCGAAAAAAAAATTGTATTGTAACTTTTTGGTTAAAATCTTGACATAATAATAAAGTGTAATATTAATTATCCATTTTGTTTATATGTAATTATGTTGTATGTTAAAAATTGTATTGTAATTATTGAGTTAGGTACAAAATTTCCATTTAATGTATCATGTTTAAAGTAGGGTTAATAACTGTTGTTTTGACAAGTGGGCGTGGCAACGCCTACTGTATAAATACGGAAGTGTAACTCTAGTTGTAAGTTAGAGTTTGTAGTAGTAACACTCACTGATGTTGATGACTTTGTCATTGAAACGCGTATGAGTAAATAAATGATTAATTTGTGAGTTTTGTGTATGTTTTTATTTGTTTTTAACATAACCTCACAAGCTAAACTCAAAGAATATTTGTTTTGATAAAATAGGTTTAAAAAATTAATAAATAACAAGTATATTTACAAAGCAATGTAATATCATACATGTTATAACAAGGCACCTTGTTTGGAGCAATATTACAAACTATGATTAGTCTTTACACAATTAAAATTATATATGATACAGCATTATAATAGTGAATTTCTAAAAGGCACAATTAGTTACTTGGAATACATATTAAAAAGATATCAGCACTAAAACACATGCTTAAATTACATACTTTTGCACCAAAATTTGTAATTAAAAAATACAGTAAGATCAGCACCAATATGAAGAAAGACAATTCACTTTAACTTATCTTCTAGTTCCAGCCATGTATTGTGGAGATCTTTGTTAAGATAGTGCTTGTTAGGATAAATAGAATTTTATACTTGATGCAAACCTAAATTCCAATACAAAATGTGTTTTTACACATTATTAATTTTTCTCCTAAAATGTGCTTTATGTTCTTTTGTAAAATTACTTGAAAACATGAAACAGTTGAGTCCTGATAGTCCGAAATGATTGATACCTGGCCCATTTCGGATTAAGCAAATTATTACTAAAATAAATATAATTATTAAATGTATCGTACTAAATAGTACTAAAAAGCTACCTTTTATCCTAAAACGCTAAAAATATGGTACAGTACAGTATTACTACAATAATTAACACTTTGAGTACGTGGGTACTCAAATTCAGACGGTTAGTGATTGTCTTAGTAACACGAATTACCGCTAGCTAGAATAGCAGTGCTGTTAAAATACAATATGTTCAATGATTTACACTTTAAAAGAAGTTGTCACCTATTGGAAGACATTCTGTAAGTTATTATTATTATCATCATGTTAATTTGAGTAAGATTTTATCATAACTGTCAATTCCCTTAGGTACAAAAAAATCAAAACTTCAGTGAAGACACTGATGAAGATCGCCACATAGCGATCGAAAACGTTCTGTCTCAGTTAGTTTTAACAAATTTACAAAATCTAAAGTTCGGATAGTCACTAACTATTATTTAGGTGATTAATTAAAATTGAATGCTCAAGTCACCTATAAATTATTGTCAATATTACTTCTTCAGATAGTGTAATCATTTTAAAATTTCTGTTTAGTTTTGTCTAGGCAATTAAATTTACTATTTCCTTACTACCCTATTTAGGAAAGCAGTCAATAATTACAATTAAATTAATGACAGGAAATGACTATGAATTTAATAAGTCAGGGAAGACTGAATAAGTGATAAATGGAAGAAATATATGCATATTGAAAAATAATCTATCATAAGCATATGTAAAATTAGTAAAGAACTATTGGAACTAGATAAGTTCTGTTTCTATATGAAGATTTTTCTAAAAATATTTTAAATATGAATCTATAACCGGTCACTCACTACAGAAACTGATTTGTGAATGTATTCCTTCCTTGTTAGATGTCAGTCGTGTGTGGCTTCTAAATTGCCTCAAGGTGCCTAGAAAAACCATTTACTTGTGTTTCTCATACTTTGGGTTTGTACCATATGAAATGTAAGAAAGCAAAGTTACAAAGGCCATTATCTCTTGTACAATAATATCATTATCTCTTGTCATACTACACCAAAACAAAAATTCAATCTGTGCGGATTAACTGTAAGACATTTTCAGTTTTGGAATCTGGAGAATATTTCTAAAGTTTTTAATAAACATTGCTTTACTAAAATGTTAAATCTTCACTTTACATGAGTGTATAAAACTAGATATCACTGGAAATTTTATGATTGGTGTTTCTGATAAAGTCAACTAACTTGTAGTAGATTATAACAACCGGCTTGTTTCTCTTTGCAGTTACTAAAGAGTAAAACCTAGATCTCAATGCTAAGAGGGCATATAAAGTTGCCAAACTAATATTTTTTTTAATGACCGTTTTTGTAATTATGGGTCAGAACAATATTTTTATTCCTTAAAACCTTAAATTTCAAAACTGAAAACTTACTTGAACAATTAATGTTTAAAATAAGTTGAACAATTTTCTAGTTGTTATATTTTTTGTAAGTTAAAAAATGTCATAAACAACCAAATTAATGGTTTTTTTAAGAAGTTAGAAAAAAAGTTGTTACATAAAAAATATAAAAGTGACTATTATAATAAACAAAGATGAAATATTTGACTTCCTAAGTATCAGTTTTTTTCAAAAGAGAAGATATAACAGATTATGAAATTCAAGTGCCAAAATTAAACTTAATATGCTTATATTAGGTTAATAACGTAGAGACGCAAGTTCTCTAGTGTGAAAAAATCTACACGTTATCATTGCTCGTAATTAAGAGGTAATCAAGCTGTTCAATATTATCAGAAATTAAGAACATAATCTGTGTCTGTATTTAACTTGTTTAACCCTTAGCACTCGACTGTCGGGGGAGCCCCACCAAGCGTATATTGCAGTTTACTCGTATGTCGGGGGTCACACAACACGATTTTCAAATGCCTATAACTCGTCTCCAGCGAAGCCCACGACATTCAATCTTTTACCGTTTGGTGCTACACTCTATTGAAAATAATGTGAACTAAGTTGAAAATGCCTAGGAATATATGAGTCATCACAAAATCTAGTTTGCCGCTACGTTGTAAGCTGCAAGTAGGTTACAGTTTTGCCGGTTATTTGTTTACTCGTAGTTTGCCGTGGCTTCACGTACAATTAGTGATTCTGAAATTCCTGATCTTTTACATGATCCTGATTTATTAGAATGTAGTTCAGTTTCATAAACAAAATAACTAAACCAACAGGTATTTGTAAATATAACCAGTTTATGGGTGGTGTAGATTTAGCTGTTCAATATAATGAACCATGCAGTTTTACGAGACGAACAAATAAAGGGTGGAGGAAAATGTTTTTCTGGCTATTAGATGTAGCTGTAGTAAATAGTTTTATTATCTATAATAACAAGAAAAAGGAAATGAGAGAAAATCCTGTTAAACAAAAATGGTATTCGCCAAAACTTAGTGAGGGAACGCATTATTGATATCAGGAATAACCCGTATAGTAAGAGGGGTCGGCCATCAACTACTGACAAAGAAGAAAGACTGAATGGGAAATTACATTCTATACCAATGATAAAAGTAGTTCTAAGGATATTGTAGTTTGCAGTAACAGGAAGATAAAAGGAGGTAGAAGGGAAACAGTTTTTCACTACAAAACATACGGCAGAAAACCAGGACTTCATCCGGAAGACTGTTTTCAAAGATATCATACTTTGCAAAACTACAAATAAGATAATAAAATCATGTACATATAGTATTAGTGAATAAAAATAACTTAGTTTACTAAAATCATGTAAGAGAAAACAAAGTTTTCCATAAACAATAATGCAACCTGCAGGTGAGGAATTTGTCTAAATTTAATTACAAGTGGGGAAGCAAAGCATGTTACAAAAATCCGAGCGCTAAGGGTTAAGCTATACTGGTTACCATTAATACACTGTGAGTGGTTACGATCCAGCGGTGCTCCATGTGGGATATCCCGACCTAAGTTATTGTGTCATTCGGTTGCTAGCATTGACTTTAAGAACAACATGCATTTACAGTACTGGGTAATAGTGCTCTCCTGTCAAATATTGCATTGTCAATGTGTTAAAGATCAACGGTAATGTAGGAGGGTTTACAATTAATGACTGAACTTACTGTTATTGTATTTAGCAGGAATTTTACTGATTTTTAACAAGCTGACTGTCCGACCTTCATTGTCAAGCGTAGTATTGACAAAGGTCAAATAAGATTCTTACTAAATTTAATAGCAATAAATGTAATATTTAAAAAAATTACCTTGAATTTTTAAATATAAATACAGGTTTTTTCAACTATTCAAAACAATCTCTACTAGTGCCCTACTTTTTTAGTTTTTTACAAATCATTTAATATTTAACTTTTTAAACAAATTTTGCAAATTTTAGGTTAGGTTTATTAGAAATAAATTTTAAAAATACTCAACTAAGTGAATAAATTGCTTACTTGCAGATGCGTTTCAAAACATTCGTTCCTTTTACGAAACTAACCCTCTACTGGCGGCATCGGGTGGAAAGGCTCTAACGGGAATGGATTTATGACTGTGGAATGGTGTGGGTTGTTTGAGTTGTGTGTCATTTAATTTTATTAGAAAAGACGGTTAAAAAGTTATGAAGGATTTTATTAAAAATGTTATAATTCATTTTTGTATTGTGTTTTTTAATAGTGTTTATAACTAAAATGAAATGGCAGGCTTTAAAAGAGGTTTCAGAAATTTCAGAATTTGAAGAGATTCAGTTTTCTCCTGGAAAAAAAACAGAAGCCGAATAACAAACCAGATGTGTTAATCTTAGCCCCATTCAACAAATACCCCAAAATTTGTTTCGATAAAGTGCAAGTAAAATCAACTTCGACTACGAGGTTTCTTCTTCAAAATCCTACTAAAACTGAAACCAATGTTGAATTGCAGAAATTGCCACATATCAACCAAGGTTTTACATGGAGTTCTACCCCCTTTGTTATACCACCGGGTAAAAATATTAAGCTTGAAATTAGTTGGTCACCAGTAGATGCTGGTAGTTGGAGGGAAGTTATAAAAGTGTTTGATAAAAATAAAAATAAAACCATTTCTGAATTTACCAACATATAGACTTCTCATGAACCTAAAAAAGCCGCTTTTAGAGGATTTGTCGTAAGAAAGAAATATTTGGAAAAACTTTCTTAGTGTCAGCAGCAGCAAGTAGTTCACAGTGCTGCAACAGTAATGCAGGCTTTTTGGCGAGGTTATAAATTATGAAAAAGTTTACAACTGCCTAAGAAAGAAGAAAAATGTCCTAAGCTACAAAAAAATAGTGAATCTCATACCCTAAAACAACGATTTGTTACAGTTGTTAATATTCTTTAAAGTGCGCTTATAATATCCTTTAATCAATGGAATGGAAGTACACACCATCACCAGCAAAGAACTAAACCTAAGTAGATGTTAACACATTGAAAAAAAAGATGTCTAGTGCAGGCATGGTGTTTTTTCAGCGGATTTTTTTACTATAAGAAAAAACAGTTTAACACAAGTATTTACTGTGAGGTACTTAAAAAGCTGTGTTATGCAATATAAAACAGGATGTGGAATGCTAGCTAACCTGGGCCAATAGTTTTCATGTGACAATTCCCTTATACTATTTGTCCTTATGCTATGTATGTAACACAACTTTAAAAGAACTCTGGGAGGTTGAAATTCAATGATCCTTCATAAAATTCAAAACTTTTCCTAACCCCCTTTTTATTTGTGCACTTGAAATCTCTCTTTACTGGCATTTTTTGTTCAACAACAACAAGATCAAATAACATGTTATAGGTAAAATTTTATAAGGTGGTACTTGGGGGCTGCAGACCTAGCCGAGAGGCCGATGGTGAGGAGAGGGTGGAGGTACTCGCAGGTCATTTTAAAAAACATTGACTGTTGGACTTTGGCTGACTCATAGGGTTCACTCATTATTTTGTTACTTATAGTTTTTAATGTATAGTATAATTAGCAACATATGTAAATAGGGCATTCATAAAAGCATGCTATAGGATTATCTAAGGCTAAGGGCGGCTATACCACGATATATGTTCCCGATGAGGGATGACGACAGTGCCTGTTGTTCTCTAGACGGTGAATACACAATTTATACCAAGAGCCAAGAGCTAGCTTATAAAATTTTACCTATAACATTTGGTTGATATGACAGGTGGAACCCATTTACAATGAAGGCATACGACATTTTGTTCCCTGCTAAGGCAAGTGATGGTAATTATGTAGAAAATAAATTGTTTTCTTCGTTTTCCTTAATGAGTAAAACAAAACCTACTTTCTGAATATATTATATAATTAGTATAAAATATAGACATTTAAATTTTAAAATTGTTTTAAAAAAAAAAATACTTTAAGTATTTTTCTTGAGTTGTGCTTAAAAATGTTTTTTTTAACAATTGTAGATTAAGCTGTTTTTAAACTAATAGCCTTATTTAATAAGTATAGAAGTGTATAAAATGCTTTTGGAATAAAAATTTACTTAAAGTTTTAAAAAAACAATAATTGTGGCCTAATATATTTGTAACTGAATTTTTTTTTTTTTTTAATAACGTATTTTGTATCTAAGAACAAAACATTATTATTAACAATAAAAGGAACTAAATAGAAACTTTCAAATGTGCACTAATATTTTTGGTAACATAATTTATATAGATATTACTTTACATATAAAATATAAATTACAGTAGAATTTTGATAGTGAAACTTTAAAGCTCATTTTAGGCATTGAGAATAATTGCTTTTACACATAAGACAATTAATTATACCAGGTTTGATACAGTATACAATGTGTATCCATTGATGTAATTTTAATACTGTTAATGGGTAAACTATGATTAATTAATAAATTTCATAGAGGTTAGAACCATTTTAATGAGTTCTAATTCCAATAATAAAATAACAGCAACAAAAAAAACAGTTTTCTTATATTAATTCTAGTTAGAGTCCTAGTGGTAATAAATCTGTAACAACCTTGCTTTCGTTCCATGGTAACTGTCTCACTTTGACTTTTTTAATAAAAATACAATCTGACGAAATTCTACTGTATTTTAAAAAAAATTTACAACTAAGTGCTAACAGCATAAAAGCTGAACTCTTATATAGTTTTGATTAGTAATATGACTTCAAACATTTAAACTCAACAAATCTACATAGTTAATATAAAAATATCAAGTTATATATAGGTGCTGCTCGTAGTTATACTCCATTAGTGGTAGCTTTTAAAAAATATAATAAATAAAATCTCTAGTCTTTAGGCAAGGTAAGGTTAATAGAAGCAGCTACCTACAAAAACATCTTATATATAATTATGTATATAATTAATTTGAGTATTATACAGCCATTAGATAAGAAAATACTTAAAATATAACCCCAGGTTTAAAAAAATATTTAAAAATATTTGAACTTCTGTATTTGTTTCAAATAGCTTTATATGTTGAGAGACTGGATTAATCCAGATTTTAAGCTATAATAACAATATTCTACACTTATTTAATTAATTTCAATTAATTATGTGCCAAAATAAACTTCTTGCTTTAAATAGTGTTACATATAAGTTATTTGCTAGATTACACATTTGATTTCCTTTCTTTAAATGAAAAATCTGTATATATTTCAACAAATAAAATATATTTTCAATAAGGAATTAAATACTACTTATAGGTTGCCAGTAATGTTTATACATCATATTAAAAGTTATCTAAGAAGTTTAACAGTACAACTGGAGTTATTATTTCACCTACCCTTTAATGTATTTTAACCAATTACTATATTTAAAGCTGAATGAAACTTAACAAATATCAGATCATCATTTGTCATGGACTCTTTAGGCTGGAACAGTCGGATAAGGCTTGCCAGCATCAAGTGGTTGGTCTCCACCAGGCATTAAAGAAGGCGCTGAAAAAAAACATTCTTAAAAATTATGTACATCTTGATACCTGACATAATTATAACTAGAAGTAATTATTTTGTTGAGTCATTTTGTTCCTGCTAACTGGTTCTATTTAAAAACTTGAACTGTTGGCAAACAAACATTTACAAAGTCAAAACAAATATAAAAAGGTCGTTTTGACTTCCATTTTAATTGTTTTCACATGTTCAAAGGAAGCTACAAACATTACAGTTCCAGAATCAGATTTATTCAATTGGTTAGGCCAAACATCATAAGAAACAATTTTTATTTCTTAATGCTATAAAGGAACTTATTTTAAGATGGGAATTGAAATCTGGGCAAAATATTTTACTAGCTTTAACTAGCGAGTTATAGCTAGTTAACGAATAAAGCTATTTTAAACTTCATATGATTTTGTATCTTAGCTGTAGCTGGAAAATCAGCTCTCAAAGGATTTAGTACAAATTAAGCAATTGGCCATTCGATTTTGAAAACTCGGTCGGTTGAAAATTGTATGATTTTTTGACATTTTTACAAAATAAATATATTGGAGAATTTTTAATTATAACTTGAAGAGAAATCCTGAAAATTCAAATTATCCTAAATTTAAAATACCTAACATTTATTATGCAGTGAAATGTTGAAAAGGTTGTAATAATATTTTATAGATATAACAATAGTGTATACAGTAATTTGTCTTAATTCAAATTTACTGAAATTCAAATACTTGAACCGACATTACCTCATTCATTTCCTGGTAAAACAAGAATATTTAATTTTATGATTCCATCCAAACTTTACCTAAGCATATAAAGACACAAATCACGAGCAATTATATATAAAATACAAATATTATTTCAAAAATTTCACTAACACTTTGATCATCTTCCTGCAGCTAATGTTGTTGACCATAACTTGCATGCAAGTCAAATGATAAAACTTTACAAAATCAAATTTTCTCAACATACCACAATTTAATGCCATAAAAACTTATATACACAATAATCCTTTCTACAATCACAAATTTATTTACCGGTTAAATACTGCACTAGAATGGCATACAGTAGTTTAGAATTTTTTAGATTAATTTTTAGTAGTTTTGTACTATTGTACGAACAACAGTTGAAATATTGAAATAAACAATATAAAAATTGTTTTTTAAGTCAATTCCTACTTTAATCAACAAAGAAAATTTTATTTTAGTTTTTTTTAATTATAATTACAATTGATATAAATAGGTATATACATATGTCAGAATAACAATATTAAGTGGCAAAATAGAAAACGAGTTGCCTTGCAATTTTCCACTTTCCTTTATATGTATGGTGTTGAACTATTATTCTTATTTATTACTATTTATACACATTCTTTTTTTTTTGTGTCACTTGAATTGTGTTGTAGTTTTTTTGCTTTCCTTCCCATTGTCTGATTGTAAACAAGGTTTGATAACGTTAATCCAGTTTGTTTGTTTATTTTATTCTTTTCATTCATTTTTAATCCTAGTGATAATGTGTGGTAACTATGGCAACAATTTAAGGTTATACAATGGAGGTTTTCATATAAATCTTTGAGAAGTTCATTTCTAGCCATGAAAATCTGGCTCAGAGCCAAAAAGCGCTAGAACTCAATGAAGATACTCAGTTCGAATCCAACCTATACCCATATAATTTAATTTCTATAATATAATTATTAGACTCCATCCAAATTTTCATAATTTAATTATTGAATAAATATTTGAAAAACTGTATTAACATTAATTGTCATCTGTCATTTACTACAGCTCAAAAATATATATTTGAACTTAACTCGATGATTAAAAAACATATTTTATTAATAACTGAAAATTTGTACAAGATATATCAGAAGAGTGTGAGCTAATAGAATGAATCTAATAATAAAAATGGTTCTTGAAAAAGCCTTGTATTTAAATTTAATTTCCTAGAAATAACTGGACAACAGTCAGGGTGTCTTGTGAAATTTCAGGATTTTTCAAGGATTTCCAGGATAAAAATACTTTTTTTCCAGGATGTTTAAAAGTAAAAATTATGCTGTTAGATTTATAACATAATTATTTTTGAAAAACTGTACAGTTTTGTATTTTATTCTTATATGATTTACTTATTACAATAGGTTTATCCATAATATTTTAATTTAACTCATTTTAAGATACAAATATTTCTTCTTCACCTTTTTCAATATATCATTAACGTTATGAAATTGATATATAATATCAAATTTTAAGATTTTTTAATAAGTTTTTTAACGATCCGATTTCTGATTTATGATATTGTCATCAATTTTTGTCCTAATTCATTAAATTTGAACTGCAAATCATATGCATTTATAATGTTAATATATATGGCACTTATTTTTTTCTACAGCTGAAATTTAATACATCCACTACGGTAATGTTAACAAAATGACTATTGGTGTCGGAGACCTGCTGTATAGTCTCACATATGTGCTGTATGGTCTCTATTTCTGGACCGACGTCCCACATTTGCCGCTGAGGGTAGATGAAATGGATTGACACCTCATATTTGGGACACTGTTTGTGTATTACCTATATTCCTCAGAAATCTCAGTTGTATATTTTAATGGCATGATATATTCGTATTGAATATAGGTCTATAGGAATGTCTGATGTTAATGTGGGACATTTGGTCTCTCAAGTTAGTCAAGGTCAATTCCATTTATTACGTGTAAAAACAAAAGAAATACCTAGCATTCATTACTTAGATCTTAAATATTGTAACTTTCTAAAAACCTTCATTAAGGAAATAATTCTGGCACCAGTCTATTCGATTGCAATCCAAAGAATGTAGCCCCCTACTCTAATGTAGCCCCCATCACAAAAGATGTAAATGTGTCACAAGTGATGGGTGCATTTGTAAATATTCTGTACTGTATATGGAGCTAAAATGTAAACATATTTTGTCTTTGATACAATAAAATTTATATTATCTATAAGTAGCCTATAAGCAATGTGTGTAGCACGACTAGCCAAGAGAAGTTGGTTGGGTGTTGTTGCCCTTATAAGACATTTATGTTTTTACGAGTATTTAGTGTTGTTTCCAATATAATACACATCTCAGTCCTGTTTTATCTAACTAGACAAATTTAGTGCATACTTTATTAAATTTCAAATACTTTTTAAAATTCTTTTCTCATCAAAATAATGTTAGGATTTGAGAGGTCCCACTATAGCGGCTTGTATGTGGGACTCTTGGTCTATAAGATTTTCCAATCTTATATGGTGCTATGGATCAGCCGACTGATATATGTGCCATCCCAAAAACACTAAAAACCGCCAACACAAAAATATATTTTTAACATACGTCTAGGGCAGGCATCCTCACTACGCGGCCCGCGGGCCGCATGCGGCCCTCGGGACGATTTTTTGCGGCCCTTAGACGGTTAGGATTGAAGTCAAAATATTTTATAACTTAAATAAATATTATATTTATTTACTGAGTGTTTTGAAAATCTGTCGTTTTACTAAACTTAATTAATTTCTCAAACTACTGAAGTTAAAAACCCTGCCCGCTGTATCTTTGCCTCGGGCTTTACTGACGTTTAGCAAGCAATAGTATCGGCAACACTGCAACGCAACGCAACTTAACGTGTGACGGTGGAGACGTGCAAAAGGTAAGAAAGAAGGCACTGCCATATGTTTGATATGTCGTGAAACTGTACCATTTCGCTTGATAGAAAATCCATGGGCAATGAAACCAGCTAATGTAACACATCTTTCTGTTTTTGGATATGAAGGGATTTGAAAAATGAATTAATCGATCTTCAAAAGAATTAAACGATACGGAACTCAAAAGTATTTTTCAAGAAAAGATGAAGAATAAAGCTCACTATGAGTTTCAGAGGGTTATTGAAAAGGACAAGTTTCCTAACTTACTTGAATGTGCTCAGAAAATATTGTGTGTTTTTTCATCTACTTATGTCTGTGAATCTACATTCAGTAAGCTGAAGTTTGTAAAAAAACAAGTACAGATCTAGGCTAACAAGTAAGAATGTTGAGAACATTTTAAGAATTTCAGTTTCTTCCCAACCTGCCAACATAGATGCCATATTAGAGGACTGTGAAAGATTTCGCCCATCAACTTCAAAGAATTAATTTAGTAAAAAAAATACATTTTCAAACTTTTTTATGCGCAAAACAGTTTATTTATGTTGGTAATGTAATAAACGTATGTTATAATCATATTGTTTGTCAGTTATTTAGTGCTTCTTGTACTTGCGGCCCTCAGGAAAATTTTATGCAAAATGTTTGGCTCTCAAAGTATTCTTAGTGAGGACCCCTGGTTTAGGGTATTTATGTAGTGTAATAACTTATTATAACATTACAGTTTTGGTCTACTGCAAATCTCTTGCAAATAACTAGACACCATATACGTGCCGCTTGGTAGTGAACGTGTTAATTAAACAGAATTAAATTTGAAAAATATTCCAGGATTTTTCAAAGATTTCCTGTAATTTAAGGGTAAAACAAATTCCAAGATTTTTCAAGGATTTCAAGGATTTTAGGATCACTAGACCTCATGTTAGTAGATTGTGAATGTTTACGAATTCTAGAATAACTCATACCTCTACTACTCTGCCTAAATTCTTAGTGTGATTGCCAAAGAAAATAATATGGCTCGGGCCTTAAAAATAAATAAAAAAAGCTCATCGTAATATATCATTATAAGTAGAAACAAAGTTTATATAATACTGTGGTAAAACTTAATTTTTTTACAAGTGACAACTAATTGGATGTAACTAAGTAATTTTTGTTTTTTTATTTCTAAAACTGTTGCAAATCCGTTTATTGACTATAAAACTATGAGTTTTAAAACTAAATTATATGATTGAAACTTTTTTCAAAGCAATACAAAGCATACACGACTTACATACATAACATGACTTACTTATGACCGGATACATATTTTGGCCAGGTTGAATATTAAAGCCAACATTCGGAGACTCAGGCTGAGATGTGGTAAATGTAGGTTCAGGATGCTCTACGGGCAACAGAGGTGCAGTAGGAGAATTGCTAATGCCAGCCGTTGGCACTGGTAGAGGCTGTGCTTGAAAAACGGGGACAGTTCCCATAAAGATTGGAATATCAGCTTGTAGGTTTGAGTGGAAACTTCCAACTTCAGCTACTACCTAGAAAAGTTACAACATATAACCGTTTATTATAACCAATACATTACAAAATATAATTGTATTTTTCATGTATAACAATATCTATTAAAAGATAGTTATGTAAATATTAAATAATGAGATAGGTCACGAAAGCATGAATTAATGTTATAATAAAAATATTGGACTAATAAAAAAATATGGAATAACCTTAACACCACAAAAATAACTGATAATACAAGTTACCTAATTTACAAATAGAGACCGCAGAAAATGGTTGGAGTGAGTCTAGTTTGTAACTAATTGTTTTCTAGGTTGTAATTTTGTAATAAAAGCCTCTGATGATGATGACATGGTCATTTAAATGTAAGAGTTTAATCTTAGGTAACTTGTATTATAAGATACAGTACTTTTGAATATTTTTGCGGCATTGGGGTTGTTTTCAATATTTTTATTGCAATATACTGTATATGTTCCACTGAGCTCTTGATACTGTATATGAATTACTATCATAACCTTACAACTAGACCATTATTGTTTAATAAAATACTTTTCTCTCCCACCTCAGTTTCATAAATGTTGTATTGGTGGGAAATGGGATTTGTCTCAAGACACCCATGTACTATTCAACAACACAGACTGATGATCAAAGGCGATTCTTAAAAATTTGCTAAGTTATAATGCAGATCTTTCCTTCTTGAAGCAGTTTATTTATTTTAGTATATAATGAGTTTAACTATTCATAATTACAAATAATATGATGAAACAGTTATAACTTAATGAAAGTGAAAACTGTACAATAAGGAAAGATATTTTCTTCCTAATCAATATCCACTTCATCCAAAAGCAAGAATATTAACCCTTTGCACGCGCATTACATGATTTCTCGTAAAGCTGAAATCTCTGCTAGTGCCTATTACAAAAAATCACGTACTTACAATATTTTGTTTATGGAAGTCCTAATTGTTTGTTTAAAGTCCATTAAAATGTGTGACAATGTTTGTTTGGTGTAAATAAACTCCTCTGCTACGTTTATTGTTCTTGGCCATGTGCTACCGATCCACATTCTGTTGTTTTAGCCACCAGGCACCATTACGTGGTCTATGCATGCGCGTATGACGGGTATTCTCAGCAGGACACAGCGTCTGCTAAACTGTCGTATTTTGTGTTGGCATTGTGATTGCTATAGTTGTTTACTATTTACGTGAGTGACCTTTGTTTGAACTGTAAGAATAATTTATTGTTTATGATTTAGTGAATAATAATATTAGTTACTTTAATTTTATTTTAAATGAATTTATTATCTTGAATTACCTAGTGTAAAAATATAAAAAATTATAAAAATAACTAGTTTATAATTTTTTTTGTTCAAATACATCTTTAGGAACTCAGAATTAAATAGAACTTTGAACATTTCGCAAAAACGTCTTTTTTATCTAATAGCACGTAATCTGTTACTTGCCCTTCATATATCCCGCGTGCTAAGGGTTAATATTATTTGAATCCATCTTCAACTTGAGATACCAGCTTATACTAAAACACTTGAACAATTTTAATACAGTGCCGGCAAAAAGTTTAGGGACACCCCTACATTTATATGTTTTTGCTATTGTCCTAAAACTTTCTGCCAATCATATATTAGTAACTTATCAATGAATTAAGCACGAAAAGTTACGATTTTCCTGAAATTTTCATTCATTTATAAGTAAGGGTTGGCAAATTATAAATTTTTTTCCCATTTTAAAATGTTTGAGGAAACCCCTGTTTTTTTCTATTTAAAAATGTATAATAAAAAAAATACACATCTGATTAAAATGATACTTTGTACAAATGTTTAGCATAACATTTAGAATGTAAATATACATTATTTATTATTTACAAAAAATCACCTCTCATTTGGTACCAGGTTAACTTTGCTTTAGATTTTCAGATTTTTCAGCATAAAATTCTCACATTTCAATAGCGAATATCTAGTGAACGGAGCCACTTGGAGCGGAATGACTGTACCCCCGACCCGCCATGACACGAGGAACACAACGGTACAGTCAGTTCCGCTCCAAGTCGCTCCGTTCACTAGATATTCGCTATTGAAATGTGAGAATTTTATGCTGAAAAATCTGAAAATCTAAAGCAAAGTTAACCTGGTACCAAATGAGAGGTGATTTTTTGTAAATAATAAATAATGCACATTTACATTCTAAATGTTATGCTAAACATTTGTACAAAGTATCATTTTAATCAGATGTGTATTTTTTTTATTATACATTTTTAATTAGAAAAAAAAAGATTTCCTCAAAAATTTTAAAATGGGAAAAAAATTTATAATTTGTCAACCCTTACTTATAAATGAATGAAAATTTCAGGAAAATCGTAACTTTTCATGCTTAATTCATTGATAAGTTACTAATATATGATTGGCAGAAAGTTTTAGGACAATAGCAAAAACATATAAATGTAGGGGTGTCCCTAAACTTTTTGCCGGCACTGTATTTAAATCTCACACTTTCCTACAGAAGCTTAATCAAAAAAACAACTGACGCAGTAAAATTAATGGTAAAATAAATTGATTTAATAAATAATGGATTGCCTTGTGTCAATAGTCCAAAACTGCAATCTCTTAGAAATAAATAGACACACATAAAAACATATCACACTATTGAAATATTTCAATCATACAACGATCTTTTTCAATCAAAAAAGAAGAAGAAAAGACTGAATTGAACCACGGATATATATATATATATATATATATATATATATATATATATATATATATATATATATATAAATGATTAAATATCCAAATGTCACAGATTGCCAGGTTTACAGTTTATGATGTAATGCTATATGCACTATACGTTATTTGTATAAATATTGATTAATTTAACTCAGATATTAATAGTCTGTCAGAAGGAAGGTAAATGGAGTGGTTAAAAATGGTAGAAGTTCTTCCCTCTAACTATATCATTTACCTCATTTCTGACAGACTACTAATATCTGAGTTGAATTAATCAATATTTTATACAAATAACATATAGTACTACATCATAAACTATAAATCTGTGCATCTATGGCATTTGGATATTTAATCTTTTATATACATCTGTGGTTCACTTCAGTCTTTTCTTCTTCTTTTTTGATTGAAAAAGATCATTCGAAGATCAAAATATTTCAAATAGTGTGACGTGTTTTATGTGTATCTATTTATTTCCAAGAGATTGCACTTTTGGGCTATTGCCACTAGATAAGTCTGTCAGTCCCTTATTTAGTCCAAACATTCCTCTATAAGCTTCAAGTTCTACTAGAACTAACTTTAAAAGATTAATATTTATTAACACGTTCATTGCCAAGCTGGAAATTGGAATTTTGTGTGGTGGCCGCTATAATAATTCACCTAGAATTTGGATAGCAACGGCCACGCGATATCGCGTGATCGGCCATCCGGTAAGATCTGACATTACGCGTGATATGCGTGATCAGCAATGAACGTGTTAAGAAACATGTAATTATAATTTTGTTGCAACCATTGTAAAGTTATAGATATAATCAATATATACATTTAATAGATATTTATATAACAATTGTTTTACTTGACTTCCTTATTTATAATGTTAACAAGGAACTGCTAACCTAAAAACTTCAAGTAATTAATTTTAAAGTAATCGTGTATAAATTAATTAAAGTGTTTCCTCATAGCTATGAACAGCATTCAGGCTAGACAACGGTCTAGGGAAGGTTATTGCTTGAAATTCCTTTTAGAATGGGGGATTTTAAATTCTTGTTTAGAGGACACCACCAGAAATTAACCCTCCTACTGGTGGTGGTGCACAAGTAAAGTAATTCTACAGCTGTGTTTTCATCGGTGAAAAATTATATTTTAATAGTAGAAAGCAGTTATTGTTTCTAGATTAAAACTGGGTTGATCAAAAATTTAAATAGAAATACTACTGTTAAATGATATTTCTTGATCTCCTGATAATCAGTAATCATCTTTAAGTCAATTGTTTAACACAAGAAACTTACTAACTTATTACCTCCAGCTCATAAAAACACTTTATGATTGTACACTGGTCTAGATTACACGGAGGCATAACAGGCACAGTCAACTGCTGAGTCCATGACTTAGAACCATTAGCATCTACTCCTTCCAATGTCAGCTTTATAATTTCGACAGAGTCTTTCTTTTCCTTGTTCATCGGTGATCTAGCTTTGAATATCAGTGTCTGAAAACATGAAACAGGTTTTATGATTAAATTGCAAAATTATTGTTTTTCCCCACCCTGATCAAACAAATCATGTCATGATTTTCAGATAGTATTTTCATTACCTAGTGAGGTTTTTACTGTTGCCGAGGATCCAGGCTGATAAAAAAAATGGGGCCCTTAACCACTAGGCTAGTAATTTATCTCTCGTATATATTTAAGTACAAGAAATTGAGAAAAAATACTAACATTAGACATAAATAACAAGGTTTTTAGATCTTGTTAAATATATATATATACATGAAAGGGTAGCCTTCAAATGACCAAAATTCAACTAACCAAAACATACCCATTTTTCAACTAACAAAAATACGCAATATTCAACTAACCAAAGTGCATGGACTTCAACTAACCAAAGTACACAGATTTCAACTGAAAGAAATGTTGCAGGTTATCTTATTGCCGTTCCGACTGTTTACAATTATAATAAGATACTTTATGACCAAAATTCAACTAACGAAAACATACGCAACTTTCAACTAATCAAAATACGTGACATTCAACTAAACGAAAGTGCATGGACTTCAACTAACCAAAGTGCACGGACTTTAACCAACCAAAGTACACGGACTTCAACTGAAAGAAATGTTGCGGGTTATCTTATTGCCGCTCCGACTATTTACAATTATAATAAGATACTTTACGATCTATGGTCTAATCAAACCAAATAATATTGCTGCATTACATTTACTTTAATAACGATTACGTTAAACCATTAACTTAAAGGTAGAAATAAAAACTACTAGGTTTGGGTATTTATTATATATATTATTATATTACTTCCCACTTATTATATTAACTTCAAGTTGTGCGATGAATGCCAGCGGAACGGCAAAACTATAACCCGCAACACTTCTTTCAGTTAAAGTCCATGTACTTCGGTTAGTTGAAGTTCATGCACTTATGATTATTTGAATGTCGTTTATTTTGGTTAGTTGAAGGTTTCGTAAATTGTGTGGGTTAACTTTGGTTAGTTGAATTTTGGTCATTTGAAGTTGCCCCACTCAAACTCTGTAAAGGAGTTAAACATAAAAAAGTTATAAAAATAACTAAAAATGCAATACAAATTTTGAAAAGTAGGGTGTTGCAACACCCATATGTAAAACGGCACTGTTTCCCTATTGTATATTATGAAAATATTTTAAAAAATTGATAGCAAACTATTTTTACTAAGCAGCATTTTAAATTCTCCAGTAGTGTATAATGTAATAATCAAAATTCTATAAATTTAAAAACCTATTCAGTAAGCCAACAGCATGCCATATTTTAAAATATTACAATTTTAAATGCCTTTACATTTTCAATATATATTCTTAATTTATAAAATAAAACTGGGTGGAACAAAATAAAGTGCAATTTTGAAAATTCAGGAATCGAGCTCATCTAGTTGAAGATAGTATGGATGCAGTCAGCAATGTTCTTGACCATGAACCTTAGTATTCCATGAAATGACTGACAAAAAGTTTAACAAAATGGTTGTTTTTATTAGCAGGCATGTAGTGGTTTTCAGGCCCATTTTAAAATTTATCAAAATCAACTTGTACTATAATATGGTTGTCTAATTAAAAAGTCAGTGACAATCTATCAAGAGACTTCATAAACAATGATTAAGCCTGGAAAACCAAAGACAGAGCTTGCCTGTTTGACGGAGCTCTCAGTCTCGCTCCCATAATGTGCCATTCCTGAAAAATCTCATTTACACAGTTTAAATTGTTGTTCTTGGGTTTATAATTCTCGGTGTGATTTGTTGGCTGATTGCTTTATAGGCATCTGTGAGGTCATTTAGATTTAAATTTTGTATGTGGTTGTTTGGTACTGAGCTTTGTATAAAATCAAGTATGTAAGAATCGGGCCCGAAAGTGGACTGTGCCACTTAACTTGGCATTCCACTGTACTTGGAATTTCCAACAATGGTTTTACTGATTGTATTCAATGCTCTACAATATCATCCAATATAAGGTCAAAATTAATTACGCTCTTAAATTATAAGCAAACAAATTTGCTTTAAATTATACACAGCAACGATCATTTCTATTTCTTCCGTTATATCAGCTAACAAAGCATTATATATTGCAGTGGCATGAATCCTAAACAGCTTCTCTATGTCACAAAACTTATAAGATTTTCTTTTGTTTCACTGCCCTTAGAGGGAAATGTCTCTATTCCACTGTCTTTAAAAATGGCCTAGGCAACACTGTAACAGTTGATTCATAGTGTAACGCTTTTTTTACATATTACTGGTATTTTACCGCTAAATAGTTCCGAGAGCAAACAGTTCTAATTGTCGCAGCGAGAGACCAACTGCTGTCTGATAATAAAACAGCTGACCAGAGGAAATAAGGACAGTCGTTGAGAGAGCCCCAGAGTAGCGAGTCGATAGAGAAGAGGTCTTTCTGACAACCGACGGACTGCATCCGGCCCAATGTTAGCTTCCTGAGGAAACCAGTAAGAGCTAACGCATAAGTCCTAGCAACGACTCACAACAGGTACACGACTTATTTAATAGTCCTTTTATAATTGTTAATAATTCGTACGTTTATTTGAACGCACTGTCCACGGCCTGTGAAGGATTTAATCTCCGTTAATTGTACTCAACGGTATTTTAGAGTTAATATCAATGACTTCCCGTTTTATTAAATCCTCCGACAGCAGTCGCGTGTCTATGAATACAGAGATGTGTTGAAAAATCATTTTTACACCAAAACTTGCTCAGAACAGTTTTTCTACAAGATGAAACAACCTCCCACAAGGCAACATTGAGCATGAATATTTTAAATGCTTCTTTTACAAATGTTATCTCTTGGATAGGAGAATTTGCATGTCATTTCCTTCACCGGATCTAACATAAACCTTTTTTATAGCTACCTAAAAAAAGGAGTGGATAAAAAAACACCATTATCAGTTGAAGAACTGAAGTAAAAGTAATTCAGATCCTACTGTTAATGTTTTGGATTGGGATTAATAGTTTATTCTACCCTTGTCTAGAAAAAGACAAGGCTTGTACATGCCTCAAGCCTCAATTCATGTTATTGGAGTAACTTCTAAGACTTACTTACAGTGTGTTTTCGTCTTATTGACTCTTCTTAATGTTTTTTGTGTTAATCACTTAAACAATAGTTTATGACTATCCGAACTTTAAATTTAGTAAATTTGTTAAAACTTACTAAGACAGTAAGTTCTTCATCAGTGTGTTTGCTTGGAGATGTCGAGTCAAGCGGTGACGGTTTTAAAGGTAGGTTTTCGATAGTATCAAAGAGTATGTATGATTTGTATTGTGTTTGTTCGTTTAATATGTTAGTACTTTGTGTTTTTGTGTGTCTGTAAATTTCATATTGTTCTAGTGTGTTGAGATGTGGTCCTTTTTTGTTGATGTGTAGGTTTTTAGGTTATGGTAAATATCTGTGTATTTGTGTCCTGTTTCTTTTATGTGATTGTAAAATGTTGAGTTGGTGTTCTGTTTGTGTTCTTCGACTCTTTGTAAACGCCTGATGCTTGTAGTTTATCTTTGTTGTTTGTGTTGTATTGTATATTGTATTGTAACTTGTTATTAGTTTTGTATGCTATTTTGTATCCTATTTTTTGAAATTTGCGGGCTATTTTGTTTGTTGTTTTGTTTATGAATGGTAATGTGATGTATTTGTTTTCCCTGTTTGTAAAGTTAATTTTAGTGTGTGTTTTTTTTTGTATTTTGTCTATTATTGTCGTGTTGTATCCATTTGTGTATGCTAAATATTTAATTGTGTCTAGTTCTTTGTTTATGTTTTCTGTGGTCATTGGGACTTCTCTAAGTCTATGGAGCATGGATCTGAAGGCAGTGTGTTTGTGTTGGATAGGGTGGTTTGAGGTGTTGTGGATAAGTGTGTCTGTCGTTATGGGTTTCCTGTAAATGTTGGGGAAGCTGTGTTTTTGTGTGTGGCTTTTTGTTATGGTTAGGTTGAGGAAGTTTAGGGATAGGTTGGTTTCTGTAGTGAAGTGGAGTTTTGGGTGTATTTTATTAGTGTAGGTGAGGAGTTTTTCGCATTGACGGGAGAGTTTTTTGTGTGCAATTTCAGCTGTAAAAATTTAATCTGAAAAGAACAGCTTATTTTGTTTTACCTTTGACAGCCTTTTTAAAATCGCTCTTTACTTCCATCATCCTGTGATTAGTAACTAAAACACTTACTTTTAAATTCTAAAAAGAAAATACCACGCAGGTAGAGACGTTTTTCTGGATCAAAATCAAATAATATTATCATAACTAAAATTAAGTTTTTTTAAAACTGATACTCATTCTATTTTTGCAAAAATACTTGAATTCTTTTTCAATATAAAAAGCAAGGTATCTTAAAGATAACAAGCTGTTACAAGAAAATGATTTTCTATTGTTTTAAAAAATTATAAATCTTACACAACTAATTTACATATTTAAATGTCAATCCATGCATAGAATAGTACATTTTATTTTTAATGATTTGTCTATTAAATTCCTTCATTTTGCTGTATAAGCATTCTGCTGTGTATGTGCTTTCTTCATATTAGTTAGAAGCCTTTATCTTGAAATTTTCAGACTTGATTGACAATTTGTTTGTAAATACATCCTACGGTTAAATTCACAAGTGCTATGATAACTCAATTCAGTAAACAATGTACTTTATAGGTACAGTACCATATCTACCCTACCTTTTACTACTTTGTGAGCGCATATTTCAGCAATTAGTAATTCCATTGCATGAAATTAAACACAGTCATGCTCAGAACTTATTCCTGAGTAACACACGTAAAAACGACAAATATCGACAATTAGTTAAGTATTACCATTTATTTTTGAAACCTTGGTTAATAGGACCAGCCATTTAATCATATCAAATCAAGCAAGAGGTCTGGTTATCCAGAATATCCGGTATATCCCTACACAGTGAACATTTATTTTGCTACAATAACAACATATCTTTGTCTTAATAGTCTTCATTAGGAAATAGCTTAACGTTGCATCACCGAAACAGATATTCTATGTATAATGAAGGTTACCTGTACTAACTACTATCAGCCTACTCCACTTTTTTACATCTTTATTTGGGATGACCGATCCAATGTCTTTAACAAATCGGTATTTTAGTTACAGCACCAGGTTTGGATCACTGATTTTACAGGTGACAATGGATACTGAGACTGCTCTGTATGTTCCAATAACAGCCAGGCAAACCACACTGGTGAAATGATTCCACACCTCGTTTTATTCTTTTTTGGAAAGCTTTTAAAAATAAACTAAAAAGAGCAAAATTAAGAGCAAACTACCGAGTGTGAAATAGTGTCTACTGTACACAACACTATCACTATCTTAAAACATGACACAAATCTACCACCCTCACATAACTAGAACCAGTGATAGCGACAAATCAACCGATAACAGCTGCGGTAATATATCAGTAACTTTCCAGTCACGACAGCGACATTTTGCCTAATCACAAGGGAGTCAACCCGCCCTCTACCCGTCAGTCAATGACACTACACGATGATCGGCGTCGTGAGCCGAGCTTCCATAGCAGAGCCAGTGACAGTGACAAATCAACCAATGATAGTCGTTTCATTTAGTGACAGTGACAAATCAACCAATGACAGCCGTTTCATCCAGTGACTGCAACTTTTTGCCCCATCCCAACAGAGAGAACTTCCAATCGATCCATTCTCACTGGAACTGGCATTTTCCATATTTTGTTACTGGTACCACCAGCGGCAAATAAATATCAGTGAAAAGTCACTGTGACACAAGATATCAACCATCCCTAATCTTCCTAGGTATTTCCAGGCAAATATAGCTACAAAATGTACTCTTACCTCAGCAATCAAAATAAATAGCAATAATACTTCATGAAATATTCGTGTGAATTATTTTATTGTTCTACTAAAATAAAGACTTACTTTGGTTAATTTACATTTCACATTTTCAACTTGGACATCGCTAACATTATCAATCTCTACTGTGAGGGGAATGCTCTGTCCAGGAACAAATCCAGTAAATGGTAATGACACAACCATCGTGAGAGGACCTGATTTGCACCAACAGCAGCAAAAACTTTTTTCCAGCTCCAACTTCACAGGCTCCTAAAATAAACAGTAAATGTTTATTACAATTGAATCCTTGAATGAATAAGAGAATTTTTAGAAGGTTGTAAAATAATTATTTGTTCTTATAAATAGGATAGCTACCCAAAATAACTTTTGAAATTCTTAGCTCTTCTCAGTTTTAAAGATGTTTAAGGTAACAATTTATTAAGTAACCTAATCATTACTTAAATATATTGGCTTTAATTTTCCATGGTATAATTTTAAAAAGCTTCAACATTAATTTAAAAAATAAACAAGTAATATAAAAAAAATTCAAATAGTTTCCTGCTGAGTTTAACAACAAAAAATGTTATTTTAGTTACCCTAGAGCACTATTTATGATATTGTGTAGTAACCATCGCAACAGTTTAAGGTTGCACAATGAAGGTTTTGACAACAACCAGAACGGGGACAAATTTATATACATCTTTGAGAAATATATTTCTAGGTATTGGAAAGTTGCTACAGTGCCAAGGAGCCTTAGACTTCGAACAGGAAGATTCTCAGTTCGAATCAAACTAGACCTCACAAATTGTATAGTTTAATTATTGAATACATATTTGAAAAACTGTATCGTCATCTGTATTTAACATCAATTGTCATCCACCATATGTTAAAAAATATGTATTTGAACTTGATTGGATGAATAAAAACATATTCTATTAACGATTGAAAATTTGTAAAAGATATATATCAGGAGAGTGTGAGCAAGAGAAAGAATTTAATAACTATTATAGTTCACATGTTTCCATTAGTAAACCATATAAACTAATGTCAAGAACTGATACAGCAAAGTAACAGATTTCTGATGTTTCTTTTCTTAAAACAACCAACTGATGTAATGGTTCTTGAAAATGCTAGTTTTTTTGCTACTGGTAATGTTTAAACCGTAATAGTTTATATTTTCCTTAAAATAATATTGAAGTTTGTTATAACTTTCATTAGGTGTATAAACATCTTTTAAATTATCTTAATATTTCTCTTTTTAATTAAAAGTAAGAAACAACTCATTTCTTTGGTCAAATTGTTTTTAATTATATGTTATCAGATGTCTAACTGGAATAGCAATAATAATGATTTTCACTAAAGTAAGTTAATATGGATAATAAAGACAAATTCATTCTCCCTAAATAGATATTTCTATAAGACTGATGTTAGTGATTAATAATCAGCTAGAGTCATAAAATTCCATTAATTTCTTTTTCTCACTATCCTAATGAAATTATCACAAATTAAATCCTGTTCATTGAATAGCTGTTGTAAATAAACAAGACATCGAAGCTGCAGGTGATAACAGCATGGTGTAAGTCAATATCATCTGCACGATGACCGACGACCAGTTGTCACATTATATTTTTAATGTCACTCCTTCCACTGTGTCGAATATGAGCTATGGCCACTTACAAGTACCTATCCCATCAAGTGAAGTCACAAGTTTAGGGATAGGTGGTTTTTTTAATTTTTTAAGCTTTTAATTCTTCTTTTTTGGTTAAATGTCTTGAAGGAAAGCTGAACACAAACTAGTAAAGGTAATAAATATATACATATATACGTATATACATACATATATGTTTGTGTGTTTCTGTGTGTGCGTGTGCATGTGTGTGTGTGCGTGTGTGTGTGTGCGTGCGTGTGCGTGTGCGTGTGCGTATGTGTGTGTGTGTGTGTGTGTATATTATGTACATAGTCCAATCCCGGTAATCAGAATTCCGGTAGTCCGAAACTTCCACTAATACAAAACTATTTTCGAAAATATCAAAACAAGAAATAAATGGCTATCAGAAAGGTTCAAAGAAGAAATGCAACATGGTTTTGTTTACTCAGCAATAGCCTCAGTGTAATGATCCCTTTTGATTAGTCAGTCTACAGCAGTTCAGTTTCAACATTTATGGCAAGCTGACAGTAGAATCGTTTTTTCATTGCAGTGTGTTAAACTTTAATTTTTATAATGGTTTCTTTTGAAAGAAAACACAAAACACTTTTGTTGTCAGATAAGTGCGACATTCTAAAACAACTTAATGCTGATGTACCTGCATCAGTGACAAAAAAAAACAAAGAAAAACTTTTGTCATTTGTGTCTTTTAAGGAGCAAAGCAGTGCGCAGAAAACAGTGAAAAAAGTTAATATGCTTTGGTAGAAACTGCTCTATACACATAATTTCTTCAAGAACCATAGCTAAATAACCCCATATCTGCCTTTTATTGCAGGAAAAGGCGACTCTTTTTTTCTGAACTCTACCTCAACAAGGTAGAGTTGAAAGCCAGTGATCATTGACTTAACAATTTCAAAAAGAGACATAGAATTCGACGCCTTTCTATCGCAAGAGAAAAATTGTCCAATAATCCAGATGCTATAGAATCTTTCCGTCAACAATTTCTGGAAAAGTAAGTGAAATAAATTTGTTCTAATCAGGTTTACAGTGTAGATGGGAGGGGCTTATTTTGGAAAGCTTTGCCAAAGAAAACTTTAATTCACAGGTACAAATACTGTGCACCGGGGCGAAAAATTAGCAAAGATCTATTAACATTCATACTTTCCTCAAACAGCTCTGGAAGCCACAATTTATGTCTACTGCTCGTTGGCAAAGCACCGAAACCAAAAAGCTCTGGAAGCCACAATTTATGTCTACTGCTCGTTGGCAAAGCACCGAAACCAAACAGCTCTGGAAGCCACAATTTATGTATACTGCTCATTGGCAAAGCACCGAAACAAAGAGCTCTGGAAGATTGTTCCATGCCACTTTTATAAAAAGGCCAGAAAAAAGGTTGGATGGATCAAGCTTTGCTTACTGAATGGTTCCATGATGAATTTGATCTATCGGTAACAAATCACCCCAGATCTATGAACCTTACTGAAAAAGCACTGCTTGTACTACACAATGCGCCTGCACATCCACACAAATTAGTTAGCGATGACAGTAATATCACGACAATCTTCCTCCCACCCAGCTGTACTGCACTAATACAATATGAAAGAGATACAATTGCAGATGAGAATGAAAGGAAAGGCAATGAATCGATAGTGCACAATTTAAACAAGGCCACCCAAGGTGAAGATTTAAATTCAGAACATGTAAGCGATCTTCCTCACAGAATAAGTGGAAGGGACGAAAATGATTATCAAGACTGTGCTATGGGATGATGAATCTGAAACAGGAGATGCTGAAGAAGACGAGTAAGAAAGTCAGGTGTGAAACACGACAATGCAATTTTGGGCAACACACATGCATTGACTGGGCAATTAAAAACGACATACCATACTATCGTCTGGCGGCTACTTCAAATCAGAAAGAATGCTGTAGAAAAGGCCATCAACAAACGGAAGCATACAAAATTTTCGGAGTTCTTTTGTAAGAAGTGAAGTTCCATTAAAAGAAAAATGTTTACATTCAGTACTTACAGTAGTAAGTTTATTTGTGTTTTATTAAGTGTGTTGTTCAAGTGTTTTCATTTTAAAACTTTACATGACAAAAATCTGTTTCAATTGGTAAGCGTTTTCTTTCAGTTATTATTGTACTGTACTTAACTAACTCTACTCTTAACATTAGTCCATATGTACTTTGTAATACCACTTAGGCATATATGTAGCCATATTTACATTGTAGGTATATGTAGTATGTGTTCATTCTGGTAATCTGAAATGGTCGTACATTTATTATTACGGATTACTGGGATTGAACTGTATATATATATATTGATTGATAACATCATTATAATTATAATCATAACACGTTTTAAAATGTCAAAATATAAACTTTTTTAAAACCATTTACTTTTATTTTAAAAATATAGTTTCTAAATCTAAAACATATTGGAATATAAGATTGAAAATATTTACGTTCTAAACCATACAAAAAATTAATTTTATCAATATTTATAACTGAAATAACAGAGCATATTAATTTAAATTACAGGACATGACAATGCTTGAGACAAAAATTAAAATGGCCGCCAAAAATTGGTAATTAATGACAAAGAGTGGTAATTACTTTTTCCATCAGATCAACTGACAGAGAGTGGTATGACTGACAAATCTTTATCATAAACATTTCTGTTACTTTTTTTTGTCAATTATCATCAGTCAGATCAACTACCATTGGCTAGTATCACAATACATTACCTACTTGGAAAATAAAGGTACCACTGGCGACAATGAGCGTAAATAAGTGTGTGTGTGTGTATGTGTGTGTGTGTATTTATTTACAGCCAGGACATATTAAAAAGGATTTTATTGCATATCCAGGGGTATATAAATGATTTGTATAATTTATTAATAGATTTATGTATCAAACATATTTGAAATTACTAAACATATCTTTAGTAATTACTAAAAACTGAGAATCACAAAAAATCACAACTTTATCAGTAAAGCTGCAAAAATAGTTTTGATGGTAAAGCCTTTAGGGTAAGCTCAGCTATTATCAAAGATATGTACAATACATAATTGAATGGTCTTGTTTCTTATTTCCATGATGGGTTTATTGTTTTATTTATTTATTTTTATATTTGAGTGAAATAACTGTTGCACATATTAGTGATAACGATATTGGTGACAAGCTTTTTTAGTTTCTTCTTTTTCTGGGTATTTTTCAAAATACCGTGAACAATTATCATATGGTATCATCAGGATTGCTAATGATGGGATTTGTTTTTGGACTCATTTTCTGAGATATTATCATAGGGCTGTAAATTTAATTTGATATTTTCATTTAGTAGTGATTTTACAGCTTTTTTTTGAGTTCAGCCCCCATTTGTAGTTTTTCTGGAAGACAGGTATTGAAAAAATTGCTTACAGTGCTCACACCAACCTTTCTGTGTAACATCCTCACAGACACACTTTCTACTTCAAAATTTGAGTGTTAGAAATAAAATTTTGGACAAATTAGCAAAATTATTGATTAATACTTTTAAATTATAAATAAATAAAACCTCTTAAGCCACAAACAGTTTTTGACTAAAAACACTTGTAAATATCTAACACGTGCTTGTAGTAGCACTTACTTTTGTTCAGGACGACAGATGTTCGTCCTGTTCGGGAGATGTGTCCCATTGTCAACTCAGTCCGTAACTGACCTCAAGGTTTTTGTAGGTTAGAGTGAGATGTTAGGGTGGGGATGTAAGTGTATTTTGGTGAGCACTAGGAGTTTACACCTAAATCCTTACCAAAATACATCTACATCTTCACCCTAATATCCCACCCCTATCCTAACCTACAAAACCTAGAGGTCAGTTACACATCTCCTGATACGGCCATCCTCAACAATTATAAAAGCAAAGTGCTACTGTAAGCAAATGTAACATATTTACAAGTGTTATTGGTTAAAAAACTAGTAACTCATGTGGAGATAGAATCAACAAATATTTTTTTAAAAACCTTTTATTTATGCCCTGATGCACACTTCGATTGAAAGCAATCATCTTCAGAGAAAATTATTACAGGCTGCTATACGTTTTTGTGCTTCAAAAGGTTTTACTTATTTATAATTTAAAAATTACATCACAGTTGCTTCTGTATAAATCTTGATATTTCCATTTTTACTGTTCAATGAGTTCAATTCCTGTTTTGTGTTCCCCCAAGATAAGATATTCTCACACCAATAATTATCTAGAATAATATTATAAATAAAAATATATGTAATTTTATAAATATTACCTTAGCTTTATTATTTAAGTTCAGATCTACTGGAGTAACCACATTAAAAATTGCCTTTACATCTTGGTCAAACTTCCACGGTCGATCCAAGGTCGCTTTCACTGTATATTTGACAGATCCATGCTCACCTTCATAAGATGAAGGCAAAAGTGGTGGTAGCATCGTTGAGAATGGATAAACATGATCACCACCAGCGAGTTCAAGCTCACCTGATAACAATTGAATAAATCTACCGTAAAGTATGTGATGTCAAACAGATTATACTTACATCTTTACATTTTACCTCCACAAAAAAATTGTTTATTGTTAGGTATTTGGAAGGTATTCAAAAAGTAGAACGTTTTACTTGTGTACTTATATTCAAGCTTGAGTAACAAAAAAATCTTTCAGCAGGCAGGGGTTTTTATTATACTTTTTTTGTATTAGCTTGACAAAAAACCACTTCTTACCGATTTATTCAGCAGACTCGTTTCACACTAAGTCAGCGCATTATTCAATGCTGTGATTCACTGACAGGACTGTTGTTTATTGTATTGTGTTGGTGTGAGTCTGTGGTGTGTTATTGTTCATAGAGTAGTTATTAATTGTATGCTCAAATATAGTATTTGATTGTGAGTGTTTTGTCATTTAGAATGTATTGTGAATAGAATTTATGGTGTTTATGTATCTCGTAGTTTTCTACTTTGTTAAGTTTGTTGCTTTTTTTTATGTAGTGTATAATTTTTAGATTTGTCTATGTCAGTCTGTGAGAGTAGTGTGTTTTGTATATGTACAGCAAAATTTTATTTGGGTTGGTCTTTCTTATTTGTTTTACATGTTCGTTGTATCTTGTGGTAAATGTTCTCCCTGTTTGTTCTATGTGAAAGCTGGGACAGATGTTGCATGTAATCTTGTATACGCCTGCCCTGGTGTGTTTTTGAACTGAGTATGTGGTTTTTAATAGTGTTGTATGTTTTGAAGGCTACTTTGTATTTAAGTTTGTGAAACGAGGTGTGTTGTCGTAATATTCAAGTGTTATGTATTTTTGTGTTTCTGTATTATTGTTTTTTGTTGTGTTATGTGTGCGTTTTTTGCACATTATGTTGTCTATCAAGGTGTGTTTGTATTCATTTTCATAAGCTATGTGTTTTATTGTGTTTAGTTGGTTCATTTTGTCTTCATTGTTCATGGGTATGTTGATTAGTTTTTGTATCATGGAGTGAAAGGCAGCATGTTACTGTTGTGTGGGGTGATTGAACATATTGTGTATAACTCTGTCAATGGTGGTGGGTTTCCTGTATATTTTGAATATGTGTGTTTGTTGTTTTGTTTTGTTATCATTAGGTCTAAGAAGTTAATTTTGTTATGTTGTTCTGTTTCTAGTGTGAGGTTTATGTTATTGTGTAATTTGTTCGTGTAATTGTGGAAGGTGTTTATCTAAAAAGGTTTTTAATTTAAGGTTGTTATAATAAATGCAGTACTTACAGGCTTACACTTTATCTCCACAAAAAAAATTGTTTATAGTTAGGTATTTGGAAGGTATCCAAAAAGCAAAAGGTTTTACTTGTGTAAGTATATCCAAGCTTGAGTAACACAAAAAATCTTTCAGCAGGTAGGGGTTTTTAGTTTAAGGTTGTTATAAATGCAGTCGGTCATATGACCTTGCATAGCTTGACCTTCAATCACTACCCATTCTTTATGAAGACTAACATTGTCTTTGGGGAACGTTTTAATTTGTGAATCAAACCTTCATACCTATATCTTATCAAAGGCTTGAGACCAATCAAAAGACAATGCAGTATAAACCCTTTATCTTCTAGAGTTTGTTTCATTATATCTGTTATTCTATTTATATAGTATTCAATATAAATCTGCTTGGCCATGTATACTTAAGAAAGCTGATGTGATGTCTATAAATCTAGTGTACTTTTAGATTTGTAAGTAAAAATAGGGAAGACAGCTATACTAGAGAGAAGAAATGTATTTAGAATTGATTTTTGTCTATATTATGAATTTGGATAGGAGCATTGATACCATTTTTTTAAAATAATTGTTATTTCTATTCTCCAAATTTGTTAGATTCAAGCAAACAAAAACACTCATGTTAATCTACTAAGCACTTTTTCATAGTTATATAAGCAACAGAATTATTGCTTGGGGTATAGGATATAAAAATAATATTCATATACTTCAAAATTTACAAAACAAGATTTTAATAAATATAAGAAAGAAAAAGAAACCATAAATAATCCATTAAACGTAACACAATCATTCACCTATGAAGCACTTTACGTGATTGTGAAATCATGAGAAAAGAGTTTATGCTTTCAAAGAAAATTACTACAAATAAAAGTATTTCAATGACTAAAGTATTTCAATAACTATTTTTTTTCTGGCGAAAAACCTATTTTAGTAATCATCGCCAATCAACAGGAGTAATTAGGCAAAATATTTTAAATAAAACAACAAAATTTAATAAAAAAAAATAAAAACATAAATAAATATAAAGCAAACAACATAACTGAAAGAAATTAACTAATGTTACTGTTAAACTTTATAAGAACTCTGCTTTGGCTTATAACAAAAAACTGAATATCACAAAATGAAAATAATTTAAATAATATATGGATCTGTAACTTAGTTCTAGTTTATATGTTACTTTGTAGCCAATCCTGAGCACAGATACTGAGTTTTCCTTACTGGGTATGTAGCTCATGTATTTAAATAAGTAAAGCAATAAAATTAATCTAGTATTGTATCTAGTATTAACTAATCAAGACTGTGACAAATAGCACAAGACAACAATTGAATAAAAGTTCAATTTAATATTTATATCAGATATTATTAACTGAAATATTAAATTAAATTAGCTTGTTAGTCTTGAATGTATACCATATTAACTAAACTTTATTAAATATACAGAGAAAAATTGTATGCATAACTTTATTAAAGCAATCTACTGAAGTTACTTTAGTTATAACAATTGCTCTACTGAGGTGACAATTTCAAATTTCTAGACAAATATGTAGACCTAACTGATACGATAAATGTTTCACATAATTTTTTAGTTATAAAGTAGATGCTTTTTCTACACATTTAACAAAAATCTACATAACTACTCAATAACACCACTTACTGCCACCACCTCCTGCCAAATTGTATTTATTCGAAAAATATTCTTCTTCAGCTGTGTAAGTTACTGTTTTAGACGTTGTGTTCCCGTTCTCCCTCACAGTTTCAGATTCACTCCAGGATACTACAGCCACACCTTCAAACTTTATGATCAAAGCTGAAAAAAATATTGTTTATAATTTTGCATCAAGAAAATAAATTTATACATGGAACTTGAGTAAATGTGTGATATATTTTATGGGGAAAATATTTAACTAAACTGCTTGGAGGACTGTGGATTACTGGTGCATGATAGTGTTATATGATAACACATATAATGCATTACACTTACAGTTCAGTCACAATTTGAGTTAAAAGTAGTCTTCAATTTTGTGTAAAAACACTATCAACAAGAAATATTTTTTTTAACTTCCAAAACCTATACATTGTTGCACAACAAATGTACAGAGAATATTTAGAACTAGTTCAGAGGTCTTTCTACTAAAGTAGCAACGCATGATTATACAAAAAAAAAAACACAGCGAATAAAGCAAACCTAGAGAGAGGTGTAATGTTAGTGCACAAGTGCTAAAATTTAATGTCAAATGAGACCCATTTAGGGTAGGGTTACATTACCTGGTGTTAAATACTTTGAGCTGCTTGAACAGGCGTCATCACATGGTACAAAGAGCTCAGTTATGTTTCTCCTGTGCCTTTTGTCATTACTGTTTTGATGGCCTTTCAAGTCGTTTAATAAGCAGCAATCACCTGTTTAGGTGTTTTAAACTTACTAGTGTTAAAGTCATAGTTACTAGTGTACTCCAAATCACCCCTAATTGAGATAAAGCGCTCTGGGAAGTGTTCCCTCAAAACAGCCATCGATGATCTTGAAGTGTGTGCCGTTGCACTGCCTTTTTGGAACCAAAAGTTCTTTTAAGTCTAATTCATCTAGCCGTGGGAAAAAAATTCTCGTAACATGTTTACATACCGGTTCAAATTCACTGTCACTAAGACTTATTTTTCCTCAAAGCACCAGGGACCAATAACTACAGCTGAAGAAATTGCACGCCCCACTGTAACTTTTGGTGTATGCAAAGGCCTTTATTGCAATTCTCGAGGATTGGTGTTAGCCCAGTAGCGCATGTTTTATTTGTTGACAGAACCTCACAAATGAAAATGGGCATCATCACTAAAAAAGCGTTTCTGGAAGCGTTCTCAGGAATAACTTTGAGCATAACCTCACACTTATTCCTCTGAGAATTAAAATCATGTTTAGTAAGTTCCTGCACAATCACCATCTTGTATGGATGAAAATAATGATCATCATGAAGAATTCTCCTCATAGAACGATCTGAAAGTCCATGGGCAGACGCATGTTTTCCCACAATATGAGTGATGAACGCAAATGTGAAGCTCTCCCTGCCTCAAAATTATCTGGTGATCTGCAGTTCTTCGTCTTGTGTCTTGTCGCACTTGCAATTTGTCTAAACGTAGCAACCCAGGTAACGATTGATTTTCGGTTAATGAAGGCAGACATTAAAGAAACAGGCATGAATGCTGCAAATTTTAAGGCTTTTACAAAATGAAGAACGAGTAGTAGTAATAAAGAGATAGACGATTCAGATAAACACCTAGAATAGGTTGTTCCTATAAACACAGAACATGAAAGCAAAAATAATGACACTTCCGATGAACTATCTACAGAAGATGAAGATGGCATCCACTACATAGTAGAAATTTTGCAATGAAATCAGGCAATGAACTTTTAGGGACGAAGGCAGCAGCATATGGTGCAGAAAGAAAACTAACTTAACACTAGAGAACCCCTCAACACAATATTTTGAAAGGATCTCTATATCCATAGTGCCTAAAAAAAATATGTTGTGCTACTTTCATCTATGAACTACAGAACTAATGAACACAGAAAGAAACTTGGTAGGGGTTGACTTTTATATGAAATATCCCTTTTATTCTTTCATTCATAGAACTAGATTGTTTTTCCTAACAAAAAAACGGAATTCAGTCATCATCGCCAAGACATAGAACTGGGGAATGGTCCTTTTCCATTTTATATCAAATATTGGATATTAATTGTGTGAATATTTTCATGTCAATGTTTCATTTTGAAATAATCCCTTAATAACCAGATTTGATGTCACGCAAGAACTCTAGCTAAGGAACTCATAAAGCTGATGAAAAAGCATCTGGAAAATCCAAACCTACCATATGAAATAAGAGCTGTTTTATAACACAGTACTTTAGGGAAATGGAAACCCTAAAGCTACCTGGATGTATTCCAAGTAAGGAACCCAAAAAACAGAAGACATGCTCAAAGAGCCCAGGCATTGAATACAGAAAAACCCACAACAAATGTTTAAAGTTTGGGCTTCCAATTTGTTTAGCACACAGTTACAATTAAAGTATTTCATGAACTTAAAATAATCGATAAATTAACACAAGTAAATGTACTTTGTGATTTTATATTTTTCAACTTGCGTAAATAAAAACTGTTTCTGAACTTTTTTTTGTTTTTAGAAATGTTACTCAAAAAAACATTCTAAACACAAAACAAATGATTTTATATGTCATTAAACATAAATAGTGCTTAAAATTTTTAAAACTTGAACATAACCATAATGTACCAATAAAACAAAATTGTATAATCCTGAAGATTATTCAAAACGGAAAGCCCTATTTTACACAACAATAAAATAAAGGGTAAAATATTTTTTTTTTTTAATTTACTCAAGAATATGTTTTAAACAAGGAACATCAATTTTAGTTGGGGCAATAAATAAATAATGTTTAAAAATTGCATATTGTAAAAAATATATCTGTTGCCATATAAAATGTTGTGTAACAGATTGCGGTTATATATATAAAATTATTTCTTACAGTATTATATCTATAAAGTGAGGTTATGTTTACGACAATATTTATGTCAATTTTAAACATAAACAGTATTTATGTTTTGCCCTAAGTAAAATCGACTGTTTGTTTAAAAACATATTATCAAGTCATAAATGTAAAAATGACAAAAATCGAAGATGATCCTCATTTTTTTAAGTATAAGAAAGCTGCATTATAACATTCCTACAAACTATCCAGATAGGATGGATTTGGTTATAAAAAAATGTTAACTTGGTATATTCATGCACGCCCGCCACACTCAACGTGTTAATAAATCACTGCTCTATATTATAACATAACATGTACCTATATTGAAATCTATCTGAAAAGTATCCAATTAGAATAGGTTTGGATCTTTAAAAACATAAAATATGAACTATGAAATGTTCCTTTATCAAGTTAATAACTTGGCATCTAATGCCATGAATAAATATTCATAAATATAAAGTTTATAATTATTCTTTATTCAAGTTGGCACTGATAAATCTTTGCCCAGTTCAGTTTTTATCATGTTTTTCAAAATAAATAACAATAATTTCTGTTCTAACAACCTGTTAATTATTTGTACTTTAGAAGTTATTTCTTATACACTTAACATGTGTGAAAAATTATAAAATATTATCTATTTAACATAATTGTTACCTACTACCTAGCCTAACATAATTACGGTATTTATTTCCCATAATTTCACCAAAAATAATTATACCAGGCGATAGAGAAAGTCGTCAGGAAAACAAAAGAATATATATGAAAAATTCTGTTGACTCCCCAAAATAAAGAATTTTGAAAAATAGCAATCGCCCCTCCATGGTAAATGTAAAATGTTACTAATTCAACACTTAAGCTTCTAATTTTTTTGAGATGTTAATTTGGAAAATGCCTTGAAAAATAGTTAAACTTGCAGTACACTCCTAAAAAGTTACGGATTTTGAAGCTAAATCGACTTTAACAACGCCCTATTAACACCAAGTCTTACCCAGCACTTTGTAGAATTATAAAACTCGCACACACACTAGTTAATGTTCTGTTTGTGTTCCTCGATTCTTTTTTTTTGTAACTGCAACCTGTTTGCCCAATATAGAATTTGTTGCAGTTTGGGCAGTTTTATTTGTATATGCCTGGTGCTTGTACTTTATCTTTGTTGTTGGTTCCGTGTTGTACTTTGTATTGTTTAGTATTAGTTTTGTATGCTATTGTGTATCCTGTTTTTTTTAAATTTGTGAGCTATTTCATTTAATGTTCGGACTATTTATGGTTTTATGGTGTATTTGTTTCTGTAGTGTTAATTTAAGTGTTTTTTTTTTGTATTTTGTACCATAGTTTGTCTATTATTGTGGTGTTGTATCCATTTGTGTATGCTAAATATTTAATTGTGTCTAGTTCTTTGTTTATGTTTTCTGTGATCATTAGAACTTCTTTAAGTGTATGAAGCACGGATCTGAAGGCAGCGTGTTTGTGTTGGATAGGGTGGTTTGAGGTGTAGTGGATAAGTGTGTCTGTCATTGTAGGTTTCCTGTAAATGTTGAACCTGTGTTTTTGTGTGTGGCTTTTTGTTATGATAAGGTCGAGAAAGTTTTTTAGGGATAAGTTGGTTTCAATCTCTGAGGTGAACTGGAGTTTTGGGTGTATTTTATTAGTATAGGTTAGGTGTTTTTTGCATTGTCAGGTGTTGCCTCTGTATAGTGTTATGATATCATCGACGTATATGTGCCAGTAAATGATTTTGTGTGCGTGTGTATTTGTTTCTGAGTATCTTGGTCTTTTCTGTTTTGAAGGAAAATTTTGCTTAGGACACTGCTGATGGGACTTCCCATGGGTAGGCCATTTGGTTGTGAATAGAAATTTCAGTTGTGGGTGAAATAGTTTTGTATGGTGATGGTTTAGAGGATGTTTAGGATTTCGGTGACATGGGTTATTGGCATGTTGTTCTGTATTAATTGGGTCTTTAGGATGTTGAAGGTTTCAGATATGGGTATGTTGATGTACATGTCTGTTATGTCGAGAGATAGTAATGTTGAAATGTGTGGTATGCTTATGTCTTTTATTTTATTTATGAGGTTTGTTCTGTTTTTTATGTATTTTATTAAAGTTCGGATAGTAATAAACTAATGTAAAAGCGATTAATAGGTTTCACCTAACATAATGGACTAAAAAATTCAAGAGAAAAAAATAATTTCAAAATGTTGAATTAGAAACGCTTTAGGTGTGTCGAGAAGGGGAGAAATTGCTATATTCCAAAATTTTTAAGTTTTGGGGCAAAAGGAAGATATAATTTTGTTTTTATTCCTGATGACTTTCTGCATTGCCTGGTATAATCTTTTTTGTTAAAATCGATTATGTAGGAACGTGAAATAAATACCTATTTTTGAACTCACACATACATTTTATCATTAGGAATACTACTACAGATGTACTTTTTCAAAATATATTATAATTGTGTGTATATAAAAAAAAAAAAATATTTTACTTACACACATTAACATATTCATCAAACTTGTCTGAGCAACATAAATAAAAACTAATAACATTATCACTTGGCAAAAACCAATACTTACTGATTGCATTCCTAATAACCTTTTGGATCACCCAGTATAATTTATTTTGTTAAAATATATTGCATGGGAAAGGAAGATAAATACCTTTTGTTTAATTTTTGTGTAACTAATTAAATATTAGATAGTTTTTAATATCCTGGAGGATCCTGAATTCTATCCTGAATTATACCTTGTAGCATTATTCTTATGCATTTCTTTTTGCAATACTGTAGCATAAAATAGTGCTCAGTTTAGTAAAAGAACACATGGTTTAAGTCTTGTGTTTTGTAAAATAAGGTTATTTTTTTCAAAATGTTTTTGAGGACGGCACAAAATTTTTTAAATTTTATTCCATGTTCCTGATGATTGTTTGGTAGTTGTTTATAAGAGCGGCCACCTACGATATTTTGGAAAATTGTTTAAAACCACCAAATAGGACGACATCCACCAGAATTTTTTTTACCGTGGAAAATTACTTTTTTTCAATTTAAAGTAGGGTAAAAAATTCAGTGCGGAGGCATAAGTTGTGAATGGGCACGGAGTGTAGATATTTGAGAAACAACGTTTTGGCTTAATTTTTATGGTTTTTGCTAACAGTAAACTCTCGATTATCCGTAGAATAGGGTGGCCCGGCAACGCCGGATAACGAATTCCCCGGATAATCCGCTATGAACAAAGAATACGCAAAACGATCGATAATCGATTATTATACCATAAGTTACACAAATAATGACCCCAGTTAATGCAATTCACAAATAATCTTCAGAGGACAAAATAAATACAGAAAATAATTTAAAATGTCGATGTATTTGACGGATTATAACATGTACATTTATATGTCTAACTATTTACAATACGTACATAAGTATATGTCAAACGTAAGTATGTATGTACATATGTAATTTACAAATAATACTTTTACTTTTTAACAAAAAAAATATGTCACTTTCGTCTGTTTTTTTGTGAGCATTGATTTAGCTTTAATGTGTGATCTAAGTTTCTTGAGAACCATTTTGTCGTACAGTGTCTACTTGTGTCACAAAGCCATAAAGATCGATAATGTATATGACAGACATGCATAATGCATAAGTCACGTCCTATAGTTTTCGGGCATCCAAGCATTTTGTCATTGTCTCTTATATACAGTAGTCTGCTCGCCCCTTTTATTTCGCTGGCCCTCGTCGGAATGCTTCCCTTTCAATGTAAAAATTAGTATGTACATATTTACATATCTATTCCCTTCATCTTAACTTCTATTAAGCCTTATATGTATTTACATCGTAATTCACCATTAGTAAATTTAAACACATGAATCTGATTGGAATGAAAATTGGATATTTGTAAAACAATGGCAGACCTCGGATAATCCACAAACCGTTTAATCCGCCCACGGATAATCGGGAGTTTACTGTATATATATTTAAATATACTTATAACGTCTCCAGTTAGAATAGATTTTGCTTTAAATTTATACATTGCTATATACCAATATTGAAATACAGTTGAACCCCTAAAATCCGACCCCCAGAAATCCAAACATGATTCGATAAAAACTAAATTTTTAAAAGGTATCTAAATTTTAATGAATTATGTACTGAAAGTTTGCTACTTACGTGAAACAGGACTGAGATGTGTAATATTTTAGAATTGACACTGTAAAACATGATACAATACAAAAGCCTATACTGTACTACTGTATCGCTTCATTACCATAGAATTTATTGACAGAAAAATAAAAATGACAAATGCTAAACTATATGTTTCACTTAAAAAGAAAAGACACAAACACTTTACTATATTTTTCACTTAAAATCAGTAATCTTCATCTAGTGAAGAGACGTAAACCATAGGATGCATTGTTGCGCCACTGTCGTATTAGCATAACATCATTGGGTGTTGCAGCTGCATGTTGATCTACATAACGCATTGCAATGTCGGGGAGGCGGCAGCGTCAGCATGAGTAACAGAATTTGTAGAGGCATCTTTTTCCCCGCTATCGCTATCTGCTACACTGACATCATGTTGATCCTGGACCATAGACACCATGTCATGCTCGGTATATTCTTCATTGTTATCTAGTGCTGTTCACTCTTCCAGCCAACTTTCTTCAGCATCTTCACATCCTGGTACTCTTTGAATGAGCTGAAGGAGCTCACTTTCATCATCCTGTGTTCTAAGTGGTGTTTCCACAAATTCGAGGCTAGGCAAGAGCTTCTTCCAAGATTTATGCAGTAAAGTGTTACTGATATTATTCCAGGATTCAGTTACCCAGTAAAATACATCCTTTATTATAATAGTCTCAAGTTCTTCTGGAATAGAAAAAGAACAATCTTCTTCAGTTAATGTTTGTAGAAGCTTTTTTATGTAGCTCAGTTTTATGTTCTGCAGCTCACCTTGATCCATACGCTGAAGCAACGATGTCACATTAGGTGAGAGAAAAATTGTTTTTATGTCTTTACAGAGTAACTGTATGTCTGAAGAATATGAAGGAGCATTGTCTAACAGAAGTAGAGCTTTTGGTGGCAGTCTATTTTTTTCTTTAAATTTTGTTACTGAAGGAACAAATTCATTTTTGAACCACTCATTGAAAATATTACGTCCTCCACGCCTTACACTGATTTCTGTAATGAACAGGGAGAGCATTCAAGTCCATATTTTTAAGGGCTTGTGGTTTGGCAGATTCTCCAATCACTATTAATGTTAGCTTATTTGTTCCTACGGTGTTACAGCAGGCTAAAACTGTGTTTGTTTGTTTTAAAGCCTGGAGCAGAAGATTCCTTTAGAAGCAAGACTTTTAGTGAGAAGTGCTTTAAAATTCAATCCAGTCTCATCTGCATTATACACTGGCTGGGATATTTTCAAACAAAATCAAATCTGTGAATTCATCTAAATATTCTTTTGCAGCGAGATTATCAGCTGATAACTTCTCCCCACTTACCATTAATTTTTTTTAATTCTGTGCCTTCTCTTCCATTTATCCAACCATCCATTGCTAGCAGTAAATTCCAAATCACTGTTCATTAATTTGTTTAACTGTAATGTCTTATCTTGTATTAATGGGCCACTAATAGGAACTCCTTTCTGCCTCTCTTGTGCAAGACCATAAAAATACAGCCTCATCAATATTTTCAATCACAGAAACTTTTGCTTGATGGTGTTGTTCCAAAGACTTTTCACTTGTAACACTGCAAAACTATTCAATTCTTGGAATATGTAATTAATGCTCTAGTATTGTTCGTTAATTTAAAAAAACACTTCTGTCTAATATAAAATACACAGCAAATCCAAAATCGGAACTTTTTCGGCAAATCCGAACTTTTCCAAATCCGAACAGGCTCTAGCCCCAATTAGTTTGGATTTGAGGGGTTCCACTGTTTATCTTGACAGTGTCCAGTCAGGTTAGATTTGGTTTTAATTTTATACATTAACTAAATTGTTAAATGCATAAAATTAGAACCCAATCTACCCTAACTGGATACTTCATAGGTATATTTCAATAGATATATAAAATTCACCTTCCCTGGCAGTAACAAAAATAATAGTTATCAATATAGCTTCAAGATATGTTTTTGTTTCATAAAGTTTAGATTGCTAAAATGCCAACTACAGTTGTCACGCCACGAAACATTTGTATCACTCCATGCCCATTCACAACTTATGCCTCCGCACTGAATTTTTACCCTGATTTTTAAATTGAAAAAAAGTAACTTTCCTAGGACAAAAAAAAAGTGTTTTGTGGATATCTTCCTATTTAATAATTTTGAACTTTCCAAAATATAGTAGGTGCCTGCTAAAATAAAGGTTAATAGCCTTTTTACATGTTTTTGAATGTTTCATGCAAATATAGGCCCGGTTTAGGGAACTAAACAATAACCATAAAAACTACTATGTATATCACTTGCCAAATAAACCACGTCCTACTGATCGTATTACAGATAACTTTCTGCATCACCCAGTATAATTTGCTTTGCTAAAATCGACATGTGGGAACGGGAAATAAATATTCAAAAATAAATTTAGAAAAGGCCTCTATAAAAAAATATAAGCAAACATGTAGTTTCATGCAAGGCGTGTTATTCACTGCTTAATTAAATGTATCAAAACTTGCAGTTTTCGTGCCAAATGATACCAATAGGAGTAAATGAATCGTATATAACTTACCTCTAACTTTTTTCGGTTTGTCTAAACTTAAAAGCACTCTGCCAGTAACATTTTGACCAGCATAATAAGCTCCTGAAGGACTGTCAAATACGATTTGAAAATTAGTGAGCCCCATTCTGGTACATCAACTATAAATAAACTTTTGACTACCTAATTTAGAATACTAGTTATTTTAAATTTACTTGAAAAGCTGATAATTTTACAATTAAACTAGTATCACATTTTCAACCGTTTAAAAATTTAGCTGACATCTAACCTTAATTAAATGGAAACTTCAAATAAAATGCGTCTACTCTAAAAATACTTATGAGCTCATTATAAACTTTCAACCAAGTTTGAACTTTCTACATAACTATGAAGTGAAGGCGTGTCATACAATCAACGATGTAACTTTGAAAAGATTAACTTCAACAGCAATACACAGAGTTGCCAACAGCCAGTTACATAATAAACAATTACAATAAAATTTCAACTATGTAATCAGCTTTGTATTGGTAACAACTATTGCATATTCAATTTTTCAATAATAATAATAATAGATTAAAACACTTATAAATATTTACAGTGAAAACGGAAATATTTACAGGGGAAACGGGTATTCGCTGACGTTAAAATGGAATCAACAAATATGATTTATAATAATAGATTATTACTTATTACACTTTTGATATTACTTGCGACCAGACTTTTTGTTAACTATAGATGGTTAAATTGTTAACTTACACTTGGAGGGAAAAGTTTTCGTCTTACGACTTCAGCCTCCATAAGAGGCAGACTTCTTCAGGAGGCCGGAGAAGTGATAAGACGAAAATGTTTCCTCCAAGTGTAAGTTAATAATTTAACAACCTTTAGTTAACAAAAAGTCTGATTGCAAGTAATAGCAAAAGTGTAGTAATTAACAACTAGCTTGTCATGAACAGCAACAAGATTTCGATATTTAATAGATTATCAAAACACTTCCTGCAAACTAAAATTTATAGTAAAACTGTTTTTTCAAAATAATTAATTATAAATATGTATATATATGTATATAAAACTCACGTGAAAATGGAATCAACAAATATGTTTTTTCAAAGTACAAAAATACAATTGAAATAACATGCCTAAATAATATCAATTTTGTATACATTTATTTATAAATAAGTAATATTTGTTGATTCCATCTTCGCGTGAGCTACTAGTAATCACTTACAACTTTTTTAAAAAAATGTTTTAACTTGCCTATAGTAGCACTTACTTTTTTTGTTGAGGACGGCCGTTTCGGGAGATGTGTCACTGTGGTTTTTATAGCAGCTGGGTTGTTATTTTTGTTTTTAATTTGTATTTTGGCGTAATTGGGTGTAATTTTATGTTTTAGACATTGTATGTTGAAAGAGATGTGAAGGGAAAGTTTTGTTACCTTGAGTGCTACTATAGGCAAGTTAAAACATTTTTTTAAAAAAGTTGTAAGTGATTACTAGTAGCTCACGCGAAGATGGAATCAACAAATGTTAATATTGCAAGCCAAGCATCAACCATCCATCGATACCGTAACGTACATCTCAAGGTAACAAAACTTTCCCTTCACATCTCTTTCAACATACAATGTCTAAAACATAAAATTACACCCAATTACGCCAAAATACAAATTAAAAACAAAAATAACAACCCAGCTGCTATAAAAACCATACGGACACATCTCCCGAAACGGCCGTCCTCAACAAAAAAAGTAAGTGCTACTATAAGCAAGTTAAAACATTTTTTTAAAAAAGTTGTAAGTGAAATAAGTAATGTTAATTGTAGTGGTTAACAAAATTTTAAACAAAACGCAGGTTAAAGCAAATACAGTATATAAATTCATTGTAAAAACATAAACATTTTTTTATAGCAAACTCCGTTGTCTACCGAATCTATTGCAATATGAAAATAGTTAAAAAAAACAATTTAAAATAAATTTACACAAACATACCCATATAATTGTTACTTATAAATTAGTAAGCTTTTTAATAATGTTTTATAATATCATTAGAAACATTAAAAATGTCAATGTGTATAATCATTGTTGAAGAGTCCACCATGGTATAATAAATCAGTCTGGTATAATAAATGAGTCTGGAGTATGGGTTATTTGTTTTGTAAACATACGAAACATAGTGTTCTTAATTTATTTATAACAGTGCATTGTGGTAGACTTTTGAAACATGTGATTCAACTCTTATAGTTCCCACTAGATAGCGTTAGAGTTTCAACTTCACTATATTTGTTGCAGGCTGTTTGGGTTGTTGCAGGATATCTGACGTCATTAGTGCTCACTATTAGCCGTCGCCTAGTTTCCTTTTTCGGAGATTTTTGTTGTGATTCAGTGGATGGTGTGTATTATGTGTAGGCAGAGAATTTGAGTGAAATAAATGTGTTTTGAACACATGACTGGTTTTTAAGGATTATCTTGATTTTTATACTGTAAGTACTTGTATAACTTTAAGTAATTATATACAGTTAAGTAATAATGGTACAGAAAGAGTAAAGTCATCTTATATACACCCATTTTTCCAAGAATGATTGGTAGCTGTTTCTCCATTAATAGACATTTTTTATGTAAGTTTATGTATTTTTAACTTACCCAGGTTAATTTACAGAGCTATTGTTTTTATTACGTATTTTACTAATGTAAAATAATTTAAAGTTTTGAACAAGATTAGGAACCTAACCCTAACAATAGGGAGCCCTATAAACTTTTGCATTATATTTTAAGTCCGTTTTTTTTCAAACAAGTTATTAGATTATACTATATGTATTGTTTTTCATACAATATGTAGACTTTATTTAATTACATTCCATGTTCCTGAAGACTTTATTTATCTTTTTTAAAATTTTGGCTATTATGGTAATACACACTTAAGGTAATTGTTCTTTGAAAATGTGTGTGGTGATGCAGAAAGTCTAGGATCAGAAAAAATAATATAACGATGCTGCTGTCCCATAAATTTAAAAGACAAGAATAACTAATTCACAATACACGAAATTATAAAATCGATTGGTTTTAACAAATAGTTTTTTTTGTAACAGAGCACTGCACTATGTTGTAACTGTTTTACAGTATAGCAACAAAAGACCCAATTAGGATGGATTAGGTTAAAAAAAGTACATTAATACTAATGATCAAGGTAAACAGTTGAAATTAATAAACACAGCCATGTTCTTTAGTATGATGTTAAAATCTATACAAAAATATGAGCTGCTACACTTGACAAGAAATTGGCTTATCTTAGTAAATGTTATGTTTGTTATTTATTTCAAATTTCCACATAATTGATTTTACAATATATATATATATATATATATATATATATATATATATATATATATGTGTGTGTGTATATATATATATATATTTTAGTCAGCAAGAATATGAAAAAACATTTATGAAAACTTCTGCTAACACTCCAGAAATTGAAATTTTCTTAAAATAGCAATTTCACCCTTTATTTCTTAATCATCAGTTTATAAAAGATGACGAAGTTATAAGTTTAAAGTAGGCTTACATACACAAGTACAGATACTGGAAAATACAAATCCTCTTGAGAAGAAATTATAAAATTATTTATATATAGAAATCTCCATTCTCATGTGCAGAATCTAAGGTCTAATGCAGTTTAGATTCAGACAGTGGCGGTTCCAGCGAGTACGTTAGGTAGGTCCGAGCCTACCCGACTTTTTTATATTTATTTGATATAATCCTTTCTAATTGTCAATAATTTAAAAAGATAAATAGATAAGATAGATTGAGATAAAAAAATGCTCTTAATATTATAGCAGAATTTAGAATGTACCAAGCAACAATAAAGTAGCAAATAATTGCTCTTTCGTTTAACTTATATTTATTTGCCTTGAAAGTAAAAATGTCCTCAAAGACACACCATTTAAATTTCAAATAATGTCTGAGGATGGGCGTCGGGCTTCAGACCCCCCTACCTCTTGTAGTCGTGACTCCCCTAAACTGTGCCTACTCAAAAAATCTTGAACCAGTCCCCTGGATTCCTCTCAGGAATGGTTGAAGTAGTTTGGGTTTTATCAATTGATTTTGTTCTGTAAGACGTATTTTCTCGAATGTGTCATCTATGAAATGTGAGTTTCATTAGAAACCTTAATTTGCAGCTTTTTTGAGTAACTGCTTTTTTATTAGGAAATCTGTTGAAGAACTGCCAGGTTAATGTCTATAACACCTATATGCTTATGGGGTATTTTGAGACACCCTAAGCAGGTAATTTACTTTATTGTTCCTAAAATAAAGATTGTTCCTCCTGGTACAGCTTCTTTATATGCATCTTGATAATAAAGCGAAAAAATACATTACCCTATGTCATTTTTGTACTGATGGAGTTTATTAAGCATTTTTACTATCATAGTGTCTGCTCCTCAATGTCTGTTACATCTTTTACATATTAGGAACTTTATACAGTCTACAACTGATTAAGGGTCGTTAATTTTTCTGTGAAGATTGTAACATTTAGCAATCTAGAATTTTTTTAATTTGATTGGTATTTAGTCATTAGTAGATTTGAGAAGTGAGCATGTCATTTTTCCTTCTTACTCTTGTTTTCTTGATTGTTTTTTCAGTGAAGCATGTGTTTTATTACACACACACACAAAAGAAAGAGAGAGAGAGAGAGAGTTGGAAGAGACCTAAATGGGGATTATACCTTTTATTTTACAATGTTCATTCATAAGAATTTATCATAAATATAATTTGTTTCTTCATCCTTATAACATATTGACCCCTTTCTCTAAAGAAAATAATTTTAGTGTTATGCATGGATTTGAAATAAAGTTGGACTTTACTTGTAAATACGAATTTAATGTGTTATTTCAATTTATTCAAACATCACTATAACATGAAAAAAATAATAAACTTACATTTTTTATAATGAAAATTATAAGATCATAATTTACTATAGACAATGTTTTCCTTTATAAAAAATAAAGTACTATAATCTTTTAGAGATGCATAACCGATGTATAAAAGTGCTTGATATATTATCTTTTCAGGTAAGATTTGCTCTTTAATATCTGAGGTTTTCAGTTAATTTTATGTTCAGGAGTATTTTGCAGACTTTCTTGTCTATAAACATACATTCTGTGGTCTGCTGTAGTAATTTTGTGTTTTTGTAATTTATAACAAATCATTTACTTTGAAGATTGTTTCAAATTTTCTGCTCCTTCTAGAATAATAACTAAATAAACAAGATTTATTTTTAAATCTATTCAAGTAAATTAAAGAAATAAAAAAACCACAGTTTAATAATTATTCTAACCATAAATCTTAAAATAAATTGACTCTTATTATTTATTTTAAAATATTTACAACATTTTCTAACTGATTTGGAGGATTCAGTATTCATTATGTATGTTGTTTTCAAATTCAGTTTAGTTCTGATGTTTCATTATGCACACTAAGAGATTATACAGGAAGCATGTGGGTATTACAGCATTGTACAGGAAGATTGGGTGTGTGCATAGGTAGGGTTAGACCTACTTGTTCACCCACACTACTATGGACATCTCTCTTCTATTGAAACAGTTACATGCATATAAATTCTATTGCACATCTGTTAATTTTAATTGCACTATTGAAATGAAAAATTTAAGGAATATGTACTGTAATAACCACCAAAATGTTTTTTTTAATGTTATTGTAGGTTTTTAAATTATTGATATCACCAGATCATGAATATACACACACTCACACTTCTATATAGAGTCTAACTAAAAATAGGCCTACCTTCTGTAAAATCTGCCTTTTCCACGCCTTGTAATGAAAGATAAATTTCACCCAGTGGATAACTGAAATGAATGAAGATAGAACTAAAGAATGGACATAGGGAACACCTATGCCTACTGGGAGTAGGGAAATTTATGTCTCAAATAGGCAGGTTTATTTACATAAAGTACATTTGCTCTTTGATGCAAAAAAGCTTTTAAATGGCTATTTTAATAGATTTAAAAGAGATCTATTCTGTCAAAAATCTACAAATGGCATTAACCTTGACTTCTGGTTTGTTAGAAAAAATTTTGTCTTCATAATTTCAGATTTTTAATACAATTAGTTTTTGGACTAACCTAGGTCTAAATTTTTACTCCGCTGTTGTATCTTTAAAAGATTTTGTCATAGACAATAATTGACCTGGAAAGTCTGAATCTGTGACATTTCTTTCATCTTTTAAAGGCTTTAATTTGAAGTACAACACGATAGCATTAAATCTGTTTTGTTTTTTTGTCATAGCCAATTTCTTTTTCAAAATTTCATTAAAACCCTAACTGTAACAATTTTTCTTCTCTATTTTCTTTTTTAATAAATTGTTTTTTTTTAACAAAATTGTTTAATAGTAACTTTAATAATTTACCAAAGAACTGACACTTAAAATGAGTGTTTGTATTTATTATTTTTATTGTTGGTATCATTTGTAAGGGATGTGTTATTTATATTGGTAATTGTTATTTAGTAACAATTTGTAAAAATAATTGTGTAAAATCTATTTTCTTTCTTTTGTTCTTTCTGTACTCAAGCCTGAAGATGAAAATGTATTAGTTTTTGAAATATAGGCATGGATTGTAAATAAATACATTTTACTTGACTTTGCAAAACAATTGGCTTTTTATCTTATTTTCTTTTAGAAAAAGTAAAGTTGATTCAATTACTACATTTTACAGAGTAAATGCCTAAGTAAATCACATTTAAGCCGTACATTAGGGATGGTTGATCCAGTGACTTTGACGGATGGTGATTTTAGTGACTGTACCAGGTTAGGATCAGTGACTTTTACCGATTACTTTAGTATCGGTGACAAGGTATACTGAGACTGCTCTGTTTGCGCCAATAATAGGCAGGTATACCACACTGGTGAAATGATTCCACACCTCTGTTTTTTATTTTTAGGAAGGCTTATTTTATTTTAAAATAAACTCCTACAAAATTAAGAACAAACTGCTAATTGTAAAATAGCGTCTACTGTACTCAACATTGTCACTTTCTTGAAACCTCACAAATCAACCAATGGCAGTCGTGGTAAAATATCAGTAACTTTTCTGTCAGTGACATTTTCCCAATTCACAACAGAGAACCCCCCCTCTCCCCATCGGTCAAGGACATTGCATGATAATAGGTGGTGAGAGCAGAACCAGTGACAGCGACAAATCGACCAATGGCATCCGTTTCATGCAGTGACAGCAACAACTCAATAAATGACAGCCATTTCATTAAGTGACCACGACTTTGCCCAATCACAACAAAGGCAACTTCCGATTGGTCTAATCTAATTATTTTATGTAAATTGACTTTACTGAAAGTATTTGAAAGGAAATTAATTTATAAATGTTTTGATCCTGTTCAGTCATCTTACCCAATGGTGGCAAAAACGTCAGATAATAAGCAATAAAACGAGATTGTAAAATTCTCAATTTCAAAGCCCATGTTAAAAATAGGACAGCTTATTTTATAAAAGGGGCACAGCGCATTTTGTGCCTTACTTTTGTGAATTATGAACATTTTTAATTTGATGATAGTTTATGTAGTAATTTTAAGGTAATATTGATTATACTAGCAATAGAAAATGTACTAATTTATAATAAGAGAGAGAGAGAGAGAGAGATGGAGGGAGGGATTGGAATCAAAAATATTGGAAAAACAAGCTTCTTTATAAGCTGAACAAAAATATTCTCAAAACACCTCTTGTAGATTCGAATATACTTTTGCTTTCTCATCTGAATATTAAATTAGGCTCAATGAAGCAATTTGAGGTATAAGAAATTCCTTTTAAATGGTATAAGTACATTCAGACTATTAACATGTACATTTAACAACTCAAAAAGTAGTTGCTGTAAAAATTTTAAATTTAGAATTTTTATATTTTTTTGTGTACCATCAATAAACCACAAATTATAAAATTCCATCTGGTAATAGTCCCAAATTATTTCTTTTGATTATTTACTGTTCCGTACAGAATAATTCAAGATGCTTGAATGAGGAATGAATAAAGCTTTGTAATTAGAAACTAGGCTGTATAGATTGTTCTCCTAACATTTTAAAGTAAGGTGAAATAAAATGTTTAGCAGCTGGGTAGAATAGACAATAGTAAAAACAAACAATAATTTTATAACAAAAACAGAGAGCAAATTACCAACTAAGAATGGCTGGTTGGTGGTTAGAGAAAAGCATGATTGACCTTCAAAAATTAGATTTTATGACAAATTTTATCCAGTTCCTATAATGCAGAGATAAATGAAGAGCACTAATTAATGTAAATATTAAAATCGTGGCTTTCTATAAAGTCATGGAGTTGTTTTAGGGATATTGTGGTACTGTTTAGAAAGAACAAAATTAAAACAACTTGTTGTATTTTTTAAATACCTCTGAAGATGATTGCTGGGCAATCGAAATGTACATAAGGTTTAAATAAAATGTTATTTGTGGTTTAGAGGTTTTATTTATTTAAAAATAAACATTACGCCACAGTTGCTTCATATAGTTATAACTGTTTACCAATGTCACAAACTTCGTTCTAAATAACATAAAATACTTTACTTTAGGTGATGGTTTATGTAATTCACAAAAATGCAATTTTTTTATTTGAAGGCTTCTTTGTATGTATCTATGTGTAAAACATTTCTATATGAACTTTAAGGAGGATAGATGTATTTGGAAGAATATATATCTATATAAGAATCATCCTAAGCAGCGAGCAAAGAAACAACTAGAGAGAACATAGTAGCTAGGTGACTGAAGGCCGCTTTCTTGGCTATCCCCCACCAACATGGCGGACCACAAGCGATGAGTCATCCTAGTAGAGTGCATCACATCGCTTCTAGATGATGTGATATATGCCTATACGAATTGAAGACTTTTCCTTCTCACGCAGAATTTCCTTGTAACTCGCTAATTTTTTTGTTTTGTGGCAGAAATACGCTCTTCGTCGGAGTCGTTTTCCAAAAATTTGTAAGCCTTGTTCAATTAATTTAAGTCAGTTGATGTCAAGTTTCAAACCTTCATTTCATCTTCTACGCCAACTGGGTCTAAACAATCTGCGTTTTTAAGGTCTTGCTCACGAATCTCTATGAGCTCATCAATTAACTGTCAGCTCCTGGTTATGTAAATCCAGCAGTAATTTAACCTCACCATTAACCTCTTCTTAATTGAGTTGTCTGGCAAAACCGACAACTTCTTCAATCGCATCAGGAATGTCATCTGACTCTGGCACTGATTCCGCTTGAGTTTCAGTGGCGAAAAAATTAAACACACTTCCCAAATGTAATTCAAATTTTTTTGTGAAATTTCATGCCAAGGTTGTCCAATGATTCTCAAAGCATCTAAGACATTGAATGTTTCTAAAAATCTTCAACAGAGAGCTCGTTCTGTGTCATAGCTTCACGCAGATGCTCAAATCATCTTCTTGTGTAATAGGCTTTAAATGTTTTCATAACTCCCTGATTCATCGCTTGAAGCAAAGTGTTTGGTGGCAAAAATATCTCTTTCATGCGTGTGTCGAAATTAGTTGAAGTAGTAGGAGGATGTCCAGGTGCATTATCAATTAATAGGGATTACTTTAAAAGGAATTTGTTTAGATCGATAATAACATTCGACTTGAAGTATGAAATGATAACCAGACCAGTCAAAAAAGGAAGCTGTCACCCAAGCCTTCGACTTCCAAGTCACGGGCAAACTAGCTTAAGAAATATTTTTTAATGCCTTTGGATTTCCTGAGCCATAAACTATGGGAGGTTGCAACTTACAGTCACCAATCTGTATTTGCGTCAAACATCACTGTCATTTGGTCTCTGGCAGGCTTAAAACCTGGAAATATTATCTCTTTGTGCTCTATAAAAGTTCTTTTAGGCATTTTGTTCAGAACAGGCCAGTTTCTGCATAGTTCGGACATTATGATTTAAAACCACGTAACTTGGGAATCGCGTAAGACGGGGTAGCGTATATCAAGGTATTACTGTATTTTAGTTATAATCTGTATGCACAAAGTATTTTAACGCCAGGTTACATTATTGTTGTAAAGATTTGAATTTAAAGTTGCATTAAAAAAAATTAGACATCTTCTTTCCAAAAGAATAACATTTTAGAGCAGTAATGTATATAATGTATTTTCAATAAATAGTATTAATGTATATAGCAGTTCTATTGTATTTTGGTGACAACTGTAACTTGTACAGTATAGTAGATGTTATAATTAGTTTAGTTTAGAAAAATGTTTTCTCTCTACGTTTAATTTGAATGTCAGTCATATATTTATTGTCAATATGGTAATTATTGTTTTATGGTAATAAATGTTAACATTTATTGTAAAATATAATTTTATTTCTCAAAATGTTAGAAGACAAAATGTTTATGTTAAAATATAAGAATATTTTGTATTATTGTGTACTTATGGTGCCTTTGTTTAATGTTGAAATTATCAATTAATGGGTCAATTTGTCGACAGTAGTTGTCAGACAAGTAGCCTACAAGTATTTTACAAGGCAAAACTGGGAAAGTATTTTTGTCATTTGTTCTTCATTAAGTACATTTTGTAAGAAAGATTGATTAATTTGGTACATATTCAATAGATTAGACATATAACCTAACATGATTAACCCCAAAACACTCAGTTTGGCTACTCGTTTGGGTTAGCATGTGACACTTTCGGACAATAGCACCTAATGTTTCTACTCAAATACACCAATGCCACAACCAAACCGGTGGTTTTAGTGAAATATATTTTTTTAAAGAAGTATAATTTGGAATCGTACCTCCAACTTTCCCACTAACATTATTTAACTGACTAAAAAATTTAAAAAACTTCATGCACTATTTTTTTCATTCCAAATGGTAATTCTTTTAAGAGAGGTTTTAATTGAATATCGTTTAAAGATAAGAGAATTATTCTATAAATTAAAGTTTTTTCACCATCGTAATCTCTGTGTATATATATATATATATATATAGATTTTTTGGACTAGGAGACTGACAGACTTACCTTGGTAAGAGTCCACACTGTAGTCTTGAAATAGAAACACAAAAAGAAATATGAGAGAATGAAATAAAATAAATATAAGTTGTAATCACAGATTGTGTAGAGTAGAAATCAGATGACACAGATGCACAGATTAAAGATATATATATATATATATATATATATATATATAAATTGTTTCCATGAGCATATGAGTGATTATAGTTTATATAAGTCTGTCAGAGGAAAAGAGATAAGGCTATAAAAAAAAAAAAAAAAAAAAAAAAAAAGGATTTATCTGATGTTGAGGTTAGGGGATTCTCTGGACTTGGTATACCACTGGTATGATAGTTCCCACCTTCTCAGTTCTGAGGGATTGCAATCAGGGGGGAGTGATTTAATTATTTTTGTGGTATAGCAGTCATCAAAAGTTGCGATGTTGTGACTCGCAGCATGTTGAGCTGTTGGTCTATCCATATTCATAATTTTAACATCATGTCTGTGGCCATTCATTCTGATATTCAGACCATCCGTGGTCAGTCATTCTGATGCCATTCATTCTGATGTTTTCTCTTCGATTGATAAAGACCACTGTGTGGTTGAAATATATCATTGTTTAAGTGCTTTTATGTGTTTCTATTTCAAGACTACAGTGTGGACTCTTACCAAGGTAAGTCTGTCAGTCTCCTAGTCCAAAAAATCTAAATAATCTTTACCAACCAAAACTAACCTAAAAAATATATATATATATATATATATATATATATATATATATATATATAAATATATATATATATATATATATATATATATATATATATATATATATATATATATATATATATATAAAGAACAAAAGTCAAAATACAAATACAAGAATTATATTTCAATTTACAATTCAAAGCTTTTCGTTGGCTAACAGTACCAACATCATCAGGAATATTAAACATCATCAGGGTTTAATATTCCTGATGATGTTGGTACTGTTAGCCAACGAAAAGCTTTGAATTGTAAATTCAAATATAATTCTTGTATTTGTATTTTGACTTTTGTTCTTTATTAATACACAAGAAAACATATTGCGATATATATATATATATATATATATATATATATATATATATATATGCGGCCTTGCCACTTCTACTATGAGGTAAAGTTAATGAATTTCCTTTGTAGAGATGATGTCATGGCTTTCTTAATCCTGCAGGAACCTGTCCTGTGCGTATGCACGAGTGAGCACGCTTTAAACGTCGACATTCCCGTAAGTTTAAAGGTCTAAACGTAGATAAATATGAAGTAACTCATATCAACGTAACAATTTTTCAATTATCAGAGCCAAATAAACTATCAATTATGTACGAGTATTAAGGAAACTTTATTTCGGAGAAACACAGCCATTGAGTTACTTTACATTCCTCGGCAAGCTATCACAGTGCACGTGGCCATTCTTATCTTTATCTGTGTTTACACGCCAATGTTGGCTGTACTTTAGTCTCTTTTGGGACAGATGGTCGGCACTTAGAAACGCACATTGTTCGTTGTCGAACGTCCCCCCTTCCAAAACACGACGTTAAAAGTTTGGACATACAAAATTATAGACATACCTTGAAATAAAAACACTTGCCGAAGGGGTTGTACGAAAACAAATTGAAGAAAAAACGTTTTAAATTTAGAATGTATGAAACATGTTCTCGTATATTATAAAAGTGTTACTTATTGTTATTACTTGCCAAAGCTTTATCGACAAAACTATCCTAGAGCATCTCTCAAGGTCACGACAAATGCCTGTCGCTGTTTTGAGTGTACTCATTTTCAATACAAAGAACTGCAGTAATATTCTAAACTAATACACATTTTTAGTACCGTAAGTGGAAACGGTTTATGTAGGCTGAATTGAATATTATTGCGTTTGGCGGTAGAGATCAGTTTCGCCTGGTTTACGGTTAGCCTCATGTTTTCGGGTATAGTTCGATTTAAAATAGAATAGGACTCAACGAAAGTGAAATCAGCCAGGGGGGGGGGCGTCTTGGCGAATGGGAAATCCACATCTTGCCGGGACAGTGAGCCTTGTTGCCAATTCTACAGTAATGGCCGCTGGAAGTGGCGGGTTGGCCTGTCACAGCGTTCAAACTGACAACACCTGCCACAGATCCGTTCGTATTCAGTTTTAAATCAAAATATAACTGGGTAGACATCTCCTTAAATACAGTAGAGAACCCTATTGACTGCCCCCTACTCACAACTAAAGAGGATATGTCTCTGCCTTGCTCTTATCTGTGTTCCATAATATGGAAATATTCTGGTTTTTTCACACTTTCTTGTGGTTAGATATCTCCATATGCGGCAGGTAGAGATTAGGTCTATTTGGACGTGCAATCCTAGAAATTTGATTTAACGATCTTTTCTCTGGGCTATGGATTTTTTTGCTCCTACCAAATGCTATATTTACAGTATTTCATTCATGCTTTTAGACTAATTGATATTTATTGTTATTATGTTAATAATTGATAATAATACAACAGTATATCTATAATGCATTTCATACAAACCAAGCCAGTCTAATTCTTCAGGGCTTGACATTGACCTGCAAGTGGTCTTGCTGCATTTTATGACAATCAAAATTATAAGATTCAATTTTTCTTAGAAAACAATGTCAATTTGAAAGTGATAGCAACATATGTGATAGCAATTATTATATGTGCATATATATAATAAAACTAAAAATAAGTATGTTACATAAAAAACGTATTAATTTATAACCAGTTAAAGATATATGTAATAATTTAGCTGGATTACGAGTTGAGGTTATGTAAATTAATAACTGCACACGAACTCACAGAACAATATATTTTATTGTCACACACGTTATGACATGTCATCATTAGTAGTAGTGTCACTGATGATGGTAACTCAAGTCATTGAAACGCGTATGACAACAAAGTATATTGTTTGGTGAGTTTGTATGCAGTTATTTATTTATCACACAGTGTAATATAAATAAATCATCATAAAATAACAGGCTAACGATCGTTTCCAAGAAAGTCACTTTTTATTCATCTAAACTAGAATATAGTTTAGTTTAAATTCCTATAGATTTATTTAAATCAGAATAGTAACGGGTCTGAGGCGAGGTGGGGGTGCGGTGTTGTCTGTTTGAACGCTCTGACATGCAAACCCGCCATTGCCAGTGGCTATTACTGTAGAATTGGCAACAAGGTTCACCGACCCGGCAAGATGTGGATTTTCCATTTGCTTTCGTAGAGTTCTGTTCTGTTTGAAATCAAACTTTTTTTTATAATTCACGTTTGTCAAAATACAATCGATCGACAGTGTTCACCTATTTAAGTTTAGTATCAACAATTTATAATTAACATCAGTGGCGTATGCGGACTTGATTTTACCTCTGTTCTTTTTTCACTTTTGAATTTTTAGGCAAACCGCGTTTTTACGTGGATAGTACATATTACAAAAATCCATATATACATGTAAATAATGAGTATAATTTATCAGAAACCGGTTTTTGAGATACAAATTAACATAAGCAATAAAAATATAATAATTTTTATGAAATTTGTTTTTTAAAACAAAGAATATTAATGTCTACCTTATATTATTATCACTAATGAAAATTCTACATTAGATATTTATTTGATTTTACCTTAATTCTATCAGTGAGATCTATCTTATGATTTTGGATTAATATTTATTACCATTTGTTAAATTATGTAATAAAAATGGTCAATTTTATATGTTTCGAGGCGTCCCCTCGGCCACTCCTTATTTACGGCATTGATTGATTCATAAACAAAGCCGGCGCCGACGACTATGAGCGCTAATGGGCGTTTTGCGTTTTTATCTGAAGCTAGGTTTTACTTCAAGATAAAGGTTTATTGTAAAATAAAGGCGTTATAAGCCAAGTAACTAGCTGTTATTACCAAAGGCCTTCATTCCTATCCAGTTATAAACAATTGATTTGTGTTAACTCAGGACTCGATTTTTTATAAATTACAGTAACATATGTCTAGGCGAGTACTAAGTAATGCAACGACAATAATCATTAGTTTATCATTAAAAGGACGTAAATGAGTCATATTTTGTAACATATTAGTTGAAGATTTATGTATAGTATCCAACAATGCTTTGGTAACATATTTGCCGCATTAATGAGGGATTTCATGTATATAGCTAGTCACACGTAAGATGGCGCGTCACCTCGAAGGACGAGCATAGGCGGGGGGAATGGTAGATGAAGCAAAAGACCGTTCTACAGACATTAAAATACGAGGTATAGTATTTGTCTTACAATAATGTAGATTTGACAAGGCCAAAAGGCTGCTATAAATATTATTTTATTTGATTTGTCATAATAACCAGATCATTTAAATAAAGTATTGGACAAATTTATTTATATCAGTTTTCTATACTATTGCAACCCCTGCAATTTCTTAACGATGATCTTTGATGCAACACGCACTACAGAAACCAATGTTTTTGAATAGTGCTAACTTTTTGTTTTTTATCGATCGATAGCACACCAGTCTATGAAGTGAACAGCTATTCAAGCTATACATGTATTTTGACTATTTCTGAAGGAATGGAAGGAATTAACACCTTAAAAATATAAATAAACGCTTTTATCTGTAATCGATAAAGAAATCTGGCCACGTGTTGCTGATTTCGTCCCAGGTGCCAGAAGAGATTTAGTTTCTTTTAGAAGTCATTGTGAACGACGAAACAGACTCACAAACCAAACCAACTACTGTATACAGAGCTGCTCTGAGACGATGACTCAGGATCCAAATAATGTCTGTGCTGCGGCCTGTAGTCCAGGGTTTTAAGAGAGTTGAGCATACACATCCTAACGCAACTTTTCTCATATTAGTGTTCTGGGCACTTGGGTGATTGTAAAAACGCATGTCGTAGCCTCTTCACGTGGTTGACATACCGGAGAGAGAGGGGGGGGGGACGCGCTGTACAAAACCTGTGTATCTTTTAAACTATAAAAGATAGAATAACCAAAAAATGTGTTTAAACTCAAGAACATTAGGGCATCAATAATGGTCTTTACTTAAAAATGGCTAACTCTAATACCTACTGAGTAAAAAATTATTTTTCTTCAAATGTTTACTTTTACTTTGATCTTTAGAGGAATTTTCGTTAGAAAATAATCCATCGCTGTAAACTTAAGGCGGAGATTAAAATAAAAGTTTGTTATAAGATCTCAAATTTAAAATTTTTTTTCAAATTTATTATAGACAAGTATATAGCCTACTATTATCACGGTCATTTTCGTGTCTAAATCATGGTAACTTTGAAACGAAAAGTCCGATTTCGATCTAATTTGAAAAGCAGATGTAATTTGTTGTTTGTGGGAATATGTTTGTTAATAGGAAGAATCGATCAATCAGAAGTTGACTTTTCGCTCGGCTTTTTTATTACAGAAAATGGGTTTAACATTTTCTACTAAAATACTATGTATTTCTAAAATGCATTTATTAAAATTAAAATGCAATCTGGAGGAACAAAATTTTATATAAGATTTTTCGAGTATAATAAAAATAGTAGGGAATCGATCGTACACTAAAATATTGAATAGTCCGCCGACAGGAGGAACATTTTAGGTGTCAGTATTGATTAAACTGTTATTTCTTTAAATTAAGTAAGGTTTTAGATTTTTTTTATTATTTGAAGCTAATAAAAGGCTTTAGAGTAATTAGTTAATAACTACTATTGCTACACAAGCCTCGCGGAGGAAAGGTCAATATCGCATGTAGGCAGAATCATTATTTTGGAAATCCCTTTATCATCGGTGTTATTTTTTCCTGAATATTCGAAAACGATTCGGATAATCAGCGATCCGGATAGTCGGGGTTCGGATGATGGGAGTTCTACTGTATTTCAGAAACAAAAACTTTGACCTGTACACTGTTGTAAACTACTGCCACTTACTAGTGAATTTTACTAGGTTGCAGTAAACAGCACATATAATTCTGGACAGAGTAAACATGTCTCATACATTAGCCCTTGATTTGACCCCTCTGCTGTTACTATGGTTTGATTTAAAACAGAATAGGATTATACGTAGGTGAAATCGACCAGAGGGAGTGGGGATTACAGCCACCTGAGCAAATAGGAGGTTCACATCTTGTTTCGTAAGTGAGCCATGTTGCCAATTTGACGTTAAACTTCCGTTCGTCACTCAGTCTCAATGTGGCTGTGGTGAAGTGAGCTATTAGTGCTGTAGCTTGCTTCGTATTGCAATTTCAGTTTTGCTCCCCTTCAACAGTCTTTTTCAAGACTTTACTGTCTAGATCTATAGGCCTATAGACAGTTAACTCGGAATGTTTTAAAATTCCTTCTATTACCTCACACTCTCCTTATATATATATATATATATATATATATATATATATATATATATATATATATCCAATCAAGTTCAAATACACCTATATTTACACATATACACCAAATATTTTTAAACCTATAGTTGATGACAATCGATTTTAATAATTTTTTTCAAATATTTATTCAATAATTGAATTACAAAAATTTGGGGGTCTAGGTAGGTTTCGAACTGAGTATCTTCATGTTCAAAGTCTAGCGCTTTTTGGCACTGAGCCAACTTTCCATAAATAGAAATGAACATCTCAAAGATCTATATGAAAAACCTCCATTTTATAACCTTAAATTGTTGCCATATAAATTCAGTAGAGTGTGGCAGGGCTCATAGTAATTCCACGCGCACACATGCAGACAACATTAATTAACACCACCGCATGAGTTTATTACTGAAGGATTAAAAGAAATGAAAAATGCTTGATCAGATTTAGATTATATTTTTGGTAAAATACAATAAATAAATTCGCGGGATGATTGATGTAACGATTGTAAATATAAGTACATGTATTTATTAACCATTCTCGGATTAAATGTCAAATTAATCCATTCAGTGTCAGAAAGAGTGTATCCAAAAGTAACAGGCTATTTTACACAATTTTGCAAAGTATTAATAAAATATCTAAAATGTTTATTTGATTAGTTATGCTATTAAACCTTTTACCATTATACGCCTAATAAACCACAGAACAAAGCACGTATAATGAAATCCTATAGGCCTACTTAACAAAGAAAAAAACATTACCTATCAAAATTGTTATCTTACAAATATTTAGAGTTTGGCCTTGAATAACTTGAAAAAATAGTTGTTTTATGAACTCTTATATTTTCTGATAGTTTTATTTTATACAAATACTCGTAGATTAAAATTTATTATGATATGTTTATAAGCTCAGAATAAAGGTTTAAAAAAGAACTTTTGTCAGTTTTATTTTATACAAATAGATTAAAGTTTGTTATGACGTGTTCATAAGCTCAGAATAAAGGTTTAAAAAAGAACTTTTGTCAGTTTTATTTTATACAAATATATTAAAGTTTATTATGATATGTTCATAAGCTCAGAACTTTTGTCAGTTTTATTTTATACAAATAGATTAAAGTTTATTATGATATGTTCATAAACTCAGAATAAAGGTTAAAAAAAAACTTTCCTCAGTTTTATTTTATACAAATAGATTTTATGATATGTTCATAAGCTCAGAATAAAGGTTTAAAAAGAACTTTTGTTTGGAACATAAGTCTCGTTTCAGGTCACTGTATAGAAGTATTTGTTTGCAAGAAAATTGTCACCACTTCATATGTCTATACTATAAATATTACTAGAAGTATTTGTTTGCAAGAAAATTGTCACCACTTCATATGTCTATACTATAAATATTACTAGAAGTATTTGTTTGCAAGAAAATTGTCACCACTTCATATGTCTATACTATAAATATTACTAAAACATCTACACTATATACAATCTTTCGCATATTTTATACAGTTTTGACAGACTTGACATTTGAAGACAATGACCTTTTGGTTACAAGAACGTGGAACGCGGACATAGCAAAGCTTTTGTTCAACAACACATTTATAAGCACTTGATGAATTAGTATTTTAATTATTAGTAATATTTCTACACCGTATGTACTGTAACATTTATAGAATGGGCTATATAATATTATTTAAGAATTGGAAAATAGATGAGAAATAACTCACTCAAAATTTAGAAAGAAATTCATTAAAAGATTGGTTAGGTTAAAATTGAAACTAAATTCTGGTAAAAGCCTAGGAATTGTAAACAAGGTTTTTGAACTGGAAATGTATTAGGAAATTTGTTATATCAAATAACCTAACACATAAATTAAAATAAGATAATCTAATAATAGTTATGTGTAAACAAATTTGTAAACTGTAGGAACATAGGGCCTAAGTAATTACTTGAAGGAGAAAGTGAACACGTTTGTAAACAAAAGAAAATTGAAAGGTTATGTTTCTATGAATTCGGCTCAAAACACACACAATTCAGAACTATTTCAAAAGTAAAACACAAAGACACTTCACACACTAATAATATTAATAAAATAAACACTGGAAGGTTTGTTGACGATAGGAAATTGAAACAGTGAGTTTCAACCAAATTAACGAAATAAAAACTGGTGAAAACAAACTTGTTGGTATGTCAGCTGTAACACAGATGTGAAAGCAAGAAAGTAGGTCAGTGTGACAATCGATTCTAGTGAAGAAAAAGAAAACGAACTAAATTATAACCCATATGTGTTTTTTTTAAGAAGAAAGGCGGCCATATTTTAAACAATTTTAGAAAAAAAGGACGCATAGTTAGAGTTGAGTTGATTCTAGCGTGGGTGACGCTACAAGACCGGACCTGCCAGGACCAGTCAAAATTCTATTTATTTGGAAAGAGTTCGTCTAAATTATACAGTTTTGTGAGTAAACTTGGCCAGATTAAACAGGAATAAGAAAATTGAAAGAGTTAATACAGTGAAAATATAATTTGAAAGAACTAAAACGGATTTAAGTGTGTGAATTGTTTAATTGGAGAGAACGGGAATTTACGTAAGCGACCAGCAAAATTTTGATATTTATTAAGTTGAGTAATAGCGCTATAAAATAACTTTAGTGGACTTTTAAGATAATAGAGAAGTTTAAATTTGTATATTAGGATATCTTATAGTTAATTAATAGTTCGAAATAATCCAGTTCAAATAGTTTAGCCTTTTTGCATTTTCAAAATTTAATATTGTTTGTTCAAAATTTATTTAATTAACCTAAGAATTTCTAAAAATATAGCCCATACTATAACCCCGAGATATCAAGAGATCCTAAACTAGCCAAGGGTATAAAAACCTTGTAACTCAAATTTAAAGAATCGAATTTTAGTATATTTTGTTAAAAATTGTTAAGTTGTAAAATTTTGTTTTGTGTTATTGTTTTAAATGTTGAAAAAGAAATGTTCTAATAAAGTTTTGAATTGTTCTTGAGTAGTTTTTGTTTGGGTTTAAATAGAAATTAAATATCATTCAATAAAATAATAAATAGTAAAACCCCGTTGCGTCTGTTTTATAAAATTATGTTATAATTGGCGCAACAACGTGGGGGCTCGATAAAATTTATTTAGAGAGATTTTGAATCAAAATTAATTTAGAACTTTTTATATGAAAAACATTTGAACTGGAAATAGATTTAGAAAAATTTTGTAAAATCAAACACTGAGTTGAATAGTCAAGGCTAGGTTTATAGTATATATAAAAATTGTTTAATTTGTATAATAAGTTACTTACAATAAAAAAAAAAAAAAAAGAAAAAATATGTCTGATGAGAGGGAATTATACAATTTGCGGAGAGAAAAAGCTAAAAAAACAGAAAAAGGGGAACAATTAGAAAAGAGTAGGCGGAAAAGGGCGATAGAAACAGAAGGGGCTGCTCAGGGGAGATTTGTTAGTTTTCAGGAGGGGATCGAAAACAGGGAGGAAAATATTATAGGCGAGCTGGTAGTTGTAGGGGACCAGGAAAAAGGGACAAGCCTAGAAATACTAGAGACAGAAACGGAAGGCACAGATATGCCTATAGAAGAGAGTGAGGTGGAAACCCAAGTAGATGAGGCTAGGGGACTACCACCTATGCAAACCCAACAACAAAAACGGGGAAATAATGAGAATGAAGATTTAAGGGAGATGATGAGAACTCTCATGGAAATGAGTGAAAAAGGGAGTGAGAAAATAAAAAAGGAGATGAAGGATATGAGAGAGGATCTAAGTAGACAATTAAATATAAATAATGAAAAAATAAATAGACAATTAAATATAAATAATGAAAAAATAAATAGACAATTAGATAAGATAGATGAAATAAAAGGGGAAATGAAAGATATGAGTGAGGATATGAGGGAAATAAACAAAAAATTAGAGGAAAATAGAGACGAAATGAGAGAGATGAAGGAAGATTTCAAATTCATAACACAGGAAATAAGGGAGGAAAATAGGAAAATGATAGAGGATATGAGGAGACAGTGGAGGACAGAGAATAATGCTGTAGTAGAGGATGAGAGAAGAGACTTAGAGGAGAAAGATGGAGAATTAGAGGAGGAGATTAAGGAAAATTTTGAGGAAACAAATGAAATAATAGCTGATGAGATAGAAATTAATAAAAAAGAGATAGAGAAAGTCGAATATATAACAAAGAAAAACACAGAAGAGTTAGGAGAGTTAAAATTAAGAAATGAAGTAGGAAAGATGGAGGTACTGCAAATAAAAAATTTAACAATTCAAACCGCAACTAATAAGAAAATTGAAAAGATTAATAAAATGAAAATGGTAATAGGAGAAAGAGGAGGAGTTAAATATCCGTCTCAATGCTTAGTGGTACAAAGCTTATTGAGAGAAATGATCATAGGTACGGATATGTTAATGAATGTGGAGGCACAACTCGAGTTTGGAAAATGGGAAATGGAATTTAAATATGAGAGTAACACAGAAAATAGAACTTATGAAGCAGATGGGAGATACAATGGAGATGTAAACGGTGTTAAGGCAAGGACAGGCGTGGGGACAAGAAAAGAGCATGGTGCCCACAGTCAATCGGAAAACTAAGACAATCAGAAACCCAGGAATAGAAATTAAATAGAGGAAACAAGTTTACAGGCATTAATAGACACAGGCAGTAAAATGACATGTATCAAGGAGAAGTCGAGAGAAAGGAAAATAACAAAGGATAATGAGATGGAAACAACAGGAATGACTCAGGATATAAAAGTATTAGGAGAAGGAAGCGAATGTAGGAGGGATAGATAACAAATAAACCGGAAATGACAATGGACCAGAAATGACTTAATAATTAAACAAACACTTGAAAAAAAATAAAGAAAGAAAAATATATAAATTTAAATAAAATAGGAAGGGAGATATTAAATATAGGTAAAGGAAGCAATATGAATAAACTCTAGGTGACTATGTGTATAAGAAAACGTTAGCAGGAGATAAGTTTTAAGGGATGGTAACTATATCTACGATAATTTATGGGTAACTTCGTCGAATATTGAGAATAATGAATAAAGATAAATAGGTATCTATGTTAATAAATATTGAAGCATCGTTGTAATAAATAAAATATGGTAATTGTGTATTTAAACTTCGTCGTATTGTAAGGGAGAATCTGCGTTGATAAATAATGGAACTTCGTCGTATATATTATAAAAGAAATATTAATCTATGATAATAAATATTAAAGCATCGTTGTAATAAAAATATGGTAATTGTGTATTTAAACTTCGTCGTATTGTAAGGGAGAATCTGCGTTGATAAATAAGTATTAAAACAAAATTGATATTCGTTGATATAGGGATAGTGTAATCGAAGGAACTATAGATATGATCAAATAGAGGATATGAAATTGCAACCTTTAAAAATATTAGATGTTAAACTTCATACAAAATAAACTGATATGATATAAGAAAATAATTGAACTGGATGTGAGATTGGAAGGGGAGATAAAATACTAACTTAGAACTGAGAGTTAGATGAAGCTAAAAGCAAAATAAATATGAGATGAATAATAAACAAGGAATAAACAGAGATAGCAGGGATAAAAACGGAAGGAGTACAAGTAGGGTGCAATGTAAAGATAAAGATAGGTATATTCTGGATGAGCATAACAATATAAAAAGGGGAAATATAATTTGGAAAAAGGGGAATTTGAAAATAAAATGAAATATATAAATAACGTCGATAATATGTGAAATAAAATAAATGTATACGTGAATAAGGGTGTTAATGATGTTGATGTCGTCGAAAATATGTTAAAATAAAATAAATGTCTACGTTAATAAGTGGAGGTAAGGTGAATTACCGTCATATATATATGTAACAAAGTATATAGTATAATAAAGAGTTTAAAAAAAAAAATAATAATAATAATAATAAAATAATAGTAATATGAAATTGGGGTTAAATTTAATATAGTTGTGTTCAGATAGAGTTGATAGATTTATAACTGAAGTGAGGTTGAGGCAAGGTTAAGACAAATTAATTTTAATTGAAAAAAAAAATTTATGATGAATAGTTGGGAGGATGCGAAAAAAGAGATAGTAAATAGAATAATAAATAACAACATATAAAATTAATGAAATAGTATTATGCGAGTTTTAAACTAGTATAAACCATGTAAGACAAGTAGCTTGAAGTTTTCAGCTCAGTATTTGATTGGTAAAGAGTTAAGATAAAATTGTATTATAGAATTAAGTATAAATGGACGAAAGTGGACAGATGAAGGTATAAATGACTTTTAAGTGGACAATTATAAAAGTGGTAAAGACAATGGACAATAAGTTAGCCAAAGTGTTGAGGTATAACGTACTCAATAAAAATGTGTTCAGGTAGTTATTAAATAAAATGTACAAGTAGGAAATAAATGTAAATTTAAATTTAATTTAAAAAAAAAATATGTATATTTAAGCAAGCTTGTAAAATGTAAAAAAAATGTGTAATGTAGATATTAGGATTATTTTTTTTTGTTTAAATTAAATTAGGGGACATTGTAACATTTATAGAATGGGCTATATAATATTATTTAAGAATTGGAAAATAGATGAGAAATAACTCACTCAAAATTTAGAAAGAAATTCATTAAAAGATTGGTTAGGTTAAAATTGAAACTAAATTCTGGTAAAAGCCTAGGAATTGTAAACAAGGTTTTTGAACTGGAAATGTATTAGGAAATTTGTTATATCAAATAACCTAACACATAAATTAAAATAAGATAATCTAATAATAGTTATGTGTAAACAAATTTGTAAACTGTAGGAACATAGGGCCTAAGTAATTACTTGAAGGAGAAAGTGAACACGTTTGTAAACAAAAGAAAATTGAAAGGTTATGTTTCTATGAATTCGGCTCAAAACACACACAATTCAGAACTATTTCAAAAGTAAAACACAAAGACACTTCACACACTAATAATATTAATAAAATAAACACTGGAAGGTTTGTTGACGATAGGAAATTGAAACAGTGAGTTTCAACCAAATTAACGAAATAAAAACTGGTGAAAACAAACTTGTTGGTATGTCAGCTGTAACACAGATGTGAAAGCAAGAAAGTAGGTCAGTGTGACAATCGATTCTAGTGAAGAAAAAGAAAACGAACTAAATTATAACCCATATGTGTTTTTTTTAAGAAGAAAGGCGGCCATATTTTAAACAATTTTAGAAAAAAAGGACGCATAGTTAGAGTTGAGTTGATTCTAGCGTGGGTGACGCTACAAGACCGGTCCTGCCAGGACCAGTCAAAATTCTATTTATTTGGAAAGAGTTCGTCTAAATTATACAGTTTTGTGAGTAAACTTGGCCAGATTAAACAGGAATAAGAAAATTGAAAGAGTTAATACAGTGAAAATATAATTTGAAAGAACTAAAACGGATTTAAGTGTGTGAATTGTTTAATTGGAGAGAACGGGAATTTACGTAAGCGACCAGCAAAATTTTGATATTTATTAAGTTGAGTAATAGCGCTATAAAATAACTTTAGTGGACTTTTAAGATAATAGAGAAGTTTAAATTTGTATATTAGGATATCTTATAGTTAATTAATAGTTCGAAATAATCCAGTTCAAATAGTTTAGCCTTTTTGCATTTTCAAAATTTAATATTGTTTGTTCAAAATTTATTTAATTAACCTAAGAATTTCTAAAAATATAGCCCATACTATAACCCCGAGATATCAAGAGATCTTAAACTAGCCAAGGGTATAAAAACCTTGTAACTCAAATTTAAAGAATCGAATTTTAGTATATTTTGTTAAAAATTGTTAAGTTGTAAAATTTTGTTTTGTGTTATTGTTTTAAATGTTGAAAAAGAAATGTTCTAATAAAGTTTTGAATTGTTCTTGAGTAGTTTTTGTTTGGGTTTAAATAGAAATTAAATATCATTCAATAAAATAATAAATAGTAAAACCCCGTTGCGTCTGTTTTATAAAATTATGTTATAATTGGCGCAACAACGTGGGGGCTCGATAAAATTTATTTAGAGAGATTTTGAATCAAAATTAATTTAGAACTTTTTATATGAAAAACATTTGAACTGGAAATAGATTTAGAAAAATTTTGTAAAATCAAACACTGAGTTGAATAGTCAAGGCTAGGTTTATAGTATATATAAAAATTGTTTAATTTGTATAATAAGTTACTTACAATAAAAAAAAAAAAAAAAAGAAAAAATATGTCTGATGAGAGGGAATTATACAATTTGCGGAGAGAAAAAGCTAAAAAAACAGAAAAAGGGGAACAATTAGAAAAGAGTAGGCGGAAAAGGGCGATAGAAACAGAAGGGGCTGCTCAGGGGAGATTTGTTAGTTTTCAGGAGGGGATCGAAAACAGGGAGGAAAATATTATAGGCGAGCTGGTAGTTGTAGGGGACCAGGAAAAAGGGACAAGCCTAGAAATACTAGAGACAGAAACGGAAGGCACAGATATGCCTATAGAAGAGAGTGAGGTGGAAACCCAAGTAGATGAGGCTAGGGGACTACCACCTATGCAAACCCAACAACAAAAACGGGGAAATAATGAGAATGAAGATTTAAGGGAGATGATGAGAACTCTCATGGAAATGAGTGAAAAAGGGAGTGAGAAAATAAAAAAGGAGATGAAGGATATGAGAGAGGATCTAAGTAGACAATTAAATATAAATAATGAAAAAATAAATAGACAATTAAATATAAATAATGAAAAAATAAATAGACAATTAGATAAGATAGATGAAATAAAAGGGGAAATGAAAGATATGAGTGAGGATATGAGGGAAATAAACAAAAAATTAGAGGAAAATAGAGACGAAATGAGAGAGATGAAGGAAGATTTCAAATTCATAACACAGGAAATAAGGGAGGAAAATAGGAAAATGATAGAGGATATGAGGAGACAGTGGAGGACAGAGAATAATGCTGTAGTAGAGGATGAGAGAAGAGACTTAGAGGAGAAAGATGGAGAATTAGAGGAGGAGATTAAGGAAAATTTTGAGGAAACAAATGAAATAATAGCTGATGAGATAGAAATTAATAAAAAAGAGATAGAGAAAGTCGAATATATAACAAAGAAAAACACAGAAGAGTTAGGAGAGTTAAAATTAAGAAATGAAGTAGGAAAGATGGAGGTACTGCAAATAAAAAATTTAACAATTCAAACCGCAACTAATAAGAAAATTGAAAAGATTAATAAAATGAAAATGGTAATAGGAGAAAGAGGAGGAGTTAAATATCCGTCTCAATGCTTAGTGGTACAAAGCTTATTGAGAGAAATGATCATAGGTACGGATATGTTAATGAATGTGGAGGCACAACTCGAGTTTGGAAAATGGGAAATGGAATTTAAATATGAGAGTAACACAGAAAATAGAACTTATGAAGCAGATGGGAGATACAATGGAGATGTAAACGGTGTTAAGGCAAGGACAGGCGTGGGGACAAGAAAAGAGCATGGTGCCCACAGTCAATCGGAAAACTAAGACAATCAGAAACCCAGGAATAGAAATTAAATAGAGGAAACAAGTTTACAGGCATTAATAGACACAGGCAGTAAAATGACATGTATCAAGGAGAAGTCGAGAGAAAGGAAAATAACAAAGGATAATGAGATGGAAACAACAGGAATGACTCAGGATATAAAAGTATTAGGAGAAGGAAGCGAATGTAGGAGGGATAGATAACAAATAAACCGGAAATGACAATGGACCAGAAATGACTTAATAATTAAACAAACACTTGAAAAAAAATAAAGAAAGAAAAATATATAAATTTAAATAAAATAGGAAGGGAGATATTAAATATAGGTAAAGGAAGCAATATGAATAAACTCTAGGTGACTATGTGTATAAGAAAACGTTAGCAGGAGATAAGTTTTAAGGGATGGTAACTATATCTACGATAATTTATGGGTAACTTCGTCGAATATTGAGAATAATGAATAAAGATAAATAGGTATCTATGTTAATAAATATTGAAGCATCGTTGTAATAAATAAAATATGGTAATTGTGTATTTAAACTTCGTCGTATTGTAAGGGAGAATCTGCGTTGATAAATAATGGAACTTCGTCGTATATATTATAAAAGAAATATTAATCTATGATAATAAATATTAAAGCATCGTTGTAATAAAAATATGGTAATTGTGTATTTAAACTTCGTCGTATTGTAAGGGAGAATCTGCGTTGATAAATAAGTATTAAAACAAAATTGATATTCGTTGATATAGGGATAGTGTAATCGAAGGAACTATAGATATGATCAAATAGAGGATATGAAATTGCAACCTTTAAAAATATTAGATGTTAAACTTCATACAAAATAAACTGATATGATATAAGAAAATAATTGAACTGGATGTGAGATTGGAAGGGGAGATAAAATACTAACTTAGAACTGAGAGTTAGATGAAGCTAAAAGCAAAATAAATATGAGATGAATAATAAACAAGGAATAAACAGAGATAGCAGGGATAAAAACGGAAGGAGTACAAGTAGGGTGCAATGTAAAGATAAAGATAGGTATATTCTGGATGAGCATAACAATATAAAAAGGGGAAATATAATTTGGAAAAAGGGGAATTTGAAAATAAAATGAAATATATAAATAACGTCGATAATATGTGAAATAAAATAAATGTATACGTGAATAAGGGTGTTAATGATGTTGATGTCGTCGAAAATATGTTAAAATAAAATAAATGTCTACGTTAATAAGTGGAGGTAAGGTGAATTACCGTCATATATATATGTAACAAAGTATATAGTATAATAAAGAGTTTAAAAAAAAAAAAATAATAATAATAATAAAATAATAGTAATATGAAATTGGGGTTAAATTTAATATAGTTGTGTTCAGATAGAGTTGATAGATTTATAACTGAAGTGAGGTTGAGGCAAGGTTAAGACAAATTAATTTTAATTGAAAAAAAAAATTTATGATGAATAGTTGGGAGGATGCGAAAAAAGAGATAGTAAATAGAATAATAAATAACAACATATAAAATTAATGAAATAGTATTATGCGAGTTTTAAACTAGTATAAACCATGTAAGACAAGTAGCTTGAAGTTTTCAGCTCAGTATTTGATTGGTAAAGAGTTAAGATAAAATTGTATTATAGAATTAAGTATAAATGGACGAAAGTGGACAGATGAAGGTATAAATGACTTTTAAGTGGACAATTATAAAAGTGGTAAAGACAATGGACAATAAGTTAGCCAAAGTGTTGAGGTATAACGTACTCAATAAAAATGTGTTCAGGTAGTTATTAAATAAAATGTACAAGTAGGAAATAAATGTAAATTTAAATTTAATTTAAAAAAAAAAATGTATATTTAAGCAAGCTTGTAAAATGTAAAAAAAATGTGTAATGTAGATATTAGGATTATTTTTTTTTTGTTTAAATTAAATTAGGGGACATTGTAACATTTATAGAATGGGCTATATAATATTATTTAAGAATTGGAAAATAGATGAGAAATAACTCACTCAAAATTTAGAAAGAAATTCATTAAAAGATTGGTTAGGTTAAAATTGAAACTAAATTCTGGTAAAAGCCTAGGAATTGTAAACAAGGTTTTTGAACTGGAAATGTATTAGGAAATTTGTTATATCAAATAACCTAACACATAAATTAAAATAAGATAATCTAATAATAGTTATGTGTAAACAAATTTGTAAACTGTAGGAACATAGGGCCTAAGTAATTACTTGAAGGAGAAAGTGAACACGTTTGTAAACAAAAGAAAATTGAAAGGTTATGTTTCTATGAATTCGGCTCAAAACACACACAATTCAGAACTATTTCAAAAGTAAAACACAAAGACACTTCACACACTAATAATATTAATAAAATAAACACTGGAAGGTTTGTTGACGATAGGAAATTGAAACAGTGAGTTTCAACCAAATTAACGAAATAAAAACTGGTGAAAACAAACTTGTTGGTATGTCAGCTGTAACACAGATGTGAAAGCAAGAAAGTAGGTCAGTGTGACAATCGATTCTAGTGAAGAAAAAGAAAACGAACTAAATTATAACCCATATGTGTTTTTTTTAAGAAGAAAGGCGGCCATATTTTAAACAATTTTAGAAAAAAAGGACGCATAGTTAGAGTTGAGTTGATTCTAGCGTGGGTGACGCTACAAGACCGGACCTGCCAGGACCAGTCAAAATTCTATTTATTTGGAAAGAGTTCGTCTAAATTATACAGTTTTGTGAGTAAACTTGGCCAGATTAAACAGGAATAAGAAAATTGAAAGAGTTAATACAGTGAAAATATAATTTAAAAGAACTAAAACGGATTTAAGTGTGTGAATTGTTTAATTGGAGAGAACGGGAATTTACGTAAGCGACCAGCAAAATTTTGATATTTATTAAGTTGAGTAATAGCGCTATAAAATAACTTTAGTGGACTTTTAAGATAATAGAGAAGTTTAAATTTGTATATTAGGATATCTTATAGTTAATTAATAGTTCGAAATAATCCAGTTCAAATAGTTTAGCCTTTTTGCATTTTCAAAATTTAATATTGTTTGCTCAAAATTTATTTAATTAACCTAAGAATTTCTAAAAATATAGCCCATACTATAACCCCGAGATATCAAGAGATCTTAAACTAGCCAAGGGTATAAAAACCTTGTAACTCAAATTTAAAGAATCGAATTTTAGTATATTTTGTTAAAAATTGTTAAGTTGTAAAATTTTGTTTTGTGTTATTGTTTTAAATGTTGAAAAAGAAATGTTCTAATAAAGTTTTGAATTGTTCTTGAGTAGTTTTTGTTTGGGTTTAAATAGAAATTAAATATCATTCAATAAAATAATAAATAGTAAAACCCCGTTGCGTCTGTTTTATAAAATTATGTTATAATTGGCGCAACAACGTGGGGGCTCGATAAAATTTATTTAGAGAGATTTTGAATCAAAATTAATTTAGAACTTTTTATATGAAAAACATTTGAACTGGAAATAGATTTAGAAAAATTTTGTAAAATCAAACACTGAGTTGAATAGTCAAGGCTAGGTTTATAGTATATATAAAAATTGTTTAATTTGTATAATAAGTTACTTACAATAAAAAAAAAAAAAAAAAGAAAAAATATGTCTGATGAGAGGGAATTATACAATTTGCGGAGAGAAAAAGCTAAAAAAACAGAAAAAGGGGAACAATTAGAAAAGAGTAGGCGGAAAAGGGCGATAGAAACAGAAGGGGCTGCTCAGGGGAGATTTGTTAGTTTTCAGGAGGGGATCGAAAACAGGGAGGAAAATATTATAGGCGAGCTGGTAGTTGTAGGGGACCAGGAAAAAGGGACAAGCCTAGAAATACTAGAGACAGAAACGGAAGGCACAGATATGCCTATAGAAGAGAGTGAGGTGGAAACCCAAGTAGATGAGGCTAGGGGACTACCACCTATGCAAACCCAACAACAAAAACGGGGAAATAATGAGAATGAAGATTTAAGGGAGATGATGAGAACTCTCATGGAAATGAGTGAAAAAGGGAGTGAGAAAATAAAAAAGGAGATGAAGGATATGAGAGAGGATCTAAGTAGACAATTAAATATAAATAATGAAAAAATAAATAGACAATTAAATATAAATAATGAAAAAATAAATAGACAATTAGATAAGATAGATGAAATAAAAGGGGAAATGAAAGATATGAGTGAGGATATGAGGGAAATAAACAAAAAATTAGAGGAAAATAGAGACGAAATGAGAGAGATGAAGGAAGATTTCAAATTCATAACACAGGAAATAAGGGAGGAAAATAGGAAAATGATAGAGGATATGAGGAGACAGTGGAGGACAGAGAATAATGCTGTAGTAGAGGATGAGAGAAGAGACTTAGAGGAGAAAGATGGAGAATTAGAGGAGGAGATTAAGGAAAATTTTGAGGAAACAAATGAAATAATAGCTGATGAGATAGAAATTAATAAAAAAGAGATAGAGAAAGTCGAATATATAACAAAGAAAAACACAGAAGAGTTAGGAGAGTTAAAATTAAGAAATGAAGTAGGAAAGATGGAGGTACTGCAAATAAAAAATTTAACAATTCAAACCGCAACTAATAAGAAAATTGAAAAGATTAATAAAATGAAAATGGTAATAGGAGAAAGAGGAGGAGTTAAATATCCGTCTCAATGCTTAGTGGTACAAAGCTTATTGAGAGAAATGATCATAGGTACGGATATGTTAATGAATGTGGAGGCACAACTCGAGTTTGGAAAATGGGAAATGGAATTTAAATATGAGAGTAACACAGAAAATAGAACTTATGAAGCAGATGGGAGATACAATGGAGATGTAAACGGTGTTAAGGCAAGGACAGGCGTGGGGACAAGAAAAGAGCATGGTGCCCACAGTCAATCGGAAAACTAAGACAATCAGAAACCCAGGAATAGAAATTAAATAGAGGAAACAAGTTTACAGGCATTAATAGACACAGGCAGTAAAATGACATGTATCAAGGAGAAGTCGAGAGAAAGGAAAATAACAAAGGATAATGAGATGGAAACAACAGGAATGACTCAGGATATAAAAGTATTAGGAGAAGGAAGCGAATGTAGGAGGGATAGATAACAAATAAACCGGAAATGACAATGGACCAGAAATGACTTAATAATTAAACAAACACTTGAAAAAAAATAAAGAAAGAAAAATATATAAATTTAAATAAAATAGGAAGGGAGATATTAAATATAGGTAAAGGAAGCAATATGAATAAACTCTAGGTGACTATGTGTATAAGAAAACGTTAGCAGGAGATAAGTTTTAAGGGATGGTAACTATATCTACGATAATTTATGGGTAACTTCGTCGAATATTGAGAATAATGAATAAAGATAAATAGGTATCTATGTTAATAAATATTGAAGCATCGTTGTAATAAATAAAATATGGTAATTGTGTATTTAAACTTCGTCGTATTGTAAGGGAGAATCTGCGTTGATAAATAATGGAACTTCGTCGTATATATTATAAAAGAAATATTAATCTATGATAATAAATATTAAAGCATCGTTGTAATAAAAATATGGTAATTGTGTATTTAAACTTCGTCGTATTGTAAGGGAGAATCTGCGTTGATAAATAAGTATTAAAACAAAATTGATATTCGTTGATATAGGGATAGTGTAATCGAAGGAACTATAGATATGATCAAATAGAGGATATGAAATTGCAACCTTTAAAAATATTAGATGTTAAACTTCATACAAAATAAACTGATATGATATAAGAAAATAATTGAACTGGATGTGAGATTGGAAGGGGAGATAAAATACTAACTTAGAACTGAGAGTTAGATGAAGCTAAAAGCAAAATAAATATGAGATGAATAATAAACAAGGAATAAACAGAGATAGCAGGGATAAAAACGGAAGGAGTACAAGTAGGGTGCAATGTAAAGATAAAGATAGGTATATTCTGGATGAGCATAACAATATAAAAAGGGGAAATATAATTTGGAAAAAGGGGAATTTGAAAATAAAATGAAATATATAAATAACGTCGATAATATGTGAAATAAAATAAATGTATACGTGAATAAGGGTGTTAATGATGTTGATGTCGTCGAAAATATGTTAAAATAAAATAAATGTCTACGTTAATAAGTGGAGGTAAGGTGAATTACCGTCATATATATATGTAACAAAGTATATAGTATAATAAAGAGTTTAAAAAAAAAAAAAATAATAATAATAATAAAATAATAGTAATATGAAATTGGGGTTAAATTTAATATAGTTGTGTTCAGATAGAGTTGATAGATTTATAACTGAAGTGAGGTTGAGGCAAGGTTAAGACAAATTAATTTTAATTGAAAAAAAAAATTTATGATGAATAGTTGGGAGGATGCGAAAAAAGAGATAGTAAATAGAATAATAAATAACAACATATAAAATTAATGAAATAGTATTATGCGAGTTTTAAACTAGTATAAACCATGTAAGACAAGTAGCTTGAAGTTTTCAGCTCAGTATTTGATTGGTAAAGAGTTAAGATAAAATTGTATTATAGAATTAAGTATAAATGGACGAAAGTGGACAGATGAAGGTATAAATGACTTTTAAGTGGACAATTATAAAAGTGGTAAAGACAATGGACAATAAGTTAGCCAAAGTGTTGAGGTATAACGTACTCAATAAAAATGTGTTCAGGTAGTTATTAAATAAAATGTACAAGTAGGAAATAAATGTAAATTTAAATTTAATTTTAAAAAAAAAATGTATATTTAAGCAAGCTTGTAAAATGTAAAAAAAATGTGTAATGTAGATATTAGGATTATTTTTTTTTTGTTTAAATTAAATTAGGGGACATTGTAACATTTATAGAATGGGCTATATAATATTATTTAAGAATTGGAAAATAGATGAGAAATAACTCACTCAAAATTTAGAAAGAAATTCATTAAAAGATTGGTTAGGTTAAAATTGAAACTAAATTCTGGTAAAAGCCTAGGAATTGTAAACAAGGTTTTTGAACTGGAAATGTATTAGGAAATTTGTTATATCAAATAACCTAACACATAAATTAAAATAAGATAATCTAATAATAGTTATGTGTAAACAAATTTGTAAACTGTAGGAACATAGGGCCTAAGTAATTACTTGAAGGAGAAAGTGAACACGTTTGTAAACAAAAGAAAATTGAAAGGTTATGTTTCTATGAATTCGGCTCAAAACACACACAATTCAGAACTATTTCAAAAGTAAAACACAAAGACACTTCACACACTAATAATATTAATAAAATAAACACTGGAAGGTTTGTTGACGATAGGAAATTGAAACAGTGAGTTTCAACCAAATTAACGAAATAAAAACTGGTGAAAACAAACTTGTTGGTATGTCAGCTGTAACACAGATGTGAAAGCAAGAAAGTAGGTCAGTGTGACAATCGATTCTAGTGAAGAAAAAGAAAACGAACTAAATTATAACCCATATGTGTTTTTTTTAAGAAGAAAGGCGGCCATATTTTAAACAATTTTAGAAAAAAAGGACGCATAGTTAGAGTTGAGTTGATTCTAGCGTGGGTGACGCTACAAGACCGGACCTGCCAGGACCAGTCAAAATTCTATTTATTTGGAAAGAGTTCGTCTAAATTATACAGTTTTGTGAGTAAACTTGGCCAGATTAAACAGGAATAAGAAAATTGAAAGAGTTAATACAGTGAAAATATAATTTAAAAGAACTAAAACGGATTTAAGTGTGTGAATTGTTTAATTGGAGAGAACGGGAATTTACGTAAGCGACCAGCAAAATTTTGATATTTATTAAGTTGAGTAATAGCGCTATAAAATAACTTTAGTGGACTTTTAAGATAATAGAGAAGTTTAAATTTGTATATTAGGATATCTTATAGTTAATTAATAGTTCGAAATAATCCAGTTCAAATAGTTTAGCCTTTTTGCATTTTCAAAATTTAATATTGTTTGTTCAAAATTTATTTAATTAACCTAAGAATTTCTAAAAATATAGCCCATACTATAACCCCGAGATATCAAGAGATCTTAAACTAGCCAAGGGTATAAAAACCTTGTAACTCAAATTTAAAGAATCGAATTTTAGTATATTTTGTTAAAAATTGTTAAGTTGTAAAATTTTGTTTTGTGTTATTGTTTTAAATGTTGAAAAAGAAATGTTCTAATAAAGTTTTGAATTGTTCTTGAGTAGTTTTTGTTTGGGTTTAAATAGAAATTAAATATCATTCAATAAAATAATAAATAGTAAAACCCCGTTGCGTCTCTGTTTTATAATTATGTTACAGTACATTACAGTATAAGCTCTTTTATATGGCATTCTATCATCCGGAACGCTCTATTAACCGATACATTTTCAAAACAAATCAGTACAGTACCATTCTTTGTGGTTATAAGATGTGACATCGGAATTACAGTACAAAACACATTTCAATTAACCAACCTAACCAAGAAATAGTTAATGAAAACGTAAACGTTTCATGGAGTAATGCTGGAACCGCTTTTACAACGTTCGTTGTGAGAAATACTACTCGGTTCAGGAAGTTTTGCAACTGCGTATCTTTATTCAAAATGTGTTGAAAACTGTCTTAAAGAATCAGGCAGTCAGGCATAATTATTTTAAAAATCATTAAAACATAAAATTATTAGTCTCTCTATAGTTAAGTGCGTTGGTGAATGTTTATTTTAACGTCGTATGAACGGAAAAAGGTTTTTAGCAATACATTTATTTACTCTCTTCGATGTTTTCTTACAAATTTTGTGTATTTTTATTAATACGTGCGAAAATACAGTAATTGGATGAAAAAGAAATATGGAAGGTAAGTTTTCAACAGTACATTCAGTTTTTCCTCGATAGATGGCATAACGTTATGCACAGTACGTACTGTATATAGGGTATATAGGTTAGTCTCTATTATCTGGATATTTTCGATAACCGGCACCATGCCGACCCTGAGGGAGCCAGATATTAGAGTTTTTACTGTATTTACAATTGCCTTGCATCAGATTTAGGAAGAATACCACATGACAAAAGGTATACTCGTAAGTTGATATGTATGACTCAGGCTTCTTGATCGCTGTAGCGATGTCATATTTTTATTCCAATAAAAATAAATTATATTTTTTAAAAAAATAATCATAATGCGACAAGAATAGTTCTTAACGAAAATATTATTGTAGGAAAAAGTTCAAAATGTCCATATACGTAATAAATATAGCGTTTTAAAGTAAAGTCCCCTATAACCGGACGTTGGCAGTCTTTGCACACTATCAAATGCCCAATTTAAATGAAATTTGGAACTGAAAAGATATAAAATAAGGATTGAAAAACACCATTAAGTGGTTAATAGAACGGAAATAGACCGATTCTATCCCTGCATGCGTGCGAGGAGCCTCATCAGGCAGCCTCATTCCCAGTTCGCTAAAATGTAATATAAATTTACGCTAGCGAGATGTAGCTAGAGACTTGAGTTGTAGGAAGGGGTTCGTCGACGAGTGGAGGTGGGAGGCCAGGCAACTGTCTACCCCTCTTGCAACAATACACAGTGGTTGTGGCGGACCGACACGTACATCAGCGGGGCTCGACAAACACTGAGTTTGCGGGTTCCGCTACCACTCTAAATGTCAATAAACCTCTGTGCATCGGCTGGCCTAGTCTCTTGGAGGGGGAACAAAAATGCAGTGTTGCCACTTGAGCAAGAAACGAGTCACTGACAGACGACAGACTGACTGCCCGACGCTCGAACTAGGCAACACTGATCGTTCATGGTTGCCAATTAGTCTTAGGAGGTAAGCGACTTTCGACCATACCTCGCGAGGCCTGTTCTGTACGTGGTAACAGCGCTAAATTTTCGTGCAGTGGAGTTTATGTGCCGCAACACATAATGAATTCGTGTACAATGCAACAAACATTTGTTTATCCTTCTAATTGCAAGTCGTAAATAGCGATGAAATGGCAAATTTAATCGAAATACTCCACAAAAATCAATGCCTATTTTACACCCGAAAAATACATTCTGATTATAAACAGAAAAGAAACCTTTTTACACGTGTAATACTGTGTAATACTTACTATATTAAGTTCGCAGGGATTAAATCTATTATATAAATGAATAATTCTGTATGTAATCTTTCTTAAATTCCGAGTGTTCTGTAGTGTTCATTGTATTTGTGGTTTATATCCTTCAGCATTAGTTTATTACTAAATTAGGAGTACATTATTAAATTAGGATACAAAAAAACACTAAAATTAACACTACATACAGGGAAGGAAAACAAATACATCACAATACCATACATAAACAGGACATCAAATATAATATTCCACAAATTTCAAAAAACAGGATACAAAATAGCACACAAAACTAACAAACTACAATATAAAATTCAACACGACCCAACAACAAAGATAAACTACAAACAACAGGCGTATACAAATAAAACATTTGTGCACAAACTGCTACAAATTATATATTGGGCAAACAGGTCGCAGTTTCAAAAAAAAGAGTCGAGGAACACAAACAGAACATTAACTCAGCATTCTACAATCACCTAAAAGAAACAGGACACAAACAATACACAAACATTTACCACTACCTAGAAATCCTACACATCAACAAAAAAGGACCACATCTCAACACACTAGAACAATATGAAATTTACAAACACGCGAAAACAAAATACAAACATATTAAACGAACAAACCCAATACAAATCACACATACTCTTTGATACTATCGAAAACCTGCCTTTAAAACCGTCACCGCTTGACCCAACAACTCCAAGCAGAAAATTTAGACACTGATGAAGATCGCCACGGAGCTATCGAAAACGTTCTGTCTCAGTAAGTTTTTACAAATTTACAAAATTTAGTTCAGATAGTCATAAACTAATGTAAAAGTGATAAATTAGGAGTATTATAGTTAGTTTAGTAAATCGTGTGACGAGGTGCAACAGTTTTTCGGTTCCTGTGTGTTTACAGCTGTGATAAATGTTCTTTTTTTGGCCTTCGTAACCTAGATAACTGTCAAATGCTTTCAGTAGGTAGAAATTTGCATAAAACTAATTTTTGTGCTAGGTGTTGAGCGACGCGTTTTTTTTAAAGTGTGCATGTAGCTTTAAGTTAGAAATTAACACAGGCTTGAATATCATTTGGACTTCACAGCTGCTTTACATAAAGTCAATGGGACGACCCGCGATTGGTTTCAATTTGGCGGCGTGTTATATTAGCGCTGTCTGATGTGGACTTTCTATAATTAAATTTTGTTGTCAACTATTTTTAGACGTAGCGTCATAGTATCCATCTGAAGATGTTTAGAATCTTTATTAATTCTTTAAAAGCTTGGAAAATTTTATTACTGTAAATACATTGGTGTTGTACAGCAAAGGACATACTTTAGGCAATTGTATCCTAAAGGACTTGGAAAGAATGAGAATAACGATCATAACTAATGTAAAGAAATAACCTCACTTGATTTAGGATGAAAGAAAAGGAGCGCGAGTATGACTGTAGGCTCACCTTAGTTACACTCTGTATTGTCTAGGGATAGGGAAACGTGTGGAATGATGAAGGCCTGTAAAAGCAAGGAAAATTCAAGCTGTAATTATGTTTACAACTATATTGAAGTGTAGTTACAAAGTTCCCGGTTAGGATAGGTTTGTTTATAAAAAAATGTTTTCAAATGGCAACTATACGGTTACTGGGGTGAAGGAGTTTGTTTCCATTAGCCATCTCGCATCGGGCTAACACGAAATATATTATAGACATTTTAATTTGTCGTTTTTTTAGGCGAAACATCTAATGCGGTAGGACTCGACTCGGTTATCTCTCCCTCCCTCCCCCTCTCTCCACCCTCCCCCTCTCTCCACCCTTCCACTCTCCCTCTCCTCGCTCTACCTTCCTCTCCCCTCACTCCCTCCCTCCTCTCTCTCTCTCACCCATTCACGGTATTAACGTATAGTGCGAACCACGTAACCGTGCACTTGTCCTTGAGATATCGCAAGATATTTCTCGCATACTACCACTTCTTAAAACATTCAGAATGTTCTATACATCAACAACTTCTGCATCCGATATGTCACACATATTTCAAGTTGTTTGTTATTTCATACCTAAGCTAATTTATCATTGAATTTATCTAATATCTTCCGTCCCATGCAAGTCAGTGTTTTGATAGTCCTCATTATGTTTGTAAGAAATTATACTGACCCTGTACCTTCCGTTTCGCTTACTGCGATCTCTCAAGGCCAAGTGCACGGTTGTAGTCCTCACTATACCTGAGTGTTGTAACCTTACGCGCGTACTCAATTTAAAGACTTTGACTTTCATTAAAAAAAATAACACTAATTTATAAAAATAAGGAGATTTTAGACGAACTTTCATTGTTTATACTATTTTTTTAATTAATTATTAAATCATTTCTAATAAAAATAATGAATTAAAAATAATAAAAATGAGAGATAAATTTAAACAAAGACTTACAATATTACATTTCGTAATCGGCTAACTGCAGGCTATCCAAGTAGGCTACGTGCTATTACAAAATTATTTTCTTAACCATGCAGGGGCGCATATTTAATATTTATTATTTAGAGTTATAATTTTATATTTGCAAAAGATAAAACTCATTATTTTCAATTCCTGTGCGTAGTTCTAACGCGAGTAAAACGTACCTCCTATACATTTGTATCGATGATTTAAGATTTTAACACGGAATAATTGATCCATCAGCAAGAAGAATTCAAACGATTGCCTTTTATCAGACTCTCGACACTGTAAGGACTGATCACTGGCTTTATGAGTTCGCCCACATGGTTTAACAATACGGTCAAAGTCTCAGAAAACGTTCTTATGAAGCACAAGTTTCTATTTGCCAAAACAGTAACTCTTTACTATTATCTGAGACATGACTTCCTACAGATGAACCATTTGACTTATTCAACTTCAATTGCATAGCTAAATTGAAATGACAAGATGTTAGAGCCGCTGGAGCTGTCATTTAGAAACAATATTTGCCGTATTAGGGCCTACTACATTACACATAGATCTGACAGTTTAGAATGTTACAGAGCTACATGTTTCTCGAACGTGCAATGGTGACCTTGATGATTCTCTTATTAAAATGGAGGATAGTAGGGAATTTATTATGGTTGTTCAGTGTTTTTCATCTAATAAAAAAATTAACTATATCATTACATTTTTAAACGAGAGATTATTTGCATACAGTTACAGAGGCTCAGTGATTTTTAAAAGCAATGAACGTGAACCGCCAATTTGACTTTAGCAAGAGGTTTCAATAATTGCAGTTGCAAATTAACAACAATGCAATAGAATGTATTACTAAAATTTTATTTAAAACAGAATAGGATTCTGCATAGGTGAAATCGACCAGAGTTAGTAGGGATTACAGCCGTCTGAGCTAATAGGAAATTCACATCTTGCTGCGTGGATGAGCCTCGTTGCCAATTCGACGTTAAACTTCCGTTCGTCGCTCAGTATTATCGTAACTGTATTGGAGTGATTTACTAATGGTGTAGCTCGCTTCGTTCTGCAATTTCAGTCGCTGGCAATAGCGGGTTGACTGTCAATGCGTTCGAACTGACAACATCGCATCCCTACCCTGCCACAGACCCATTCCTATTCTACTTTAAATCAAAGTATAGATATGGAACAACAATAGATGCAATATTTATAATATATTTTGGTAATGTTATATCCAATACTTTTGTAATATACTATATTTACTTCGTCCAATTAAAACAGTAATAACTTGAAAGCAGCTCCGATAGTTAATATTGCCGAATTTACTGACGAAACAGATGACAGTATTTAAGAAATTTTGAGAATTAATCAATATGTTGATATTTTTAAAAATAAAGAGTAAAAAACTGAGTAGGCCTTATATTGTTTGGTGTTATGCCATAATTATCTATTTTAAAAAGTTATCTTACATACACGTTTTAAAATATTTATCTCCTTTAAAAAACAATAATTTAATGCACATTTTCTATTATTTATATCCTTTAATAGACCGTGCTTACACGAACACCTTCTATACAAAATAGTTTCGATGTTTCAAATCTGTCAGGCGGCCAGCGACAATTAATTTTGTGTGTATAATAATGGTAAACATTTTTCGCAATGACCTATATTACAAACAGCATTTTAGTATCTTAGGATGCAGGCTTTGTTATAAAAATATAATTGTAACCTAAGCTAACCGAGTGTTGAAAGTTACCGTAAACGAAGATATTTTTTGTATAATCAAATCTATTGTAGCTGTATACTTCTTTGCTAGATTGTAAATGATAATTTAAAGTATAAAAGATTTGTCTGCTTTTTATAGAAATTTCAGGTGTATTTGTGTCTGTTCCAATTTTGCAACTTTTAACCAATTTTGTGACATTTAAAGTCACAAATTGTTCTCATTTAGAATGTGCGGTTGAGCAACTTGGTATTTAAGAAAGAAAAATCAAAATTGATCCAATCGTTCTTAAGCATTATCATTATATTTTAACACAACAATTTCCGAGGAAATGTGATCCAGTTGTGATCGACATTGTGTACGGGCTGATTTAGATTATAATTTAATTTTCTATCTAAATACTGTGTAACAATCTTTGTTTAATATAAGTATTTTTGTAAAAAACTTTTCCCGTTTCTGAAGTCAGGAAGAAATTGTTATTGTAAAGCTAATTTATTGAGGCAGATCGTTTATTGTTCGGGCCAGATAAAGACGAGCCTCTTAAGGCGTACAATGGGCGTGTTTTTAATGAAAGGAAATTGTGTAATTAAGTTTTACCATGTCTGTCTACTGAATTTAATGCAATAAAATTGGGCCGAGGGATTGATAAATAAAGGCTGCTTGTTGGATTTGGATGAGGGACGCAAGTTAAATTATACTAGTAATGTATTTAATACAGTATATTAGGATCAGTATATTAGATACAGTATATTGGAGTTAGATGAGATCAGAACTAGAGTGGGAAGTTTCGCTTCCTTGTAATAGACCTGTTTGGAGTTAAGTTTTAGTAGTGGGTAGTAGACGGACACCTGTGTAACCTAGGGCAGGATGAGCCTCTTGTACATTTCAAATATTATCTAAGCTAAATATTACGTTCTTAGTTAAATAGTCATAATGTTTCTCTTCGTTTTACCTTTTGAAGTCTGTAGAATTGTGATTCTGATATGTGATGCTAAGGAATGGCCGGAATAAATAATAGTCTATTGCGAGTTATTTTCTACTTTATGAATTTTCTTGCAAATTGGCATTTTGGATAAAGAAATCTATATTGGCAGCACAAAATACTTGTTTAAAGTCACGGAAAAACAATGAAACCTAATACCACAAAATTTTAAAATTTCAAATAAAACTATAAAAATAGTTTCACAACACATTCAAAAAGTTTTAAAGCCAGGTTTTAAATCATGTTGTTTTTTTAACAAAGCCATGCTATAGTACATTATAATGTAGCTACAAGTGGATACAAATCTTGGGAGGGATTTCGTTATAAATCAAAAACAAATTAGGTTTCCGAAGATGGGCTAACTTGTTGGCAAGTGAAGTGGCCTCCATTTTGACGTACAGTCGAATCGCTTTGAGAAAAATCGGGGTGTTAGATGCACACTGACAAGAGGCACCAGTGCGCATGCGGATGGGCGAGAACTCTAAGCGATACTTCAGTTGGTCGTGAAAGTTGCCGGTGGTGGATCTATACGTACCTTTCCAAAAACATTTTCTGGTGTTATGTTTTGATGTAGGTTTTATGTTATCTTTTGTATTTTATAGTGCACGCGTTTTTAGTTTCTTTTAGGAGATGGTGCAACCGGGTAATACCCGGGTTCTTTCTCTTGACGTGCATAAATGATTCAACTCAGCTGAAAGTATGTAGTCGAGCTAGTAGCGTTTCTGCTTAGAACTTTCTCTCCTCCTCCCCATCGCAAGTGGCCAACCCCCCCCCCTTCACCCCCACATGCCTGCGCGAGGCGATTTTTGTCAAAGTGATTCAACAGTACGCATTTGCATCGCCACGCCAATCAGGGAGGGTGGGTGTCATGTTTAAAAAAAACTACACTCGCACTAAGGCGGCCGTCACGGCAATTTTTAAAAATTGATAACTTTGAATCAAGTAAGTGTGTGCTCACTTGGCCGGTACGGCCGGCCATGCAGGGATTTCGCACCTTCCGCCGTTTTAAAAAGTCGGACAAGAACTTTAGGACATTTCCGAACAAACGACTCATCGACATAAAACGATACATTTACGTTACAGCAAATATCTCATACTAAAAACTCATCAGTTTAAGTAAGACTAGTTTCAGCAAATATCTGAAACTAAAAATTCATGAGCTCAAATAAAACTATTTACAACACAGATACGCAGCAATCAAATGGGCGGATGGCAGGAGTTCCCATCTAATATGCACCTTCAAAAATCCCGTCCATGCTGTGCCGTCCTAGTAGTAATGCAGTACAATGCTTAAAGTTATTTTGATTTTTCCAAAGTTGTATAAACGTTTTTGTGACGGAGCACTAGGTTCTACTGTTTTTCTAGTCCCTGAAGGCTTTCTGCATCTCCAAATATAAAGTCTGCCGATATTTATTAAGCACGCAATGGCTATAATCACAGCAATTTAAAATTTTATAACTTTGAGTTTTTAGAACTAATATTTAGTAAAGTATAAAGTAGTTTGAACGGAAATGTATATGTAGACTATTTTAAAATTGCTAATTTCAAATCAATTATGATTAAATTAGGTTTTCTTCGTACTCTTTAGATGTAACGTTTTGTACAAAAATATTTAAAGAAAACACTTTTTCTATTAAAATGACTTCCATTGCTGATATATCTTGTGACTGGATTCCTAGACCTACTGTCTTAAAAATGAATTCACATTAAAAAAAAACTTACTATCGATAACAGGATGCTTAAACACAAATAAAACTAACTGTGAGAAATAGATAACATGTATTTCTTTAAAAATGCACTCCATTTTAAGTAAAATTAATGTGTCTAAAGCTGAATAAAGTTAAACAGTTTGGGTTGTGAGCAAAATCGTAACACACTAGTATTGGAATGAATTCATCTTTGGTATCTAAATGGGTTTGGTTTTCATTTTTAAAATAAGCAGAAAATATAAAATTTCAAACAATACAGTTAAAGGTTGGGATTAGCTATATGCTTCCAGGCCATATTTTTTATGCTCGGGAACTCTTACACTGTCCACCATATGTGGTCTCTATTGTTGAACCCAGGAAGTTGCGTGTATATATCTTTCAGCGAAGGATGATCCCCGGACTGCAAGTTTTTAGTGAAAGATGACTTCAGCAAGTTAATTTACTGCTTTAGTTTTTACGATATTAATTTTTTATAACTTGAAGAAACGAAATTTGGTTGTATTTTATTACAATGATAAATTTTTAAAAGCTTTTATTTTATATAGGCCTAATAAAGGGAATTGCAAAAAATTCAAATTAAACCTATTGATTCCAGAATATTAGCGAATCACAACACACGCACGCGTACGCGCATTCAATAAATATAAATGTTTCTAATAATATTCGTACATGAGCAATAATTCATTTACGAAATTTTCAAATTTTGAATGTTAGTAAATTTTGCAGTAATCATTCTTTACTACAATGTACATTTTTTCTTAAGATGCGAAATGTAATTCTTTATATATTGTTAAAAAAAACAATAATTACTAAAATAAAGTTTTTTCTTAGAATTGGAAAAAATATTTCAGCCGTACATTAAAGGAAAATTATTATGTATTCCATGTAATATATATTTTCTTGGAGAAAAATAAAGGTTCTTTGTATAGTACTTTAGAATACGCAGTATAATATTTACACTTTTAATGAAAAATTAGAAAGGATTTCTTGTTGAAAAAAACTTGTTTTATAGCTGTAGATAAATTGGCCATATAAATATTTAATTTTACCTATGTTTTCTAAATATATTTCTTAAACATTTCAAAAAACAACATTTTGTAGGAACCTACTTTAGAGTCACAGTATATGGGCCTAAAAGTTTATATGAGAAATATGTACTAGAATTATTCAAACTAAAAAAGTAGAAAATCGTCTTCCAGCGGTTATGACAAGCTATTTCTTGATAGTTTGTGAAGATCGAAATTTTTTAGGACATTTTGTAGATTACTAAAAGTTCTTAAATCGATATAATTATATATAAAATGAAAGTTTAAAACTTCAGTTTTTCATTGGTGTATGCTTTGTTGTATTTAATAAACATTACGTATATTTTTTAAAAATCTAAATATAGCAACGACATACGTTTTTAACCAATGTAAAATTGTTTTCGAGCCGATGAAATATCGTCTGGCCAGATTCAGGGTAAATTATTACTCCTATAAGAAGAGAGACCCCAACCTTTATCTGATTTTTGTCCACGTTAAACAAAAACAAGAGTCTGTAAAAACATTTTATCAACTTTATTTTATTACCATTTTATAAACGTTTTGATGATTTGTAATCGTAAATAGTAGCTCAAATGGACACTCTGCCAGAATATTTGATTGTGCACTGTTATTGTTAAAAGCGTCCACCCAACCTTTATTTGATTTTTGTCCACGTTAAACAAAAACAAGAGTCTGTAAAAACATTTTATCAACTTTATTTTATTACCATTTTATAAACGTTTTGATGATGTGTAATCGTAAATAGTAGCTCAAATCGACACTGCCAGAATATTTTATTGTGCACTGTTATTGTTAAAAGCGTCCTACGAAGATTCAATGAGTAGACTCGGCTAGAGATGAGTCATAGAGGACTAAAAATAGAGGAGCACACAACCTTAAAATGATGTCACCCACTACCATAGAATCATAAATACCTGAGTTTTTTTTAAGGTTATCGTGAAATGACGAAACACTGTTTTATGACATTTACTTTGTAGACAGTTTCTTATTGCTACAGAAACGCTTTGGATAATTTGCAATGTTCTTTGTTAATGAAATTACAAACCTTAATTCTTATTCTCTGAACCAAATAAAATACTTTATTGAATAGGCTTAGTTTAGTAAGATAACATTTTTAATGTGTTTTTATAATAGCAATATTTTAAAATTCTCCCTCGCCTCCATTCTTTCCATCCCTCTCCCGTCTCGCTCCCTATCCTCCATATCCAATATCGCTGTTCGTCCTCCATATCCAATATCTATCTAATCTATTCCTCTTTTCCCCCCAGCATTGTTAAGGATATAAGTGGGATAAACAGGATTGTAGGAATAGAGTAGGGACATGAAAACTCCTATTATACTAGGGATATCAGATAATCCTTTTCGGTATGAGAATAATAAAAACTAAAAAAACTGTCGTCTCACAGCGGTTGTGACAAGCAGTCTCAAAATAGTCTGTGAGCATCAATAGGTTATATACCACTCAAGATAGGATACTCATATTTATAAAATTGTCTGGACAATTTAAAACAAATTATTTTTACGTTTGTTATTTATTGTGTTAGTATTAGTTCTTCGTTTGCACAAGAGCAATTAAAGCAGAAAAAAGAAGGAGAGGTTTCAACTACACAATGTTGTGAAAATTTATTGCTAATTTCTCACCACAAGCAATAATTGTTCTCAAACTCTATTACAATCTTGCCGGTATATAAAAAAAATATCAACAGCACGGCCCGTCCTTCGAGGAAAGTAAGGCGAGTGAGGAAACTCTGCGCATAGGAGGGGAGGTAGCCGTTTGAGAGAATGCCTACGTACCCGGAGTGGGTTAGCTACTGTTGTACTCCGAACATTATACTTTGATTTAAAGTAGAATAGGAATGGGTATGTGGAAGGGTAGGGATGCGATGTTGTCAGTTCGAACGTATTGACAGTTAACCCGCCACTGCCAGCAACTGAAATTACAATCTACACCACTAGTAAATCACTCCCACCACAGCTACAATGAAACTGAGTAACGAACGGAAGTTTAACGTCGAATTGGCAACAAGGCTCAAGCAGCAAGATGTGAACCTCCTATTAGCTCAGACGGTTGTAATCCCCACTCTCTCTGGTCGATTTCACCAACGCTGAATCCTGTTCTGTTTTCAATCCTACTATATTCCTTTGTTATAGAGTCTAATAATTTTTCTGTTCTGAAAAATTATATAAATTGTTCGTTCGCCCTGAGTATGATTTGTTTGTAGTGTAATTTTTAATTTTGCTTTTTTGGCGTTTCTTTTTTAAGTGTTTTTTTTATTTGTAATATACAGTGCGCGAGGTTTAACCGTGTCTCTGACCTTGAGATCACTAGGGTGGACAAGGCTGCAGTGCGGGATCAAAATCCAACACTTCAGAAAACATTAGTGTCGTGTTTAAAGTGTAACCAGCTCTAACTAAATGATAATACTGTAATAGTTTGTTGTAAACGTAATCTTTAAATGTGTTGCTCTGCTTCTGTAAAGAAAGAGACGCGATTACGAAAGAGACGATATTTGTATTGTATAATGTTTTCAGTTAGGCTAGTAGTCAAATGATAGAGCAGAACGAGGGACTCCGTTAAACCTCACGCACTATACAACTATAACCCAGTAGAATTTTTGTCGTAAATTATTTAATACAATTATTACAGTTAATTTTTTTGCATCTTTTGAATCCATAAAATTGTTATTCAAAATTTCTTGTAAAACTTGTCTTTATATTTTCGTAATTGTTGTACATCTTTATCTCCCCATTTACAAGTCTTCGTCCCCACTCTATCCTCTCTCCATTTATGTTGCATGACTAAATTATAGTGTCAGTTTCCCTTCCAGTGAGAAAATCATAACATATTCCTATGCGTCGTAAAATGCGTGCTACTTTTACGAATGTTATTAATATATTTATTGATCGCTTTTTCTTGAATTGCTATTTTATTTTCATATAAGGAAACCGTTGTTTCCAACAAGACGGTATTACACAATTTTAATTTCGGCACCCTAACGATTTTACAGCTATTTTAGGTACCGATTTTGCAGACCACGAGTAGAATGTTTCATTGTTTATGACTGCTGATGTTGAATGTTGTCATTATTTTAATGTTCGCGAATATTTAATTATTTTTATATTTATATTGGTTGCCGCATTAAATTCGTGATAATTTTCAGCTCCATTTATTAAAAATCATTTAAGATGATATAAAAATGTAATTTAATTCAGAAATATAATTTTTAGTACATTTTTGCCGAACAGTATTGAAATAATTCACCTCAATGATTACGCTATTTGGAAATGTTCACCGAGATTTTATCCCTGTTAGTATAGCCTAAAACCATCCATTACGGCTGTTCCATCCATTACGGTTTAGAAAGCAAACAAATCCGCAACACATACAAATTTGTGGAATCTGTAAAACATGAATGGTATCACGTAAACTCCAAGTAGGCCTTGATACTCTGTACCTTATACGGCAAGGCCTTGGTTATCGGGAATATTTAGCAGTGATTACCGAGTGTCTCTCTCCTCCCCCTCTCTTTCCTCACCCCTCAAACACTCTCTCCTCAAAATAAGTACGTATTTTTAAATTATTCTAATACTTAATGAAAACTTCATGCTTTTGGATTTATTTCTGTTTTACATGTTTCTTAAAATTTGGTGACAGTGATTTTAAATATCGAAACCCATTAATAATTGTTATATATACAAACATAACCTCAATAACAAACACAATACTGTATAAACTAAAAGTTTCTTTATAAAACCTAGCACCAATTTATACTACAATTATCTACCAATTTTACAAACTAGCTACAGATTGTCCTGTTAGGAGATAGACGCGGTTATAGACAAATAATATACACATTTTAAAAAAAGTCAAATTCTACTTCAATCAACAAAAAAATTATATTTTAGTTTCTTTTTATTTTATAATTACAATTGATAAAAATTTGTATATACATATGCAGAATAACAATATTGAGAGGCAAAATAGAAAGCGAATTTTTCTTGCAGTTTTTATTTTCCTTTCTATTTATAGTGCTGGACTATTATTTTTATTTGTTACTATTTTACGCTTTTTTTCGTCGCTAGCATTGTGTTGTAGTTTCTTTTCGCTTTCCTTTGCATTATCCATTTGTGAAGCAAGGTTCTATCACGTTATAGTTTGATTTAAAACAGAATAGGATTCTGCGTAGGTGAAATCGACCAGAGGGAGTGGGGATTAGAGCCGTCTGAGCTAATAGGAAATTCACATCTTGCTGCGTGGGTGAGCCTTGTTGCCAATTCGACGTTAAACTTCCGTTCGTCGCTCAGTGACATAGTAACTGTGGTGAGTGATTTAATCTACTTTTAATTTCAGTTGCTGACAGTGGCGAGTTGACTGTCCGTGCGTTCGAACTGACAACATCGCATCCCTACCCTGCCACAGACCCATTCCTATTCTACTTTAAATCAAAGTATAATCCAGTTTGTTTGTTTATTTATTCTTTTCATTCATTTTTAATCCTAGAGCAATAATTATGATTTTGTGTGGTAGTCATGACAACAATTTAAGATTATATAATGGGGGTTTTCCATATAGATCTTTGAGAAGTTTATTTCTAGTTATGAAAAGTTAGCTCAGTACTAAAAAACCTTAGACTTCCAACATGAAGATACTCAGTTCGAATCCAACCTAGACCCCCTTAAATTCTTATAATTAAATAAATATTTGAAAAAAACTATCAACATCAATTGTCATCCTCTGTAGGTTATACAAATGTTTTTGAACTTAATTGGATGAATAACGTATTTTATTAACAACTAAAAATGTGTACATTATATATACACATATTTATATATATCAGGAGAGTGTGTGAGCTAATAGAAGGATTTTTAAAAAAAATGATAAGTTTATTAACTGAAACTTTTGAACTCTGCCAACCGTTCACCCTACGTTATTGTTTTTTTTATAACAAAATATGTCCTATACTTTTTTGTATTTTTATAAATGCCCTAATTAGGTAAAAAAAAAGATATCTGGGTAACCTCGTGCAATACTGTACGCAAAAGAGTTGAAATCATCACAAGTCATAAGCTCACATGTAATACTACACCCATAGCAATAGACGGCAACTTCATCCTTCACGAATCATTTAGTTAACATTAGTAAACTCAACATTTAATTTGTTTTAATTATCAGAATTATCCTAATCGGATACTTTGTAGTTATTTTCATATCTTGAAGTCATGTACTATATAACGCAGTATACTATTATAAATCTGGAAAAAAATTTCCCCTTAAATAAATATGTCTTTCTGAGGTTTTACTTCTATAGTAACCATTATTTATTGTTTGTGGTATTTAAAATCACTTTCATCACGTTAATAATATTTTAAGTAACATATTTGAAAACAAAAAAGTAAAGTGCTTTCAGTCTTTATTATTACTCAAATTACTAACCATATTACATTTTTTAGTAATTGCTAACGACAAGGCAAAGATTCAAAAAACTTCTTACTAAATATTAATTTTTCCTACCACTATGTTAACAAAGTCTTTAAATGGGTATAACCCTTAATACTAGTGACAGGGAGTTTCATATTTTAAATAATAAAGCTTAGTTTCCTGAATGAACATAAATAAAATTTTGTTAAAACCTGGAGGGTATACTTTCCATAGAGGCTACTTGTATTTCATGAAATGAGGACAGAGGAGTTTAAAATATTAAGATGTTTTTTCCAACAGTTTTTATAATCTATTTAAATAAACTGAATTTGAACAATAAATTTGTTTGTCGAAAGTTGAATATAACTGTATAAAACAACTGTGGCATAATGTTTAATTTAAATAAATGAAACCTCTATACCACAATGAATCTTTCTTTTATTTAAAACCTTATGTACATTTAAATTGCATATCAATCTCCTCAGAGGTAATTTACAATAAAAATACATTATACAGAGTATTTTTATTGTAAACTACCTCTACCATTTATGGTACAAAGGTCTCATTTATTTAAATTAAAAGTTGAATAGTTTGAACCACTTTCAGAGAAAATAAAAATTAAAAGTTATAGACAATATTTCTGGCTATGACAAGTTATAATTCTCTACACCCCCTGTTACCTCAATAAAGAATCTACCTCAAAATGTGACTCTTCACAAACAACCATTCTATAAAATTCTACCTTACATTACTTAAAACTATGATAATAGTAGTGTAATTTTTAAGCAAATAAATTCGAAGTTCACATTCTTGGTAAAATCAGAGTTTTAATTTTTTTTTGGTTTATCCAGTTTTAGTAAATTTAGAATTCAAACAAAATTGTCACCTAATTATGTTTAAAGGAACTGACTGAGTTAACCTTTGAATAAATTTGACTCAGTTTGAATTATGTTTTGTGTCTACTGCAATATAAAACTTAGCATAAGAAAGAAGAGTGACGGAGGAAATGTTCTTAGAAGTATGTTAAAGGAAGTGGAAGTGGTTTTGGTAAATGTTCCACTAAATTACCCGATGACTCATCATTATATTCTAGACTAGTAAATCTAAAAAAGGAAAGATCCTGTGAGTTAATGAATAAATTCCCTTGTACTATATAGTAAATAACTTGAACTATTTAACAATATATTGTCCTTTTTTCTCTTTCAAATGCTCATTTTTTGTATTCATTTGAGACAATTTTTATTTTAATTATAATGTGATAGATAATTATAATCTGGGAGTTGTTTGTATCCAGGTTAAATACTGTAATTTAGCTTCTTATTCAACTCTTTTGCTTATGAGTTCACAAAATTCAATTTAGAATTCACTGAAGCTCTTGATTTATCCCTGTGTTGTGTTAGTAATTGAACATTTAAATGTTACTTTGGTAAGATCCATCTCCAGTAAAGGGTTGTAGACTAAGCAACACCTAGAGATAGGAGAGGGGTTGGGATCCCTCAAGATACGCCTGTTTACATACAACTTACAAAAAATTTATAGGCACAACAAAACATTAGCAATCTCAGCACTATCTTACCTTATTTTTACTTAGAGGTAAGAGGCAGCAGACAATTTTATTTTACTCAAAAAGAAAGATCTATTTTGTCCATTGAACAATTTAGAAAGCGACCTTTACCGCATGAGTCAAGAAGGGTCTACTTCAAGAATACTGTCTTGGATATGCGAACAATAATCTTTCCTTAAAATCCAAAATACAGTAGAGTCTCAAAATTTTGAGTAAAAATATTTCGAGCTTCTGTTGAATTCGAACCTATTTTTTTAGGCCTATTTTATCATTTTGATAGAAAATGATGAGTCGGGCATTCAAGAAATGTTTATATCAATGTGGTTTAAAAGAAAATGAGTTAGGCATCAAAGAAATGTTCATATAAAGTTCTATAAACTTATTTAGTGCATTTTTAATTACCTATAGTATTGGGTTTCATTAAAACTCCAAATTTTTTCAATGCACAGAAATATCAACAATTTCAGCACTATTTTACATTATTTGTACTTAGAGGAAAGAGCCAGCAAACATTTTTATTTTACTCAAAAAGAAAAATCTAATTTGTCCAAAGAATGTGACCTTTACTGCATGAGCCAAGAAGGGTCTACTTCAAGAATACTGTCTTGGATATGCGGAAAATAATCTTTCCTTAAATTCCAAAGTACATTAGAGTCTCAAAATTCTGAGTCCCAATGTTTTCGAGCCTATTTTTTAGTCTATCTTATTATTTTGATAGAAAATAAGTACAAAGGAGATTCAGGCATCCAAGAAATGTTCATACAAAGTTCTATAAACTTATTTAGTGCATTTTTAATTACCGAGAGTATAGGGGTTCATTAAAACTCCAATTTTTTTTAATGCACAGCAACTTATTTTTATTTTTAATGTAATCCGTGAGGGTCTTGGTCCCTACCTCAAATTATCGAGACTCCACTTTACAAAATTGTATCTTTGTAATAATATTCTAGTATTTGTTATGCTATTTTACATTTATAATATGTCTACTTCAATCTGCTAAAATACGTTTCTACCACTCCTTAGTTGAGTATTTGAAGACGACCGTCATAGAAAAAAGGTATATAGTAAGTTTTAGTTCATGAAGGTTCTCCAAAATGCCTCAACAAAAAGTTATAAGAGAGTGCTAATAGTAACAGAAATGTATGATATCCAGTTTTGATACAATGTATACACTGTAGTATTTATTTTAATACAATGTTACACTTAGGATCACCTAATATAATGATATGGTAATTTCTTTCATATTCATTTATAGCTATTTTAATTAATTGCTAAAAAAGAGTCTTATTCTTGGTTATATCTACTTAGGGGGGGGGGGGTTGTTTCATTCTAGTAAAAAAAATTTGAAATTAGTTTTTTCCTACTTATAGTATATGAAAGATTATGTTTAAAAATACTCAATGCCAATAACATTAACATAAAAATTATTCTTACATAACAAATTACAAATTCTTTATGTTCAAGGAATTTGTACTACTATTCAGTGGTAAAAATTTTGTTTTACAAATTGTGAAACAGGATTGATTTTAATTAGGTGCTTACAATTAGTCAATTGTAGAAGTTGAGGTTGTTGTTAATAAATAATACTCACAACCTCTAACCACAAATATTTTTATTCTAGTTTTATGTAAATTTCGATTACAAAGTAACCTTCGTCAGAAGCATGACAATACATATTAGCTAACTTCTTGGCTTGTTAGACGGAGCTCTCTTTTCTTGCTCCTGTGATGTGCTGATGGTTTTAGAGGTTGTTGTGATGGTGATGTACATTTAAATTTTGCACTTGGTTGTTTGGTGCTGAGGAATTATATAATTTTGACTGTTGGTTGGACATAAATCCAAATCGTTTGGCTTGGATTTTTCTGAGGTGTGGCTTTTAGGTGTTTGACCTTCATAGACAAGCTTGTTGTCAAGCGTCACCCCTAGATACTTCACTGTAGGTTTCCATGCTATGGGAAAACTAGCTAACTCCATACAGTTCCCTTATTTATAACCAAAATACTTGCCCCCACCAGAACGCCACGGCCTCTTCTCTTAACGAAGCGTAGTCACCCCCCCCCCGGGTAAAGTGAAAACATTTTAAAAGTGAAAACAAAATAGAATTTTGAATAGGGCCTCTGTCAGAATTTAATAATATCTCGAGATTATATTTACTAATATATAAACTTTCAAAACTATTCAACAGTTTGTTGTATATATATATAGTTGTTTAGTGAGAACTAATACCTTACATGAAGATGGAATCAACAAATAGTTTATTGTTTACAATATTAACATCTAAATATTGATTAGTCTCTAATGTATGAGCAGCAATATTTGACTTGTCTAACCTTTCATATTTTATATCTAATATGCTCTTTAACTCTTGTAGAAACTTTTCTTATAGTCTGCCCATTTAATTATTTACCAGCCCTAATTATTCCAAGTAATTAGCTGTTTTTAATGTATCGTTAGCTTAATGTAGTTAGTTAATGTATTTTAGGGTTGTTAAGTCAAAGATTAGAGTCTAAATTAAGATATTTATATATAGACTACCAAAACGGAAATTGCTAGCTTCCTAACATCTATATTAGTCTTGCCTATCAATGTATGTTTAGATATACAAATTTGTATCCATGTTAAGAATATTTTTATATATTTTTTTATTTATTTTCATATCAAGAGTAAAATCTTTTGTATTTAACAGACAATATACAGAAATTGTTTTATATTGTTAAATTGTTTTTAATGTGTTAATATGTTTTACAGATAATTAATTAACTGTTTTTATAAACTTAATTGTCTTTTAAAACTAATATTTATAACAATTATGACTTTAATAATTTTTGTCATGTTTATAGGGAATGGAGTTGAGGTTTATGTTGCTTGTGGCTTCGGCTTTGTTTGCTGCAGTTTCAACTCAGCAGTCAGAGAAATTAAGTCAAAACCCTTGTGCAGGGAAACAATCTTGCCATGAGTGTATTCAGACGCCTTCTTGTGCATGGTGCAGCCAACCGGTAATTATTTATTGTAATATTAGGTCACAGAATGGTTTATATATATATATATCATGATATTTCATGTTGTCCATTATTTTTCTGTTGCACTGACTTTATGAAGTTGTTAATATTACGTGTAAATAATTTCTGCGAATAATCACTGCGGCAGTGATTCGACAACGGTCAAATGACCGAAAGATGCCTCATCACACAAGGTAAAATTATTGCACTTAGTGGTGGAAAAAATTATTTACAAGTAATAATAACAACTTCATATATATATATATATTTATTTATTGATTTTTGCATATTATGATGGATTCAGAATTATTCAATTAAAATTTAAACTGATTTTCCCCAAGAGACCTAAGTAAGTGAAAGGATGTATAAAAGTAGGAAACAAAAGAATATTTGACTTGCAATAGAATAAAGAGATTTAATTTGTCTATAAAACTAATGTCCTCAAAGAACATTGTTGTTTTAATGATCTATTTTCTAATTTGTAGTTTCTCAGATCATTTTCCTTTTTGACCTTATACTTCTCTCTGGGCTTCCTTTCATATTTATTAACAGATTAGTGCTCATAATCCATGAAGGACTTTACTAACAGTTCATTATAAATCTCTTGTCATGCAAAATGTTTTCAATCTTGATTTCCTAATGTTACTAGATTGGCCTATATTGTCCAGCCATCATAATAGAACTTTTCCTTCAATTTTTCTATAACCTGGCTTACAGAGTTGTTGGTCATGCCCTCCATTTGTCTTTAGTCATTTATCTCTCCTTATTTTAATAAAACCTTTTATGACTTTTTAAACATATTTTAAGGGCCTTAAAGTTATAAATTTTTACGTTGGCATAAAGTTTTTGAATTACATTCCATTTGATTGTAGAGTCATTACCTAGTTCATTTCTAATTATACACAAGTCGTTCCCTTATAAACTATGGGAATGTAATCGTTTTTTAAAAATATAAATCTTAGCATCCCTACAACTATTACTTTATTGATATCTTTACGCTTCATCTCAGTATGCATTTTTGTTTGTTTCAGATTGAGTTACCAGATATATTTCAATAGTTTTTTCACAAAAGTTACTTAATTATAATCTTTACTATAAACCTTTAAAGTATTGTTGGTACTTACGTATTATACAGAGGCCACAATTTTTAGAGATTATTTTACAGGTGACGTAAGAACACTAAATATTTATACAGGACAGACTTTATTTGACTAATTGTAAAAATTATTTGTCATTATGACGATCAGTTCTTGTTTTCTACATACCAAAAAAGCGATGTTAGCGAGAACTGAGATGAGCGCATCGCCGCCAGTCGAGGACACTCCCAATCACCACGTATATAGGTTATATTCCGGCGGTACATCAATACCTCTTGTTCCTCTATTTAGCACTTCCCCACATCCATTTCATAATATAACACGGAAGTAATAGTAACTTATTTATGATAACCTAACCTAACTACCGCAGTGAGCGGTATAATAATGGCCTCCTTATAATACGTATGTACCATATTTGTTAGAGTAAGAATATTGCTATGCTATCTATTATTATTATTTTTTAAAATATTGTGACAAATGATTTTTAGGTACATTAGAGTGCCTAGTTAATTTGGGATTTTTGCTTGAACATGTTTTTTTAAAAAATCTAAGTCGAACATTATAGATTTTTTAGATCCCATTTAATTTTACATTTACTGGATTACAAAACATTTCAATATTATCTTATTTACTATCATCTACCTACACCTATCTTGTTTACTATCATCTACCTACACCTACATCTTGTTTACTATCATCTACCTACACCTACATCTTGTTTACTATCATCTACCTACACCTACATCTTGTTTACTATCATCTACCTACACCTACATCTTATTTACTATCATCTACCTACACCTACATCTTGTTTACTATTATTTTGTCGCGTTTCATTTCTCTTAAATTTTAGTTAATTCATTTTAAATTTAAAAAAACTGACACTGTATGTAACAAAAAAATGGACTTATTACTATATGTTTTCTCCATTTGTCATACAAATGTGTTTATTCTTAATCTTTTTTCGCCATTAACTTGATTCATATTCTCATACATATTTAGTATAATTAGAATTCTTTAAACAACAGCTAGTGACAGAGCTTTTTGTGTAATAATATTGAATATCTTTTAATTTTTGTAATTTTACCAACCTGTATGACACTAAAACATATACATCAGTTTCATATAATCAGAATTATGTAAGTACTGTTAATTTCTAAGAAAACATTTGGAATGTTTATTTATTTAAAAAGCTTCTAAATATCCCCTAAACAATTAATGATATATTTTATCAGTTTCATATAATAATGAACTATGTAAGTACTGTTAATTTCTAAAAAAAACATTTGGAAAGTTTATTTATTTAAAAAGCTTCTAAATATCTACTAAACAATTAATGATATATTTTAATTATTTATTAGGACTATGGTGACAGGAAACGATGTTTCCAACCTAACTTTAATGCTGATGTTCACCAGCAGTGTAATGAAGCATTTATCTACAACCCCGACAATGAATACAAAGCTCTCTCAGACATGAAGTTAAGAAAAGCTTCTTATTCTTCAACATCTGCAACATCATCTTCATCTTCATCGTCATCTTCAAGTTCAAGTTCATCGTCATCTTCAAGTTTAGGTTCATCATCTTCAAGTTCAGGTTCATCGTCTTCAAGTTCAAGTTCTCATCATGAAGCTGTTCAAATTTCCCCACAACATGTGTCATTAAAACTAAGAATAAGTAAGTTTTCTTAAGATTTTTACTAGAGTAAATAAATATGCTGTCATAAGTTGGGAGTTAGTGGTATGCACACTATTTATTCTTGAACGGAAGGGAGTTGTAATTAAAGGTTGTTAATCTGTTAATATGAGCCACAACCCCCCTTTTTGAACCAGGAAAGTTTCTTGTTTTGGACTGTCTTTAACTCCAAATAATTCACCATCTTCTTACTAAGAGAAAGCATTAATGCACTATGCCAGTATGTTATAAGGTTTTACAAGTAGCCTTAAAAATATTTGTGTTAAATTGATGCTTTATTTGGTGATTAATCTGTAAAAGTAATTTTAAATTATCTGTGAATGCAAAGTTCTATATTCAACTTTATGTTTGGAATTTTTACTCAAGTTATTTAACTTTAGATAAACAAATAATAAAAACAACTGATTTATGTCATGCAGGCTAATTTGTTAGGATTTTTTCAAAAGGCACTATTTAGCACCATCCTGTAAGAGTACACTGTCACATTACACTATAGGGATGGTCGATCCAGTGACTTTAACGGATCGGTGATTTTAGTGACAATTCCAGGCTTGGATCAGTGACTTTTACAGGTGACTTTTGTACTGGTCGCAAGGGATACTGAAATACCTCTGTATGTGCCAAAAACAGGCAGGCATACCAAACTGATGAAATGACTCCACACCTCACTTTTTTTTATTGGAAGGCTCATTTTATCTAAAAATAAATTCCTACGAATTTAAGAATAAACTACTGATTGCAATATTGTGTCTACTGTACGCAACACTGTCATAGTCGTGAAACCTGACACAAATTGTCCACTTAGACACAACATGAATGAGTAGAACCAGGTGACAGTGACAAATCAACCAATGACAGCTGTGATTAAATATCAGTTACTTTTCACTCAGCCACGATGACATTTTGCCCAATCACAACAGAGACAACCCCTTCCCTCCTTCAGTCAACATGATGATCGGCACCTTGAGCCGAGCGGTTAGAGCAGACCCAGTGACAGCAACAAATTAATCAATGACAGCCGAAATAATTTTTTTTCTTTTTTTTCCTGGCGAAAAACCATTTGTCGTTTTTATCACCAATCAACAGCTAAGACAATCACGCAATATTTTAGGATATGCAAAACAAAACTAAAACGTAGCAGTAATAATATAAAATAAATGTTTAACAATAAATATATATAATAAGCCGAAGTAAAATATTAGTAACGTTTCATGCAGAGACTGCAACATTTTCTACAATTACTACAGAGACAAACCTTCAATTGATCCATTGTCATTGGAACTGGCATTTTCCATATTTTGTTACTGGTACCATGAGCGATAAACCAATGTCAGTGACAAGTCACCATGACAGAAAGTATCGATCATCCCTATTACAATACAATCACCCATGCCCTAGAACTGTCTAAGTTAACTAGACCATTAACCTTATTGGACTAATTTTACTGTCATATTTGATTTATATTGGAAATGAAAAGGCTTTAGATTTTAAAATGATGTCTTTTTCATGAGTTTAAACAAAAAGGCACTACTCGAGTTAAAGGCAGAGTAAAAAACTTAACGCATATACAAACAACTTGACGTTTTGGCTTGTAACTTTTACCATTGTTGTGACATGTCAAGGAAGGATAAATTCCTATCCTTGATTTATAAATAGGAATTTCTGAAAGCACGACAAACATATCGGATAAAAGTGTCAAACAAACAAACGAGAAAAGTCTTTTTTGTTGAGTCATAAATAATAACATTATTTTTGTCACCTGAAATCGGCATTTGCTTTAATCGTGTAATTCATTCAAAGTAACTAATACATAAATAAGACATAGTTGATAATTAATTATTTCTCTAATAAATTACACCGCACATGTATTTTAACAGTTGAAAAAACAAGAATTGAAATCTGCATTTTAATCAATGGAGAATCGACTATCGACGATCATGCGATACCATTAGATTCCTGGAATCGAAAATAGGAATCAGCCCTGATTAATTTTGGTAATATTCTACGAAGTGTGTTTGTATTTGGGTTATTAGGTTTATTTCTTAGGCGGTTGTATAATTTGTGAATCATTTTTGGGTTGTATCCGTTTAGTTTGTGCTATATGTTTTATGGTGTTTAATTCCTGGTAGTGTTCTTCTTTGTCTAACGGTGTTTTAAGCAGGTGATATATCATGGTGTTGCAAGCTGCTAGTTTATGTTGGTGTGGGTGGTTTGAGGAGCTGTGAATGGTCGTATTGGTACTAGTGGGTTTTCGGTATATGTTGAATTTATATGAGTTTGTTTGTCTGTTCATTTAATTGTATGGTCTAGGAAGTTAAGGGCGTTTTGTTGATCTGTTTCGATGGTGTATGTTAGTTTTAGGTGTATGGAATTGAGTTGTTTTAGAAATATGTGTGCTCTGCGTGTGTTACCTTTATATAGTGTTATGATATCGTCGATGTATCTGTACCAGTAAATTATGTTATCTGAATATTTATTGTTGTATATAACGAACATAAACTAGCAGCTTACAACACAATGATATATCGCCTGCTTAAAACACCGTTGGAGAAAGAACACCCCCAGGAGTTAAACACCATAAAACATATAGCACAAACTAACGGATAAAACCCAACAATGATTGAGAAATTGTACAACCGCCTAAGAAATAAACCTAATAACCCAAATACAAACACACAACAGGACATTCCCATAAAATACTTATCAATACCATACAGATCTTCCAAAACCCACAATCTAACCAACACACTACGAAAATACAACTAAAAAATAGCTTACTCCACACACAACAATCTCAATAAACCCAACAACAAAATCAACGACATTTACAACGCCACTGGAGTTTACAAACTAACTTGCAGTTCGTGCCTCAGTTTTTACATAGGTCAGACAGGGAGGTCCTTCTACACACGTTACCAAGAACATATAAAAGCACTAACAAACAATAACTACCAATCAAACTTCGCCTATCATTTAAACTCCACAAAACATGACTACATAGACATAACATCTAACATACAAATTCTTCATAAACATCACAGAAATTACCAACGCTACACAACCGAATAATACGAAATATACAGACTCTTTAAACTACACCCTACACATATACTCAATACACAATTACAATACAACTCACACACACTTTTTGACATCATAACTCCTAATACCCTCAAAGTACACCTACACCACCATTATCTCCCCCCCCCCCCCAATACCCTAACCTATGTAAACCTTGAGATCAGTTACGGTCTGAATTGACAATGGGACACATCTCCCGAAACGGCCGTCTTCAACAAATATAAGTAAGTGCTACTATAGTCAAGTTTATTAATATTTACAAGTGTTAGTGAAAACTAGTAGCTTACGTGAAGATGGAATCAACAAATATATAAAAAAATGCTTATATTTAAACTTTATAAATAAGAACTTGTCAAACCTGTATAAAAATTTGGTATTGTTATTTTATGTTTAAACAGGATTTTAAATGTTGCAAAATAAAAGAAAGAAATATATTGTGTTTAAAATGTGAAAATAATCAAGTGGAACCTCAGTATGTCAATAAACACCAAACTGTATTTACTATTTCTTTATAAATTAGAGAACTATTTTATACTAAACTAAAATATTTCTATTTTACTTGATCATTACAAAATTAAATACAAATATAATTCTATAAAACAGATTTTTGCCTGAATTATCCCACCCATCCAATTGTTCTTTTCCTTTCTCTTCCAAGGTCAGTACATGTTTCCTATTTTTATTTTCAGTGTTACTCAGCTTTACAATATCATATTTTAAGTAGGATTGTGTTTAGTTGTTAGTTTTAATTACTTTTAAATTTGATTACATTTCCATATCATATTAGTTTATAGTGGACTTTAAACCATTACAGAATAAATCAGATATTTGATAATGTAGTAATAACATGGTGAAATAATTCATAAAGAATTATTTGAGAAAGAAGTGTGTTTTCAAAGTGAGGTTATGTTCTTATAGTTGTATTTAAAGTAAATTGTAGCTATTTATGGTTTGCTATATTTAAGATAACCTTTTCTTTTTTAGGATTTATTTTTAAGTAACATATATGCAAAATGGAAAAAAATCATACTAGACTCACTCTTTATGAATTATTGCTCCTATTTATTTATCATAAAACTTACATGTTTCCATTTAGGAGCGATGATGCTCAAAGGTGAAGTACGATCTGGCAAGATAGATAAAGAGATTCACAGTTAATTCATTTGATGGAATAAAGGTTTACAAAACCGCCTACAGAAAAAACTTAATCTTCTACACACACAAACAATATAAACATTTTACAAATTTTAGTTTTTACTTATTTTGTCAGTTTTGTCAAAATAATTCTGGTTCTAGGCTCCAGTAGGTAGTGACTACAGTTCTAGCACGAATTTTTAAATGGACGTGGTATCTGATATACATGAATTATCCTGAACCCTAGAAAGTTGAGGAATGAATTAATGTGTATACTGAATTTAGGAATGATATGCAGGGAATTATTTTTTTGACACTCATCTTTGTATCATATATTTTACAGTGCACATATGCAACTCAACAGTAAAACTTTCTGATACTTGTTTGATATGTAGAATAACATTAACTGCTGTGTCCTTAAGTTTCTAGTTTTATGCTTGTTAACAATAATCTGTAATTGGACAAATATTCAACAGTTCTATTTATATCAAAATGTTTTTGTAAACAGAATTTGAAAGGTGTTAACCGGAATACTAAATATTTTCAATTACACTTTTACTTTCTTGCTTATTTGTTTAATTTTTGCTAATATTGTAGTACTAAAAACCTTCTGACCATTTAACATAGGATCAAAAAGATGAATATATTGTTTTACACGGGATAATAATTAGTTGGGTAAATTTAACCCTTAGCACTCCACTGCTGGGTATAAATCGGCAACAGCGGTATGCGCTTTAGCTCTGATCATCAGAGCCACATCATTGGTGCCCTGCTTTGAAACTCAGCAATACCTGTCAATGTTTTATGTCTTATCCATTCAGAAGCCGAGTATAATCTGGCTTTATTTTTCTAGCGTTCCACTCTGAAACCATTTACAGTTTGTCATTTTAAATTATGTCATGTTATTCTATGTGTTTGAAGTAACTTTGGGCAAAACTTTATAAGTTTTTAGGTAGATGATTCTGATAAAAGCAATTAATAGAACAACACACCGTTCCACATAGTCACAAAGCGCCTATGTAATTGTTTTATTTGATTTATTTTAAGCTTAGTAGTGTTGAAGTTTGTTTTAAATTTACTCTTTTATTTACTGTTTATCCCTGGCAATCCTGCTCTCCATACTTTGAGAATTTTCACATCAGTGGAAATATAAACAAAAAAATTAAATTTTTAAAGTTGCTTGTAATCAACTTCAACTAATTTATTGATTAAAGTATAATTAAATAATACCTAACTAAGTGAATACATAAGAGCTTACTTGCTGACGAATTTCAAAACAATCGTTCGTACAAAGCAAAGCTCTCTACTGGCGGTGTCTCACAAAGTAAAAAGGTTGTCGGTATAAGATTCATTAGTGTAGTGGGGGTGGGTTAAGTTGGCTATTTACTATGTAATGCAACAGGGCTTTGGCTTCAAACACACCCTTAAAAACAAGGTGTGCGGTCATTTAATATGTTTTCTTTATCTGTTGTGTAGTGTTTATATATTTCATATTTTTTTTAAGTGGTTAGTTTTTTACTTTGGTTTAATATGTGGAGAATAAATAAATTAGTATTTATGTTTGTGTCGCTTGTTTTTTAGGTAGGTTGCGTAGCTGGATTTTGGGTTTAGGTTGTTTCTTTTATTGATGTGTTCATTGAAGCATGTGTTGAATAATCTACCGGTTTGTCGATATAATAGCAGGGACATTCGTTACATGTTATTTTGTAAATACTGGACAGATCGTATTTGTATATTTGTTGTTGAAAGAGTTGTATGTTTTTAATTAACTGTATGATTTGTTTACATGTTAACTTGTAACCTACTCTTTATTTTACTAATAAAAGATATTGTATCAATACAAAAGATTATTTAAAACCTTTATAAATGTCAAGGTAACTGATAGAATAAAAGTGTTAAAAGCCATTGCAGATGTGTGTGAAGTAGTAGTGCAAATGTGTTGAAAGTCTTGGAATAGACACGGCAAACACCTAAGCTGATTCAGAGTGCCAAGCCAAACATGCATTCTCTTTGTCGGAGTACAAAGGGCTTATGTATATTCAGTAGAAAACCATTTATTCTATTTTTATATTACTTGTTTAAGAGGTAAACCTAAATATATTTCATTTTTTAGTGTTATCAATTTTATTTTTTTACCAGCTGTATATTATATTAAATAAAAGACAGTAACTAAAAACAAGTTTTAATTTTAGATGAAGTATATACAGTTGGTGTCAACTACGCACAAGCCGAAGATTACCCCGTAGATCTATATTACTTGATGGATCTCTCCAACTCTATGAAAGACGACAAAGACAAGCTCTCTACACTAGGAGATGAATTGGCTCAAAATATGCAAAACATAACTTCAAACTTCCGTCTAGGATTTGGTAGTTTTGTTGACAAAGTCGTTATGCCTTACGTCAGTACTGTTCCAAAGAAGTGAGTTTACAAGATCTTGTTTTACTATTTGTAGAGTAATAGCTTTAGAGTTCATCTTCAAAATTATTTTGTTTAGACTAATGATTTAACGCTTTAAGTATTTATTTGGTCACTAAGTACTTATATTTTAATATAAGTTTTTTAATCAGAAACATCTACAATATTAAAGTAATATGCCATAAAACAGTTGTACGAGGTCTGTTCAAAAAATACGCCGACTGTTTGAATTTCGCGGCTCTAGTTAGTTTCAAGAGAATCCGCTTAGTGTCGCTAGGTTTGTATAAATCAGCTGATTAAAACGCAATATTTCAGTTGCTGATATCTTCATTTGTTGATGAGTTACACGCAGTTTATTAAAGAGTGTTTTTTTCGTTTGTCGGATTTTAAAATGGACAGCCTGAAGGAGCAACGAATTGCTGTGAAATTTTGTGTAAAACTAGGGAAATCTGCAACAGAAACATTTACCATGCTTAACACGGCCTACGCGATGTTGCCATGAAGCGTACTGCATGTTTCAAGGGTGGCCGACAGTCAATTGATAACGATGAGCGTCCTGGACGTTTTTCAACGTCAACTGACGACCCACACGTTGACAAAATCAACACCCTGGTGCGCGAAAATCGACGTCTGACCATTAGGGAGCTTTCCGAAGAGTGTGGGATATCAGTTGAATCTTGTTACGAGATTTTGACCAAAAAATTGAAGATGCTCCGCATCGCTGCAAAATTTGTGCCACGCCTGATGACCGACGACCAAAAAGCCAATCCCGTCCGGGTTTGTCGGGAACTGTTTGATTGTTCAAATGAAGATGAGAACTTTTTGTCAAGAATTATAACCAGTGATGAATAATGGGTGTATGGTTACGACATTGAAACGAAGGTCCAATCATCTCAATGGGCGAGTCAAACGTCCCCAAAACCCAAAAAAACTCGCCAAGTTCGGTCGAATGTCAAGGTGTTGCTGACAGTTTTTTTTTATGCTAAGGGTGTTGTTCACTACGAGTACCTTCCTGAAGGCTCTACAGTCAACCAGATTACCTACATTGAAGTACTGAAACGTCTGAGGGATGCTGTCCGACGCAAAAGGCCAAAACTTTGGAGAAGTGATAACTGGTTTTTCCATCACGACAACACTCCAACTCACTCAGCACTCAGAACTCGTGAGTTTTTGGCCAAACACTCGATCACTGTTCTTTCCCACCCCCCTGCTCACCTGACCTTGCTCCTTGTGACTTTTTCTTATTCCCAAAACTCAAAAAACCAATTCGTTGCTCCTTCAGGCTGTCCATTTTAAAATCCGACAAACGAAAAAAACACTCTTTACTAAACTGCATGTAACTCGTCAACAAATGAAGATATCTGCGACTGAAATACAGCGTTTTAATCAGCTGATTTATACGAACCTGGCGACACCGGATTCTCCTGAAACTAACTAGAGCCGCAAAATTCAAACAGTCCGCATATTTTTTGAACAGACCTCGTATTAACAACTTCCAAAAATCCCTTAAGGACCTATAGTAGATTTTACATCAGATTACTTAATCAGGGTATTAGAAGTAATGACAGAAAGAAATGAAATTACATTAAGTATAAGAAAGATAGTAGGCAGAAGAAGATAGAAGTTGATATCATTTGTTGTTAAAAAACAGCAACAGATAAAAATAAAAAATATTGTTATTCTAATAACATGCTGAAAAGTAAAATAGCACTTATGAACTGTTTTATTTTGTTTTTTCAATTCACTTCCCCCAATCCAGGAATTTAATGGATACACAACTTTTAACTGTGTAAAAGTATATATATTCTTCAGTTATGACACCCCACACTTTAACCCATATATACTAGGCAAGAACATTTGTGAAGTCTGCCCACTACCCGCAGGAGAATTGTTCAATTAAAAAAGGAGCTACAATTTTTTTTTAGCCAAGTCGAGGGTCATATCAACATTACAGGGGAGGTAGTTAAGTGTTAGTCTGGCGCTAGAGAAGAATAAGAAATTATAGGTTTTTAAAATGATCATTTGTAAAATGTATGACACTACTATAAAGCTTACCATGGAATATTGAGAGCGTTAACTGAAGAAATTTCTCCTACACAAGGAATTTCATTGTTTAAAGATTTGTAGAGTTTTAAATTCAAAACCTTACAATTTTTAACAGAAAATGGGCAATATTTCTACTTCTGAGTTATATCACCTCTGGTTGATTCCACCTCTCCAGTGCAAATTTTACATCTGTAACTAAATTACCATCCAGGCCTACAGAAGCTGAACAAAATATTAAAGGATGGCTTCAAGATTCTTCAAGCTTCCACCCACACCAAAGATCTTTTCTCAAATCCACCACATACAGTAAACTCCCGATTATCCGTGGAATAGGGTGGCCCGGCAACGCCGTATAACGAATTCCCCGGATAATCCGCTATTAACAAAGAATACGCAAAACGATTGATAATCAATTATTATACCATAAGTTACACAAATAATGACCCCGGTTAATGCAATTCACAAATAATCTTCAAAGGACAAAATAAATACAAAAAATAATTGAAAATGTCTATGTGTTTGACGGATTATAACATGTATATTTATATGTCTAACTATTTACAATACATACATAAGTATATGTCAAAAGTAAGTATGTATGTACATATGTAATTTCCTTTACACATAATACTTTCACTTTTTAACAAAAAATCTGTCACTTTCGTCTGTTTTTTTTGTAAGGATTGATTTAGCTTTAATGTACGATCTAAGTTTCTTGAGAACCATTTTGTCGCACAGTGTCTACTTGTGTCACGTGTGTCACAAAGCCATAAAGATTGATAATGTATATGACAGATATGGATAATGCATGTGTCACGTCCTAGACTATTTATAGCCGAGATTAGCTGACATTTGTTTACAATCTTATGATACACATTAGGTTTTCGGGCGTCCAAGATTTTGTCATTGTCTCTTATATACAGTAGTCTGCTCGCCCCTTTTATTTCACTGGCCTGCGTCGGGTTGCTTCCCTTTCAATGTAAAAATTAGTACGTACATATTTACATATGTATTCCCTTCATCTTAACTTCTATTAAGCCTTATATGTATTTACGTCGTAATTCACTGTTTGTAAATTGAAACACATGAATCTGATTGGAATAAAACATGGATATTTGTAAAACAATGGCAAACCCCGGATAATCCGCAAACCGGTTAATCCGCCCACGGATATTCGGGAGTTTACTGTATTTGGTTCAGACAACCTTTTAATTTGAAAAATATTTTAGTACATCCAAAATTACCAGATCCAAGTACTGAAAAACCGCCTAAACTTCCTCATGGCTCCTTTCCGTGCAATAGACCTAGATGCAAGACATGTCCAATACACATCCCAACAAATAGTTTTCATAGCCTAGCAACCAATGTAGACTTTAAGATTCAGGGTCATCATACTCGCACATCAAAAAATGTAATATACCAGTTGCAATGTAAATTTTGTGCGGCACAGTATGTAGGCCTTACCACGAATGGTCTGAGCATCAGAATGAATGGCCACAGACGTTGGAACCATGAATATAGACAGGCCAACTGCTCAACACGCTGCTAGTCACAACATCATATCTTTCAATGATTGTTATACCACCAAAATAATTAAGACCCTCCCCTCTGATTGCAACCCTTCAGAATTGAGAAGTTGGGAGTTATCATACCAGTGGTACACCAAATCTATAGAGCCTCCTAACCTCAACATCGGTTAAAACTCATTTTACCCTCCCCCTAATTTCTACTATTTTTAACAACTCCCTTTACCTTCCTTCTGACAGACTATTAATATCTAGTTTCAAATAATATTTATACAAATCACATATAGTAATATATCATAAACTATAAATCTGTGACATTTGGATATTTTTACACATCTGTGGTTCACTTCAGTCTTTTCTTTTTCTCGTTTTTGATTGACAAAGATAATTTTTGATTGAAATATTTCAATAGTGTGATAAGTTTTTATATGTGTCTATTTATTTATTTCCAACAGATTGCAGTTTTGGACTATTGCCATTAGGCAAGTCTGTCAGTCTCCTATCTAGTCCAAAAATTCCTAAATAAGCTTTAAGCTCTATTAGAACTAACCTAAATATATATATAGTAATCCCTCTATATCCTTCTTATCAGCAAAAACATATTTTGGTTATCCACAGACTTTGTCCGCTATTAATAAAACAAATAAACAAGCACAAAATAACTCATGGATCAACGAGTTGACTTTTAAATTCACTGTCTATACTTGTAGTAGAGGTGGTTCTGTTTGCTGGCATCAAGGTCATAACGAGGAACTAACAGTGGAAGAGTTGGAGGACTTGGTAACATCCCAAAATAAGATAGCCAAACAACCTGTAGATAAAGATCCTGATTATCATGTAATGAAGCCAGGATTTTCCAAAACCATTGATGAGATACTCCAAGTGGCAATGCAGCTTGCGTATCGCATGTTGGAGACGGATCCTCTTAAAGAAGGGGCCTTTCGGATTAGAAGAGGATTCCAGGAGCTCGTGCTTCCATATGATGAAGTTAAAATGGAGTTAGAAAAAAGAAGAAACAAACAACTATAACTAAGTTTTTTAAGCCATCCTAAATGTTGCATACTGTACATATTTACTTGGTAAAACTGTACTTAAACCAGTAATGTTGTATTACTATTTGTAAATTTCCCTTAAGAACCTAACCTCCAAATTTTTTTCAAATAAGGTACAATTATCAGCAGTTGTAGAACCTGCGGTGAACCTCCGGTACCTAACCTCTGCTAATACGGAGGAATTACTGTGTGTGTGTGTGTGTGTGTGTGTGTGTGTGTGTGTGTGTGTGTGTGTGTGTGTGTATATATACATATGTGTATGTATAAATTTTTAGTGCCAATATTTCTAAAAATACATTAGAGACTAATTGGATTAGATCGAAGATGATCAGATTTAAATTGGTGTTATAAACATGTGAAGGAAAAGGAGCAAACACAAAATTTTCTTCTATTTCATGAAGAATGCTTCATACCCTTGACTGATTAACAAAAGAGGTTTTACCTACCAAATATATTATGAACTGTCTTGATTAATTTAAGATAAGTCTGTCAATCTCTTATATTATCCAATAAATCTAAAATAAGTTTGACCTAATCTAAAATTTAGAATGTTTAAGATTACTTGAAAACTGTTTGAGATGGAATTTTAAAATATCACAGTTTTTATACTTTCAATTAGACATTTATGATGCTGATAATTAAATACTGTAAAAATTTGAGATTATCAATTAGATCTGTATGAACATTTATTACTTATTAACCTATTAAATTTTTAGACTCGAGGAACCTTGTGATTATTGCAAGGCACCATATGGGTTCCGTAACCACATGCAGCTCAGTTTGGACACCAAGCGGTTCTCTGTAAGTCTTGCAGGGAGTTCATCTTATTCTCACCTCATCTTATATTCTTCTTCGGCCATTTATTTGTTTGTCATTGTTGTTTATTTATGTTGTTTGTTTGTAAAAATGTCGCTTTCAACTTATATGGACTTTAGTTGTCATTATCATTTTATTTTTAATTTATTAATTGTAATAATTTCAGTTTGTGTATGTAATATATATATATTACACTTATCACTTTTTAATGGGTTACAAAGCAAGAATTGTAAGGGATTGTTAGCGGTAAATACATTTAGGGTCATAAATATCATAATGGGTAAAATCATGACACCCATGGCCAATCATATTAAGTTAAATCATACTCCGATTGAACAGAAATACAATTCATCATTAGGTATTTCATAAGTAGGTGTTTTAATAATTTTAAAAGGATAAGAAATAATTAAAGAAATTAATTAATTAAGAGTTTTATATTATATCACTAAAATTTTCAAACTGGTTGTGAACTGGTAATAACTGATGATCAGTAGAGATGTTAACTTTTTTTTCTGACCTTAAGTATATATTTTATTATTTGAAAATAATAATTATCCTATTAAACTAATAAGGAGAATATATTTGAGTACAGTTTTCTAGCATTACTAACGTTACAATATTCTCCTCTGTTGAAGCATTTTGAAGTAATTCCATTTTCAAAACTTAAATCGTACTCTTTAAGTAAAGATTTATTCCTAACAGAAATGAAGATGAGTATATTAATAATTTTAGTAAGAAGAAAATTAAAATAAGTACAGTTGAACTTCTGTATAATGAAATCGGTTATCAAGTTAAAAATTTTGTAATATAGAATTCATTAACGAGAAGTCGTCTTGCCAAGAATTCTCTCGTCCTATCTTTCTACAGTATAAGATCATACAAGCCCAACAGTGTATAATATCGCAGGCATTTGTGAGGTAATAGGTCATCGTTAAGGTGAGAGAACGTTTTATGTTTAAATTTACAGTGTTTCAAGATATATGTAGTTGAATATCTAAAAATGTTTCATCTACGTGTTCAAAATGTTTCTTTTTCACCATATTAGATATCTTTATGAAATTTACCTACAGTATGGTCAGTACTCTGTATATTATGATGAGTAATCTAATTCTAAATGAGTGTACTTACTAATGTAATTCATTTCCAAGAAACAAAACTCGAACCTACAGTACTAAATATAAATCGAATGACACTCAGCACATTAATTTATTAACTGGCTTTATTAATTTAAATACAGTACACACTTAACACAAACTGTACTATACACTACACATGTCGTAATCACAGAAAAAACATTAAATGAAACATAAATTAACAAAAAAAAAGACATTTTCATTTGTTTTTTTTAGTGTTCGAAGTTTTACCTGAAAAAGTGAGTAATTTGTTGTTGCACTTTGCAATTAAATAAAACCATTTAGTTTTAAAACATGAACTTGATATTTTAGCATAGTCGATAGCGAACTCTGAGGTGTATCGAATTTTTTTGAAACATCTAACTTCTTTACACATTCATCAACCTCTTTTACAACGTTCACTTTTCTTCAACACTTAAATACATTTTTGACAGTTTTCCAAAGCTCGACAAACGGCACGAATAAAACAGAGTAACTGAACTAGCAAGGTTATTATGAGAAAGAAATCTTTTCCCAATGGTGGAAAAAGGAAAGAATATGTAGCTATAAATGCCGTGTTGTCTACTAACGTGTTTTTACTAACGTGTTGTCTACTGAGGCCAGGAAGTAAAACAGAAAGTATAGCACAGTACTGTATTCGGAGTTAGATTAATCGTATTGCCTATTACATCACCCCCTTGGTTTCACTGCACACCCTGCTGAAAACAAACAATTTCCTGGAAATATTCTTGGGAGCTGCGGATACAGCATAACATTTTTTTTTCTTCAGTTGGAGAAAATATTTCATTATTGAAAAGTCTGAAACTCATAACATAGAGGCATATTATAATAGTTGCTTGATGTAATCATCTTGAATTCACTGATTAATCTAATTTTAAAATACTTAACTAAGTGAATACGTAATTGCTTACTTGCTGACGCGTTTCATACTTGCTGGCGAATATTTTGGAACGCGTCAGCAAGTAAGCAATTACGTATTCACTTAGTTAAGTATTTTAAAATTAGGTTAGTAATTTAATAGTAGTTTCTAAAATATCAATGAACATCATACAAATTCATTACTTAGAGAATTTCGTTATTTGGAAGTGCATTATAAAGTAGTTCGACTGTATTTCTTCTATTATTATGCCTTATGTAAGAAATACATAATGGTAAATGTCACTTTTAAATATAAACTGTTATGTGACTTTAAATATTTACCAAACATGCCTTATCTTTTCTTCTTAGCGTGCATTCATGAAAAACAATCCATTGAGGTTTAGTTTTAACATAGTACCCATAACCCTCCACATCAACTTCAATTATAGGTTTTATAAACACTTCTCATTTGCTGCCTGAACCAAAAGTTCTTAATTTTTATAAATTCAAACCAGATTTCTATTTTAGTGAAAATATGAGGTACATATTTTTAAAGTAATTATTGAATAAGTTTTTTTATTAAGATACCTACTTTTTGAACTACTTGACAACAAAACAAAATTTGTGACTTTTTATTCCCAATGAGTTTATTAATTTTAATAAAGAATGATTGCCTAAATAATAACATCAGTTTTGGATTGGGCATTTTAAAAGCTCACAGCATAGGTACATTTAAATTGCTATTTTTCAATATGCATATTTAAATATTTCATATTATTAATATGCGTCTGTGAAATTATTTCTCAACATTTTTATTTTTAAATAATAATCATAAAGAAATATTGTGCTTTATATGTTTACAAAAAGTAAAATATTTTATTCCTAGAAGTCCATATTGGTTGAGCGACATGGCATGTATAAGCTGGTATTAAATGTTGTTCTCATATTGATGTTGGTGTATATTTTCTTTTCGCTCTATTTATATTGTTGTAATTTCAGCTTGAACGCTCCGTGTACTGGTTGCCAAGCCCCATACGGTTTTCAGAATGTCATGTCGCTAAGTACAGACACTAGTAGATTCGCTGTAAGTTATCAGTTGTACAGGTCTATGTGGTTTTATTGAGTTCTAGAAGACATTGTTTTTTTTTTGTTTTATTTTAGTGTTTGTGATAATTTGTTATTTTTTGCAGTGGTTTTGTAAAGTTTTGAGTAAAATATTTTTTAATTAATAAATTTATGCAGATTTAAAATTTACTTTGATTTTATAAATTTTTTTAGATATATATTGTTGGAGATGACAACCACAGTTTTAAGGAAAAAATAAACTAATTAAGATAGAATCATCTTTATTTCTCTTTCTCACACATCACACTCACACATGTAACAATTTGTATAAATCTCATATGTTAAGACATAACATAGATGAGAATAAAACTTAAGTATTTTTAGCAGAAATATTTCTCTATTAACTATGAAGCTGTAATAATTTTAACAGTTTTTTTATATTAAATTTTTTTTTTATGTATCACTAATTGTGTTACATTCCCAGCAATGTCTTCTTTAATCCAATAAAACTGCAAAACAGTTTTTTATTTCCCTGAAATTTTGCACTTAACTTCCATAAAAATATTTTTAACATTTTAACCAATTATTTTAAGAATACAAATTTTTAGTATTAACAAACATTAATTTTATACTTTTTGCAAATAAAGAGATCATAATAACAAACAAAAAAATAATAGCTTTTTTAACAGTTCACGCATAAAATTCTTTCATATATTATTTTTATACACACAGTATTATTATTAAGACTATCCACAACAGAAATATTTTATTTTTTGATTTTACTGTTATTGAACTATCACTGACCAGTTGGAATCAATGTAATATCCGGCCAAGTAAACACTGTTGCCGAAGAGGGAAATACTAGCAGCACAGTAGCAGTAATTCTCATGTTTTCTTTGCACTATGATTATTTGGCATGGTAGTACTGCTAATGGTACTCCCCTCTCCGGCCGCAATGTTTACTCGATCTCGTAATAGTTCACATATTTTCAGTGCGGAATGTTCGCTTTGTCTAGTAGTAGTTACGAATTTTGCCACTAATATTTCATTCATTGTGTTTTTTCCTGCCATGATCTTAATTATCTTGCTAGGCATATAATTGAATGCACAAGAATTTTAAATTGTATTGTATTTTTATTTTGCAAACATTTTAAGACTGAAGTCATAGTATATTCAAAAGGTATATAAATAAAATAACAGTATAAACAAACACAAATACCACATCACTTTGATAACTTTAGCTCTTGTTGGATATTAAATTGAAAAAAGTTCAATCTAAATTATATTTAGGCCAAGCAAATATTCATGTTTTTGTATTTAATCACTAGTGTAGTGTTCTAATAACTGCCAAATATTTTAAATACTATATGTGTATTTGATAACCCTGACTTTATCAACCTCAGATCCCTGGTCATTGTTTTTATTATGGCTTTGGTGCTACTGTGTGTGTAAGATTTCCTGCATGTTTTGTCTTTGTCGCCATTCACTTACTTCAAATCTCTCATGTATATAATGGTAGTCAGTACAATTATGGGTACTCACGTATTATACAGAGGCCACTATTGTGCATATGTTATTTAAGCTTAGTAAAAATGCACATTGCCAAAATCCACCCCCAATGCAATGCGTATAAAATGAATCAAAAACATGTCCTGAATCTATATTTATAATTATTATTTTTGTTTTTGCCACAGAAGGTTAATTTTATATATCTATATCAAAATATACCTATGAAGTATCCAGTCAGGATAGATTCGGTTGTAATTTTATACATTTAACCAAACAAATGTACACATATAAGGCTAGAATAGAGTTCTTCTGATGTACCTGGCAAAAAGTATTACTCCGTGGAAGTAGACCTCTAATTAGTTAATGTTGTATAAAATTACAATCAAATCTATCCTAACTAGACACTCTATAGGTATATTGAAATATACATACATGTAGCATGGCGTGTTGTTGAATACTTGGACGTAGTACTTCTTACTACTCTACACTGAAATTTTTGGCCAACTTACATTTGATAAAAAATAAACCTTTTGTGTAAAAAAATTTTAAAAAAATTATGCATATGGCTTTAGGACAGTTTTATGTAGCCATTTTTGGAGCCTGGTAAGAAAATTCTCTCTACAATAGTGGCCTCTGTATTATGCGTAAGTACCCAATTGTGTTTTATGTTTTTAATTATACTGGCTACATTTAACATATAATTTATTTTTTGATGCATTATGACAAACAAATTCTCTATCATTGGCTGCCATAAAAGATCATGTATGCCTACTGTAGTATTAATATACTATGTCAGACTTTAAATTCTATGAGTGTTTTTATAAAATAGTTGTATCATAGAAAACTATTAAATGCCCTCCTTAATTATGAGTATGTCAGCTGGTTTTACTATTGCAAATGTTTAATCCAGATTTTATCTCAATAAAATTACGCGTGAACTCAAGGAATATTAGTAAACGTTGTTTTCCATCTACAATAATTACATTTCTGCTTCATTCAATTTATATTTATTTTAAAGAATAGCATACAAAACTTACAGAACAAACAATGATCAAATCAAACAATATTCAGTACAATCAGGCCTACACGTGTAACAGGCCTACAGTAACAATTCATAATAACATATCTGTATTTTCACAAAAATTTCTCTCAGACACACTTTATCCAAAATCTAATAACCCATTAGCTTCATTCAAGCTCTTGCTACTTTTATAGACCACCTTAAAATACTTTGACAAGACCACTTGCCTCAGAACAACAAAACTAGTTTTTACTTCAAAATTTACAATTTGGAATGACAAAAAATGAATTTTATTTTACTGTAGAATGTTTGTAAAAACGCCAATATATTTCATAATAATCTAACTTGAAACACTAAACCTATGTAATTATAAATGAAGTTCCCTGTATTGACCCAAAATTAATTTCATTTTCTGAGCAGTGCATTACCTGGAGAATATGTATGTATATAAGTTTAAATATCTAAAATTGTAATTAAATTTTTTTTAATGAAATATCAGTTTCTATTATTAATACCTCAAATTGCTTCAGTATGGTTGCTTATAATGCTTGTGAATGACTTTTTTTTAGCATGGTCTTTGTTAAGTCTCATTCTCTATTTATAATAAATTATAAATTTATGTTGTGTTGCTATATTTGTCTTTTTCCATATTAATAAATGTTTTAAAATTTTGGAAAATTGAGTCATTTTTTTGCCTATGTATACATGTTATTACTGTGTCTTTCTAAGCATGGCTTTGCCTTTAATTACTATACAAGTTTCATGTTATTTCATTTATACATAATATTGTTCCTTTAAATTTATTTTTGCATTTGTGTATAGGAAAATAACTTTTAGATCCTTACAGTATAAATAAATTAGTTTATTAAAATGTTGGTTGATATTTACTCAACATTCTGTAAAAATAATATATAATACAATAGTAATTAATGAAGAAATCAATTTTATATAAACAGATTTTATTTTTAATAATTGAAGACAGACCTATACATAAATAATGCCCTCCTGCCTCTCTGTCTTTTTTCATCTAAAATTTGTACTCATGAATTTTTAATGCTATTTCCAGTTTTTAAAAAATAGACAGTTTATCACTTTGGATTAAATTATTATATTGATATTAATTTTCAAACTCAAATTTGATTTTTGGTTTTGTTCTTAGCATAATATCAATAAAGATTACATCACAGTGGTGTAATGGATGTTATTTCTTAATGGGAAAACTAGAGAATTTGCTATTCCCTATCATATATATATATATATATATATATATATATATATATATTTTATTTGTATTTAACCTCAATTTTTATATTTTCAATGGAGAATATTAACTTGAACACATCATAGTACGGATAATAGCATTATGGCAAATAATTACCCTACATGGATTAACCATCTAATATGACCAAATTCTGTTGTAATGAAATACAGATATAATGATAAAACAAATAAAAGACATACACAAGACTCAAAAATTAATTATTTATTGACTCATACGCGTGTCAATGACAAAGTCGTCATCATCAGTGAGTGTTTCTACTACAAACTCTAACTTACAACTAAGGTGAAAGTAGGGTTACACTTCTATATTTATACTGTGGGGGTTGCCAAGCCCACCTGTCAAAACAACAGTTATTAACATTACTTCGAACATGATACAAGAAATAGAAATTTTATACCTAACTCCAAAATTACAGTAAAATTATTATCCTTACACATAATTACATATAAACAAAATAGATAGTTAGTATTTCAGTATTATTATTATTTCAAGATTTTAACCAAAAAGTTACGTTCAAATTTTCTTGTGTCATTATAATTACATTAATATATAATTTGGAATAGGGCCTGACTCATTATTAACAATATTATTTTTATTCCTATTAATATACAAAGTTTGCCATGCATCTAATTCACTACACTTAACAACGCTTTTTTACAAGGTTACATCGTCTATTTTAAATTCGTGCTTTCCCTCTAAACAATGTTTCCCTATCGCAGATTTTTCTGGTCTGTTATATTTGATTTGGGGAAAATGTTCTTTAGCCCTAGTTTTAATATCTCTTTTGTTTGGCCTATATATTTCAGAGGAGACTTGCCACACTTCACGCAGTAGATTCCTGACTTTTCTTCATTGTAGATATAATGGTAATTTAAAATGATGAAAAACTTCTGATTAATTCCGTTTACTCTTTCTCAAATTTAAGCCAGTAGGTTAAATAACACTTTTATTTTTCTACACTCAATAAGTATTAGAAAGTGGATTTGGTTTAGCTTTTCAATAAATTATTCAGGAATTAGAAACAATCAAATTGAATAATATTTTCACTATAACATGTTATATAAATGAACGTTTTTTTTTACTTGTATATTTTGTAGTTAAATTTTTTAAAAAATCTTTTTGTATACATTAAAAAATTTTCAATGATTCTTATAAAGGGTGAAGTAAGAGATGCTGCAGTGTCGGGTAACCTAGATGGACCAGAAGGAGGGTTTGATGCTATCATGCAGGCTGTAGTCTGTAGAGAGCAGATAGGTTGGAGAGAGAAAGCTCGACGGTTATTGGTTTTCTCGACTGATGCTGGATTCCATTATGCTGGAGATGGTAAAGTAAGTTTCATATGTTTTACTCAACTATAACTTCCATTCTTAATAATTTTATTTATTCATAGATTACATTAATGTGTTTTTTATGGTTATCAAGATTACATACCTGACAATTTATGTGGTCAACTTAATAATCTGGAAAGTAAGTGTACTGAGGCTCTCATGGCCGGAAAGATTTATTCTTGACATGTTGGCTACACTTCCATGTACCTGTTTTCTCCCCTTTGCAACAAGACCTATTTGAGGGCAATACGTTATGAACTGTCGATGAGAGATTTTGTGAAAAATGTCAATCTAATTTCACGCTAAGTGTGAAATATGTCGCCAGTTGTTATCTCCTTTGAATGGGTAAACCTCCGGTTGTGGTTTATGATGAGGCGAAAACTGCATATAGTGATAAAGCTATAAATCGTACAAGTGTTGTTGCGAGGTGTTTGTTAGCATTAATTGGTTAATAGCTTTAATTAAAGTAAGCTATTGTTACTGCAGTGGATTGAAGAATAGAGATCATTAGGTTTAAGGAAGTTAAGGATAGCGAAAGATATTGTAAATTCTTATAGTATATAAAGAAAAGGTTGTTTGGTAAGTAACATGAAAATCTGCTACATCAGCTCAGTAGAGGATCATTCCGAATTGAGCTTATTTTCAAATGACTTGAAAGACGTTTAAAAATTTTGATATTATATTCATACTTATTGGTAGGTTTTTCTAAATATATCATATTATAGGCAACTTCCATTTTTAGCATTGTTTTTACGTACATATTTTAAGAAGCTCTCACCTACTAATTCACTGGTAGTAGTAACCACTGTTACCACGACTTGAGGGGTAAACACATGCTGACACAGTTTTAAAATTAACAATTTGTAGTTACTGGTAGATCGTGACTGTATATTAGGACATTGTTACTGCTTGTACAAAATGTGTTGTTTCATTTATTACTTACTAGTAGTTAACTAGCTAGTATTTATGCTTCTGATATTGAAATAGTCAGCTGCTCTTGGAAGAGGGGTTTGTTTTAGTTATCAACATCATCAAACTTGTTCTCTATTAATTTGTGTTTATATCACAAATGTGTCAAAATTATTATGGTGAAACATGGAATGGTAAATAAATTATAGAAGTATAATGTATATAGGTAGTCTTTATGAATATTCTCAATTGTAGGCAATAATGGTTTGATAACTGATTTGGTTATAAATTTATTTTAACATTTGTTAGTTTTACTAGGCTTAATGTACGCTAAGAACCCTTTAGTTGGAGACATCTTGTGCTTAATACACAGGCTCCAATTACGATGTGTCGAGGTGTCATTTCTCTGGGTGCCTGGTCACTGTGGAATATTCGGAAACACTAAAGCAGATGATGGTGCAAAATTAGCTACAGGTATGGTGCCATCGACACAACGTGTGATGGCATCAGATTTTGTATGCAAAGTTAAAACTACACTGTTCTCTGTTTGGAATGAAGAATGGCAAAATGTAAATAGAAACAAGCTGAGGGACATCAAAAATACTGTCCGACCATGGAGGACATCTGTTCGTTCGAATCGTAGGGAGGAAGTGGTGGTAACTCGACTTCCCATCGGCCACTCTTTGTTAACGCATGGATGGTTGATGAGACATGACGATCCACCACATTGTCCGTTTTGTAAAAGTACCATCACAATCAAGCACATTCTGCTTGATTGTGATGAGTTGACCAATTTGTATATTCGTTAGTTTAATGAATAATCTTTGAGGTAGTTTAAAGGTGGTTTTAAGGGACAATGTCACGGCTATCGACCGTGTCCTCGCTTTCTTACGCCACCTTAATCTATTTAATAGTATTTAAATTTTGTATAATTTTAGGTTCTTTAATTTTAGATAGTTACAATTAGTTTTAAACATTTATTTTGATTAGTTTTATTTATGTAATATTTATTTTAAAATTTAACTTTAGTTAGGCAATGATAACCTTAATAGGTTTTTCACCTAAAAAAAAAAAAAAAAAAAAAAAAAAAAAAAATACTAGGCTTAAGGTTCTATTGTGTTTGTTTCTTTTGCTTTGTAAGTATAATTGAACTTAATAGCACTGTAATTTGTGTAATAAGGAAAAATAATAATTGCCTAAAATCATCTACTGAGCCTAACAATGAAGAAAGACTACCAAAAGAAGCATAACACAAAAATGAAAATGCTAAGAGGCTAGAGCACTGATGCAGGCTGAACAATGTTTGAGCACAGCAATCCCTCAATAGTCAAGCTGATATGGGACCAAAGAAATGTGGGATTACTGAGAAGTTAACACTGTAACTAATATGCATTGCAAAATACAATTCATTTACATACCCTTTTACTTTATTTGTAACTTGGTACCTGAAAAACATATATCACTGTAATTTACACAAATAAATTCCTTGGTTAATACAATTGCCTACATCTCATCATGCAATAAAATATTTATACTATTTCCTGGCTACAAATAAATACACCCCTACTCGTACTAATCGTTGCTGGCACTGCCTTTGCCTGAAGGTTATATATTGCAATAATGACCTTAAATGAGTAACCTTTGTTGAGCGGATGATATTTGACAAGAGTAATAAACATTGATAATTTTATTTTAAAAAAGGTTTGAGTTTAAAGATGAAAGTTATTTTTTTTCTAGATATTTGGTTCTGTTATCTTATGCTGATTTATTTATCTTGACTCAATAATCACTAACAGGTGACAAATGAGGATAAGGCAATAACAAGGAGGAGATGTATACAGGCAGGCTAATGAATCGGGGGGGGGGGGGGGGGGTGTTATAAATAAATTTAATAAGTGAGCCACAGACTAAGACAATAGCTTGCAACTGACCCCTTCAGTTTTAGTGTTTTTTTTTACGATGTTTTATATATACTTTTCTAACTCGTGTTTTTTTCAAAAAAGATTTAACCTTATCACGATTTTGTTAAGTTAAGAAAATTGTAGGGAAGTGTTGTATTGTAAAGGGATTGCTGTAATTGAAAAATTGTAAATATATATTCAATTACAGAAAAAATGTAATAAATATACTGGGGCAGATAATATAATTACTCTATAGGGTAATTGAAAACATTGCTTTTTAGTTACCTTAATCTCAAGTTTGGTTTTGGAAAGTACAAACTCTTTTACTAAGTTAATTTGATTTTTTGTTTCTGAATCATACTTAAAAACTCAGCTTTCAGTTTGAATAAATCATTTCGTTTTGAAATACAAATGAATTACTTGAGCTTAATGTACACATTCATTTCCACTTACGTCAATATCTCAGAACAATGTTTTACAAGATGAAATACTTGCCTATTTCTTCCATAGGAATCTGCTAACATAATCAACTATAAGTTATTAGAGATTTGAATATTCTAACAAAGACTTTCATCTGTGCTTTACCTCTATTAAATCAGACATATTTTTCAAAGAAAATGTTAAGCTTAGTAATAGTTATTAATTAATTTTTTGGTGAATTAATCAAATATCTGTTATTGTCACTTATTTTAAACATTAAAAGGTTTTAGTTCCTGTAATTTCTCATTCATTTAAAAAATCAAAGAGAAAGATACCTGTAAACGAGCACTAAGTAACGAGTTAAACTCAATAATGTTCAGATTGGTTGTACACATTTATAATACTTTAAAAATTGATTAAATAGGGCTTACAATAAAAACACTTTTAAATTTGTTTCAGCTCGGAGGAATAGTAAAGCCAAATGATGGATATTGCCATCTTAATTCTGAAGGTCAATACACACATTCTACCATACAAGATTATCCCTCTATATCTCAGGTAAGCAAAAAAAAGGTGACAAGTTATAGAGTAGAATATTTTTAATTTAATCTACCTGCTTCCTTCACTAAAAAAAAATAATTGAATGAGATAGTTTATTAATATGTTTTGATGTCTTCTACTTTTAGAAGTATTGTAAATTCAAGTGTGATAGCAATCCATAAAATAAGTTGGCCTATATTTTTTTATAAATACAAAAAACCTTTGTTGATTTATTTATTTTTTAAATTATAATATTCATTAGTGTATGATGGTTTTTTGTACGACCCTTTTACAGTTTTTATGCTCTTGTACATATCAGGTCGCTTCTATGTCCAAGGAAGTGTTGAAACCCTTTAAAGTCCAGATGCAGAGAAATATTTTGTGTGGATGTTGGCTGTTGTGAATATTCCTTTCCCTATTCTCAAGCAAGCACACACCTGGCTGAGATGTCCACCTCTAGCTTGGCAGCCTTTAAAATTAATCTCCTACTTTTCCTTTATGGTTAAAGTGTGAAGTTAGTGCTGTTATTTGAACACAAAAGCAATTGAACTGATTGAAATTCATCACAAATTGATGTAAGAATGTAGAGAGTTATGCATGGATTCAAAATTGTTTGCAATTGCTGACTGAGTTTTCTCTATTGCTGACTGCAATATCTTTTGGTTGCTTAGTTTTCTCAAAGAACGATTCATGGGATTTAAATAGAAAAATTAGTTTTGAAAAGTGTACACAAGATGGGAAGACAGAATGTTGAAGGAAGAAAGTAATTCTTTCTGAAAATTTTTTAGTTGCTATTCAGATAAAAAAAACAAATTTTTCAACTCAATTGACACAGTAGACAAAACCTGGATCATTCACTCACCACCTGATGCCAAACATTCACAATAGGTCACATTCCTTAAGCCATGAAATCTCACATAAACATTGTGTAAAATTAAAGTCATAGCATTTGACTTTTTGATCAAGGGAGAGTTTTACTTTGTTCCTGTTGCGCGATTGACAGGTACTGTAAACACTGAAAAACCCCAGACAGGCAATTTAGAACCAGAAAGGTGGCGAAAGAACATTTAAATAGAAGAGGTTCAACAGGTGTTCAAGAATGTGGTAGCTAAGTGTTATGATTATATGAAATTAACAGCTTTCACAAAAATGTATAGACCAAAATAGTGATTATGTATAAAAATATATAAAAATTCAACCTTGAAAATGATGTAAATATCATTAAAAATAAACATTGATATAAAAATAAATATAGTAAATATTTCAAATAAATAGATAAGCTTATTTTTGAGATAACCCTAGTATTTAAAAGTTTTACTAATGAAAAAATTACACATTTTCTACTTTTAGAAAGTGTATTGTATAATTTTTAGATAAATTGTAAAATTAATTATATTTTATTATTGTGTTATGCAATTAATTACAAAATAGCTTACTTCACACTTAACAAATGGGCACAAGATTTGTAAGATAAAATATAATAGGAATTTTTAAATGTGTGTTTGTGTGTGGAGAGAGAGAGAGAGAGAGAGAGAGAGAGAGAGAGAGAGAGAGAGAGAGAGAGAGGGAGGGAGGGAGAGAGAGAGTTTGGCAGACTTACCATGGTAAAATCCAGTCCTATAATCTTAACCCTTCTTGGACAGGAAGAAGTTGTTAAAACACTTTAAGGTTTAGGATAAGACATTTTTAGTTACATATATTTTCTAAATAATTGTTATGAGAATATATTGTAGAATAATTGTAATTCATTTAATGCTCAATAATTTTTTTTACATTCTTTCACATATTAAATGATGCGAATGTATCAGCCCCTTGATCTTTACAAAACAAGAATATTAGCAGATATGTTTGTTTTACTAGTGTTATTTTTACTTTTTTATATTTTTGCCTTTTGAGTAGAAAGGTAAAATGGCACAAACCACAATCACATATTTAGCTTACCCACATGAAAAGTCTGTTGTGAATAGTGTTTGACATTCAGAACATTGACAAGACATGTAAACGTTTCAGAAGTGTGTAAGTGATGGGTGATTTTGTATACAGATCTAAGGTGTAAATGTATTCTATCTGTGATAAAACTATATTTTTAGTGTAAATAGACCTCCCAGCACCTGGAAACATGACTTCCCAATGTAGTGATGCCCTGATAAATCATAAGCGGTTGACTAGCGCTGAACATGATGCTTAAGGTCCAACAAAACATGTACAATGTCATAAATGGGGCAATTTACATGGGGAAACTAGCTATAACTTCACCATTATTTGTAATATTGTTGATAATTTTAATTAAATTTATATTTAGTTTGTAAAATTACGATAAGCACAATGTCATCTCACCGTCGTCCGCACTGTATACTGTATATATACTTGACATATAAATATATGTAAAATATAAATACAGTGAAACCTGTTTAAGCCGGAATCATTGAGACCGGCATTTTTTTCCGTCTAAGACAGGTTTCCGGCTTATACAGTAGTAGGGTACTGTATGATGGTAATACCATCACGAAACGTTTTCCCAGTCTATTTTTAGCGTTGGGGTGAGGGTAGGCCGTGGGGATTCTTAGCTATAAGACTATTATTTCTACTGATCAGCTGTATGGCGCTGTACCAACACCACATAGATAATGGACAATTGTCATCGTGTCTACATTTGTTCTAATACAGTATTAAATTTAATTATTTATTTCCGATTAAGTACTGACTGTTTATTTGCTACAGAGATAACACTTCAACATATAAAGCAAGTGTATTTAAATCACAAGAAAACTATCACATTTTAATGTCTAAATAAACATCATTCAACAGTAATATCGGTTATCTTGATTGCCTAATGACAGCCCGTAGCCTGTGCCCTGTGACGTCATAACTCGCAAACCTTGTTTTCTAGGTGTTGTTGGCTATGCACACTACAGAAAATGTTAAAACCTACATTACATAATAATAATTTTACATTTTAATGCAGCATCCTTCTATCCTTCTCCACAAAACATTTTTAATAGAAAACACTAAAACTAAAACACTTATACGCTTGTCAACAAAATTTATGAATTAATGATTTATTAAAAACTATATTTTTCCTCTTACTGTATTTAGGCTAAATACTGTACATAGTAGGCTTACGTAAAAATAAAAGAAAATCAAGTAGGCTTGAAAAATCTAGCATTGGCTTTTGTTTTAAAAGGTTAGTTTTATTTGCTTGTTTCAATTATTGTTTTTAGTTGTAACAAATGGTGACGCATTTCCGGGTTGTTAATACATACCGCGAAATCTTTTAACTCACAAATTTTCATTAAAGCCTCGCCAAATGTTTTTATTTTGTTTTCTACGACTGGCCCGTCTTCATTTTCTTCTTCACTTTCTATAATCTCATTAGTCTCTATTTCAATAATTTCGTCCAGAGATTTTAGACCTTCTTCTGTTGCCAGTTCATTGTCAAAACTTACGTATTCTTCAGCAGATAAAGTAAAATGTCCTGTTTCTGTCAGCTAATCTTTCTACGTGTGCAAGATAATGTCTTGCGTCCCCATTTCAATAGCATTATTGAGTTAGCAATAAGAGATTGTAAAACATGTTTTCTATAGTGGACTTTGAGATTTTGAATAACGCCCTGATCTATCGGTTGAGTAACACTAGCAGTATTGGGCGGAAAAAACGCTATTTTGATGTGAGAGTAATCTTCACGAGGATGACACGTTGCATTGTCCATAAATAGCATAAAGTAAACCATTCATTGCGTTATCTTGAAGGAAACGAGTGCTGACACAGAGCATATCGTAATTATGGATGTTTGTATACAATTGTGTTGTGCATATCAGCAGTCCTTAATGTTGTTACAGAATTCTCAGAAATAAATACGATCCGTAACAATTAAGCAGACCTATCTGTGAATTTTGTTATGATGAAAAAATATATTATAAACCGTATTTTATCCAAACGGAAGTCATTGTAACTTTATATTTTACGGCATGTATATAATTAGATTTTCCGGCTTATGCAGAACTAAGACGTAGTAAATATGTATCACTCATCCTTTTGCTTATTCCGCTTCCGCGTTAGACAGTTTCCGGCTTATGAAGGTTATTAACCAGGTAAATTAAATAGTTGACAGTTTCTGACTTTTAATGTTTTTCGTAATAGACAGGATTCCGCCTAAGACAGGTTTCACTGTACTAAATTTATTTGAGTAATCTGATCTACACACCCTTATGTCTCTAAGTTTATTCATTTAAATTAGTTTCTGTCCCATACATAACATTTTTTAAACCTTTTCTACAATATAATGAATTAACATTCAACTGACAGTAGAACTTGAAAAGTATTAATCTATAATTTTGCAAACTTGTTCCAAATATCTGTAATACAAAAATACACATGTGATGATGCCTGAGGACGAATTCCAATGTGTTGGTAAACACTTCACTCACATTTTTAACACATGTCAATAATAAAAACGGAACACTCTAAAGAAAACTTGTAAAATCACTACATATATATAATAAAATAATTCAATTTTATGACTATAGAATAATATGTACAACCCAAAAGGGAGCAAAAACCAATCATGTCATTGGCAAAATGGATTTTTAGTTTGGAATTGGTTGTAGAAATCCATTATAGATAGTAAATGGGATACTTTCCAAACCAGCAGTTGTATGGGACCAAACCTGGTCTAAATACCCTCATTATAACCATTTTCTTCTATTCATACAAAATAATACGATAAGCTATCATTTGATATGTCTGAATCACTGTCAATAACATTTAGTACAGCCACATCTCACTCAAATATAGAAAAATCAAAACATTATCGCACAAATACAAGCGCGAAACAATTAAGTAGGTAGCCCAGTAAATTATAAGTCTCACTAAAGAAAAATTTTGCAGTCAAAAGTGATCAATAAAATAGCTTCAACAACTAGAGCACAACATACAAACAATATTAGTAACCTTTGACAGGAGCTAAGCTTACCCTACAGCCTTAACCAACAACTCTATCATTTTACGTATTCTTAGCTGATAAGGTTCTGATTTATTTGCAGTTGCATTGCTCAATAACCGTTAAATGTATGTTACCATTTTGTCATAGGTATGAATTGTTTAATTCCTTGATTATCTAAAATCAATTATAAACATCTGCTATATATTGATGGCTTTTATTAAGTCCTGCCTACAAATTAATACACAAACCCGCTCTCATTGTTACCAGTGTGCCTCTGTTTATTTGTTGGTTATGTATTGTTTGCTATACTACCTAAAATGGGTGACTGTTGTCGTTCTGGTGATACTTGATAAAAGAATTAGGTACATTTATTATGGTATAGAAAGAATATTTTTCCTTAGATCACAAAAGTTATTTATTTGGACTGGCTATGTTATTAACACGATGTGTAGACTTACTTTTGCTTGACCTGATAAATGATGACATCTCTTCGTCTTGATTGTGACTACATCCTACTATTGTTATAATTGATAAATCTACGGTTCCTTACCCTTTTTGTTGCTTGTCATTTTAAAAAGGAAATGAAATAAAACCCCAAATTATTTTTTTATAAAACAAAATACCTATCAACCGAAATAAACAACACACCAAGCTTGATAAAGTCAGCCAATCTGATAGCTGATGCATAGCAAACACAATGAAATGTTCGAATATGAAGCAGGGCGGTAAATTAGGAAAACTTACTTCGTATATAATAATACATACTGGGCATATCTTTACAATATGTATAGGAATATTTTGAAAAATACATGTATTCTATCAGTTAAAGAGTACCTCGAGGAATACATGTAGTTGTTTATTGAGGACACTAAGGATGTTACAGGTCTAACTTGATTGAATGTATATAACAAAATAAATTAATTGGGTAACGAAGATTTCCTTTAGAAGTAATACTTCTCACTCACATTCTCTTGTCTTTTATCATCCAAGCCATTTTAAGTTAATTTTACCTACAAGCTAATATCGTGTATACACCATGCATTATTGTTGTTGTACCTCATTCGAAAAAAGTATGAGTAATTTTATTAATTTGCACCGGGAAAATCAGGAAATATACAGGAAATTGAAAATTTTAACTGAGGGAACACCTTGTGATACATTCTTAGACCTTATGCTACAGATAACGTTATTTTATATATATATATATATATATATATATATATATATATATAGATTTTTTGGACTAGGAGACTGACAGACTTACCTTGGTAAGAGTCCATTCTGTAGTCTTGAAATAGAAACACATAAAAGCACTTAAACAATGATATATTTCAACCACACAGTGGTCTTTGTCTATCGAAGGTGTGTGGTTGAAATATATCATTGTTTAAGTGCTTTTATGTGTTTCTATTTCAAGACTACAGAGTGGACTCTTACCAAGGTAAGTCTGTCAGTCTCCTAGTCCAAAAAATCTAAATAATCTTTACCAACCAAAACTAACCTAAATATATATATATATATATATATATATATATATATTTATAGGTTAGTTCTAGTAGAGCTTAAAGCTTATTTAGGAATTTTTTGGACTTGATAGGAGACTGACAGACTTACCTAAAGGCAATAGTCCAAAACTGCAATCTCTTGGAAATAAGCACATATAAAACACTTAATACACTTTTATTTGAAATATTTCGATCTGACATGATCTTCTTCAGTCAAGAAAGAGAAAGAGAAAACAAAACAAAAGCTTATTTCCAAGAGATTGCAGTTTTGGACTATTGCCTTTAGGTAAGTCTGTCAGTCTCCTATCAAGTCCAAAAAATTCCTATATATATATATATATATATATATATATATATATATATATATATATATATATATATTCTTGATATTTAATATTATCCATTGTTTTTCCGTTGCACTGACTTTATGAAGTTAATATATTACTATTTTTGAGTAATTTTTCCACCGTTAAGTGCAATAATTTTACCTTGAGTGATGAGGCACCTTTCGGTCTTTGACCATTGTCGAATCACTCAAAAGTGGTAAAATTACTCAAAAATAGTAATATATTAACTTCATATATATATATATATTTACAAATTCCGAATTAATTACATCTTTTAATATCATTGTATATCAAGTTTATTGTTAATATTTCATCACTGTATTATTTATTTACTTGTATTCTATAAAAAATAATTCAAATATTGTTATAGATCAACTTGAAAGTGAAACAGAATGCTATAAACGTCATCTTTGCTGTCACCGCAGAGCAGATTGAAGTATATAACAGATTGCGTGATCATATCGAAGGTTCCTCTTCAGGAAAACTATCTGGGGATTCATCTAATGTTGTAGATTTAGTTAAAGAGCAATATAGCGTAAGTGTTAAAATTTTATTGTATCAGTAATACACAGGTTACTTTAAACATTTAATGTATAACTGATGGTAAATTCTACTTTTTATTTCAATATATGGAAAATACCATGTAGTATATATGAGTATACTAAACAATGTAACCAATGATGAGGCTATTGTATATGAAACACTCAATGAGTACCTGTCATTTGCAAATGAAAAAGTGCTTAATTGGTAATGTAATATTTAGTTTTCTGAATCCTACTTGAGAATTTACTGTTACAAAATTTATTTAATCTGCTTTTATTTGTTTGCGATTAAAGTTGTACTTATTCAGTTTGTGGCATTATTGAATTTCAAATCCAACTGTTCTGCATTAGAATACAGTTTAATCACAATTTAGGAAAAGAAATGGAACTCAAACTCTGTCTGTGAATTGAAACAAATTATTTCTGTAACTCCTTTAAATTCAAAGTTAATTTTGAGTTACAATTTGAGATTTCTATTTTTTAAATTATAATTACTTTACCATTGTGAATATTTGTTTTGATTGATTCAAAATAAATTATATTAAGATTAATTTGTATTCAGTTTAAAAAATCTTAGACAAGGCTTGAGCCTCATCAGAACTTAAACGAATTTAGTATCTATATACACCTAACACTGACGGGTATTTGCCTTTTAATTGTCTTTTGTTATTGATAAAGAAGAACCTTGGAGGCAATGTTGTTGAAACATTTGTTTGGACTTCACTATAATCATAACCAACTGTGTTTTAAGTTACATTAAAGTGTATATTGAGCGAATATGTTATCATCCCACATACATGATAGTGGTTTTCACCAATAAAAATACACGCAAGATATAAACTAATATATGTATGTATATATATATATATATATATATATATATATATATATATATATATATATATAGTCCAAATGAAAAATACTTAGTCCAAAAAATCTATATGTATATATATATATATATATATATATATATATATATATATATATATATAGGAATTTTTTGGACTTGATAGGAGACTGACAGACTTACCTAAAGGCAATAGTCCAAAACTGCAATCTCTTGGAAATAAGCACATATAAAACACATATAAAACACTTAATACACTTTTATTTGAAATATTTCGATCAACATGATCTTCTTCAGTCTAGAAAGCTTTCTTGACTGAAGAAGATCATGTTGATCGAAATATTTCAAATAAAAGTGTATTAAGTGATTTATATGTGTTTTATATGTGCTTATTTCCAAGAGATTGCAGTTTTGGACTATTGCCTTTAGGTAAGTCTGTCAGTCTCCTATCAAGTCCAAAAAATTCCTAAATAAGCTTTAAGCTCTACTAGAACTAACCTATATATATATATATATATATATATATATATATATATATATATATATATATATTCTTGATATTTTACGTTATCCATTGTTTTTCCGTTGCACTGACTTTATGAAGTTAATATATTACTATTGTAAGTAATTTTATCCACCATTAAGTGCAATAATTTTACCTTGAGTGGGTAAAATTACCACTCATGGTAAAATTATTGCACCTAATGGTGGATAAAATTACTTACAATAGTAATATATTAACTTCATATATATATATATATATATATATATATATATATATATATATATATATTTATAGGTTAGTTTTGGTTGGTAAAGATTATTTAGATTTTTTGGACTAGGAGACTGACAGACTTACCTTGGTAAGAGTCCACTCTGTAGTCTTGAAATAGAAACACATAAAAGCACTTAAACAATGATATATTTCAACCACACAGTGGTCTTTGTCAATCGAAGAGAAAACACAAAAAACACAAAAATAAAACACAAAAAGAAATATGAGAGAATCTCATATTTCTTTTTGTGTTTTCTCTTCGATTGACAAAGACCACTGTGTGGTTGAAATATATCATTGTTTAAGTGCTTTTATATGTTTCTATTTCAAGACTACAGAGTGGACTCTTACCAAGGTAAGTCTGTCAGTCTCTTAGTCCAAAAAATCTATATATATATATATATATATATATATATATATATATATATATATATATGAAGTTAATATATTACTACTGTAAGTAATTTTATCAACCATTAAGTGCAATAATTTTACCTTGAGTGATGAGGCACCTTTCGGTCAATTAACCATTGTCGAATCACTGGATAGCATTAAATATCAAGAATTTAATACCTACCAAGGTAAACAACTGTAGAGTGATTCGACAATGGTCAATTGACCGAAAGGTGCCTCATCACTCAAGGTAAAATTATTGCACTTAATGGTGGATAAAATTACTTACAGTAGTAATATATTAACTTCATAAAGTCAGTGCAACGGAAAAACAATGGATAACGTTAAATATCAAGAATATATATATATATATATATATATATATATATATATACATATAAATTCTTGATATTTTACGTTATCCATTGTTTTTCCGTTGAACTGACTTTATGAAGTTAATATATTACTATTGTAAGTAATTTTATCCACCATTAAGTGCAATGATTTTACCTTAAGTGATGAGGCGCCTTTCGGTCACTTGACCATTGTCGAATCACTCGATAGTTTAGGATGTACTAGGATGTTTTTCAAGTTGTGAGGTTGCTTGTACCAAATTTGAGGTGGATCGGTGAAAAGATTTTTGGTGTGGACGGAAGCTTGAAGAATTTTAAAGCCATCTCTCAATATCTTGTTGAGTTTGTGTAAACCAGGATGGTAGTATGTTATTAAAGACAGTTTATTTTGTTCTGTTTGTGGTTTGGGGTGAACCCAGGATTGTGCTGAATGAATTTGGTTTTCAATGAGTCTTTTTGGGTATCCTTTTCTCTGGAAGGCTGTTGATATCTTTCTATTAAAATCTTCCAATTCCCTATCATTCGAACAGATTCTCTTACCCCTGATTGCTTGACTGTATGGAATGGATCGTTTTATGTTTATTGGGTGGTTGCTGTAGAAATGGAGATATTGTAGGTGGTTTGTCGGTTTTATGTGAATTTCTGTGTTGATATTTCCATTCTGGAGTGTTACATCCTCTACATCGAAAGAGGTGATGGCTGATGTAGATTTCTCCCAGGTAAATTGAAGTGTGGAGAATTGTGTCAGGCTGTCTAAAAATGCCTCAAGTGTTGAAGCCCCCTATGTCCAAATTAAGATGCCATCTATATATCTATACCAACATAACTGTTTGTTTACCTTTAACCCTTTCCCTCAAATATTTGGTTGTTTACATCTATTTAAGCATCTCTTTTCCTTATGGGAATTTTCAGGACATCAGACTACTTAATTTATTTTTATTTCAATTTCTCTGGTTATTTAACCTTGAAGAGGTAAGTTTCTAATTTTACTTTACACTTACTAGGATTTTTATATAAAAATTATTAGCTAATTTCTACCAGTTTCCTTTCTAATTCTTTTTACTTATGGCAAATTTTTACTCTTCAATACATTCCGAATAGATCCCTAAACTTTATCTTACTACCAACGAGTTAAAATTATGACAAAACAACCTATTTATGACAACATAATATAAAACATTTATGTAATAGAATTTTTCATCTATCAATTTCAAATTTATTTGACCTTTAAATTTTAGAATCTACTTCCCTTATCTTTCATTTATATGAACAAGTTACTTTTAGTTTACTGAATAATCTCAAAACATTTACTGAAAAAGAAATTATATTTACCAAAATTAAAATAACATTTACTGAAAGATTTCAAAAACATTTACTGAATAATATTAAAGCATTTGCTAAAAATTGTCAAAACATTTACTGAATGGAAATGAAAACATTTACTGCAAAGTATCAAAACATTTACTGAAAAATATTTAACACATTTATTGAAAAATATTAAAACTTTTCTGCAAGAAAGTTATATTTACTAAAAATTAAATAACATTTACTGAAAGATTTCAAAACTTTTACTGAATAGAAATTAAAACATTTACTGAAAAGCATAAAAACATTTACTGCAAAGTATCAAAACATTTACTGAATGGAAATTAAAACATTTACTGAAAGATTCCAAAAACATTTACTGCAAAGTATCAAAACATTTACTGAATGGAAATTAAAACATTTACTGAAAGATTCCAAAAACATTTACTGCAAAGTATCAAAACATTTACTGAATGGAAATTAAAACATTTACTGAAATCATAAAATTTGATTTATAAACACTTGCAAATGTTCTCTATTTAATTTTCCTTATCATTAACAACACAATGAAATTTCCTTATTCTATACATAATTCATGAAGTAATCAAAATAAGCCTTATAGTTAATTATCTAACAAATTATCTAACTTAGGTTATTAGCTAGCCCCATTGAATATTTTAAAATCCCTATTATTGACGTTTGTTTACCTATCCATTTTTTCATAATTTACAAATTAATCCCTATGTAAAACCTTATTCGAAACATCTCTTGTAATCCTTAAACCCTTGTCTTTTTCATTTGCCATATTTTAATTTAATGTTAATCAAACTTACAACCCTTTCTATCTAACCAAAATTTTCTTTTAATTTTCTTGAATTCATAATATAACCCTTTTTCATAACCATTTATTTCAATCAATTTTCTTTAATTTAAAATGTAACTCTTTTTTATCAAAACAACAATTTATTTTTATTAATTTGAATTAATAATGAAACTCTTTTCAAACGACAATTTATTTCAATCAATTTTCTTCAATTAATAATGTAACTCTTTTTTATAACAACAATTTATTTTAAATAATTTGAATTAATAATGTAACTCTTTTTTATAACAACCATTTATTTCAATCAATTCTCTTTAATTAATATAGTAACTCTTTTTCATAACAACAATTTATTTTATTTATTTGAATTAATAATGTAACTTTTTTTTTATAACAACAATTTATTTTAATGAATTTCCTTTTTATTTAAACACAATACAGTTGTTATAATTTATTTTCAAATAATGTTTGACCTTCAAGTCATATGAATGAAACATTTACCTATGTGGCAGCCATTTTGTTTGTTTACATCGGCTATTACGTATTTAATTTTACCTGACTTATTTAATCTTTCTATCTCAAAATCCTACAAATTTTCACTCCTTAAACAATTTTAACATATTTATTTGAGTTACTTACAGTAAACTCTGAACTTTCTCTAAATTCCTAACTTCAAATTTTTGTTTCATTTTTTTATCATATAATATAAATTATTTGAGTTACTTATGAGGCTGCAGCCATCTTGTGACCACTTCCCATACTCTCAAACAAAGCCACCTGTTCTTTTTGTTTAATTTCAAATTTTGGCATCAAAGTTAAATTAATTTTATTTGTTTTACAATTTCCCCTTAAAAATTTATCAAATCAAAATTTCTTATTTGCAAAGAGATAACACGGTAAGATCTAACCTTAATTTTTCCCTTTGACATGGTTTGTCTTTGTGTTGGCTGCCTTCTTCCCTTCTCTCCGTGAGCTGCACCGTCCTCGTAACCTGGCGGGGTGGGAGGATTTTCTTCTTCCTCGACCTAAGCGTCCCTCGTTGTCCATACAGCTTCGGATTAATTTGACCACCATCTTGAAGTCCATTTTTCCTTTGTTATGCATGTCAGGTCCCGCTCTAACCGCTTGTTCTCCCCATAACTACTCCTATCTCCCTTACTAATTTTAAATTTTAAACTTCTTTAATTTTTTAGTAATATTAAAGAATGGTAATATTCTTTAAAATGTTATTATTTAAAATGGTAATATTTTTAATTTTAAACTTTTTAAATCACTTCAAAAGTTGCAATCTTTTCACATATCTGTTTTAAATTTTATACTGTTGCTCTATACATTGGTTTAGTTATTTACTAATTTTACTTTTTGAATTTTACCCCATGAAACACTGTCACTTTTTCTTACCCACACGGAGTAAATTTCAAATCTTCTTATTGCTCGAAACACTTGAAACATCCTACTGATGCGGCACATTTTGATCTTGCTTTGGAGGGCGCTTTTGTGTGGATTTCCACCCAAAAGGGCTTCATTTAACACCATGTCCCTACATTGCAGCGAGTCACTTTTGAAACTAGCCTGGCATTCTTATGGTTCGACAATCGGCACTTGAAAATTTCATTGTCTCAACCGGAGCTTACTTTGTGATACGCACGCTTTCGTGTCCAACAAACCTCTGCTTGGTGACGCTGTTCCTCTCTCCTTCTCCCGTAGGAATCCCCTCCAGGCCACTGTTTCTCATGTTGCCCTTGACCAATCAGGTGCCCAATATAAGACATAATTTTGCATTCCTAGATGAGCATGCATTGCTCTTTGTACTTTTGGCTCCTGGGAAAATCAATCAATAAACAGGTCGATATTTTAGCTGTTTTCCTTTCTGGCTGTATAACTCTTTACTGGTGCGTTTTCGGGATTTTTGCTATCCTTGATTTTCGACTCCTTTGACTCTCCTGCATCTTTTAAAATGTCGACTGTACTGCTAGTTTGACTTTGACCGTTTTCCCCTTTCCAAATAATTATGTTTATTATTAACGCTAATTCCCTGACCCCTTTGAGATAGCTTTGCTTGTCTGACAGCTTTGGATATAAAAAATCATTTTATGTCAACCTATTTCCCCTTACAATGGCTATTGTGACGGACTTCTGCCCGTCGCAGTGTGTGTGTGTGTGTGTGTTTTAATAGTGTTGTAGTAGTTATAAGGATGCTATCATTAAAACAATTTTCTCACATAATAAATAAATGATAAAAATTATTTTTAAAAGAAAAATCCATTATTAAATTGAATATTATTTTGTTTAGAAAATCTCTTCATCAGTTGAAATGAAAGACACTGCTTCAAGTTACATTAAAGTGACATATCATACAAAGGGTACAAATGAGAATGGCTCACTCATAGAGACCAACAAATGGGATGGACTTAAGGTCGGTACTTTGGTCAAGTTTCAGACTGATATAGAAGTCTTGTCTTGCCCTAAGGATCCAAAGGAATGGAAACAACAATTCATGATATATCCTGTAGGAATTAACGAATCATTAACTGTCGATTTAGAAATGATTTGCGACTGTCCATGTGAAAGAGAAGGACATAAGGTAATATTTGTAAATTAATGTTTTTTTCCTTTTAATTAAGTTTAGTAAATTTAATACAGGTAAATTTGGATATTAGATAGAAGAAAATTTATAATATTCAGTGTATTGTTGCTGTTTCCATGATATACTCTATCATCTACCATCACTATCTATGCTCTTGTGTTAAGTAAACCTTCTCTATATTCAACTTTCTAGCAAAACTAATGGATTATTCTTGTACTTTATTCATACTAACAGAGTTAAGAAATTTACACATTTCTAACCATTTAGGCATTACTATTTGTAATATGTGAAAAACAGGTTCTACAATACAGTGATTTATAATTTTCTACAGGTTATAATATAACCTTTGTTATTTTATTTTTAAGTTTTTTAGCAAAATTTTTATGTTGATAATTCATTTTTCTGCATTTAAATAAATATTTAGAAAATGTTTCACTTTTAAGATATTATTTTTCAAAAACAGCTACTGCCTGTTTCTCACGTATTTTTTAAGTACAATTTTATAATTGTGGATATTTTCATTTTTTGTTTACAAATATTTTTTCCAAATAGTTAAAAAATAAATATAGTTATCTATTTTCACATGAAAATAAATAACATTATTTTCACTTGATTGTAATATTTCATTACAAATATGTTTTAAATTAAGCTATTTTCATGTATTTTATATGATCTTGGAAATTGGAAGTTTGGAATTTTTTTAACCAATTTTAGTTTTTAATTTTCATTTGGTTTCTTTTTTATTCTGAATATTTTTTTACAAAAATTCAAATATAAAGTCATTTTAAAATATATTGTAGCTCTACAAACAATTGTAAATAAAAACTATTTCTGTGTACAATTTCTTATAATTCTGAACTCCTAGTCTCCCAAATTTTATAGTTTGTAATAAAAAAGTAGTAAATTTTTCTGAGCTCCAAGTTGGAGGAACACACACAGAGGACATGACAGACACCTCGGATAGTAAAATTAGATGTGTTTGTGCCGGACAATGTTGTGTGATTATCTAAAGTTAGGTCTACATTGTTGGTCACGGGTGACCCTATGGCCTTATACCAATATACAGATTCAGGCACCCGTGGTTCCCACGACATTTAAGTATTTGTTGTTTCAAAGCATATTATTTTAGCTAATTTACACACTATAGTTCCTATAACTTTATTTTCTGTCATAGTTAGAATTACATTACCATAAAGGTGTGCTGCTTTCTAATTTCATAAAAAATATTAAAACCCATAAATACCCTGATTTATTTAAATATTTTCAGTATGAGTCATAGAATTTGGTAATTTTTCGAAGTGGTTACGGCAGCTCTCAAAGGTGACTGTAAATTTGATTAATAGCAGTAGTAGATGGCTAACTAAATATGTATTAATCATCCTTACATCCTGAACTGTATATAATGCTTTTTTTATTATTGAAAGAATAATTATTAAAAAATAAAATTTAACTACACATTATAACACTTAAAAACAAATTATTGTTGTTATATATTTGTAATTAGGAACTCGAACATGTTTTAATGCTCTTTGCCCCATTAAGAGTTGTGGCTTATAATATCTATTACTTCTACATTCTAAAGGTATTAAAATTCTGTTCCTTCTATTTTATAGGATTATGTAGAGAAGTCACCCTTGTGCTCTGGTTTTGGAACCTACAAATGTGGTGTATGTGAATGTGATGGAAATCACTTTGGTCGTAAATGTGAATGTGACAGTGAAAACATGAGACATGGAGAAGGGGAAGATCTCACTGCCGGTTGTCGCCCTGACAATACAACAACAATAGATTGTTCAGGCAGAGGAGCTTGTGTATGTGGGCAATGCGAGTGTGAGATTAGAACAAATCCTGAAGAAGTAAGTCTACAAAATAGTCTGCAAAAAATAAAATAATATTAAAAGCAGCTAAAAATTTTTATTTTGTTTCAGTAGAATACATTTGTGCCTGCTGTAATGTTATAAATAACAAGTAGTACTGGCTGCATATTCCTTGTTATAAATGTTATGTGCATACTTTGTGACACTTTGGTTTCTGATAAAAAGACATTTCTTATCCTAAAACTGCAAAAGCATTTTTGTTATTTCAAAAGAATATAGATAAGTGCAAAAGACATCCATGTGCTGTTCTATTGTATGCACTGAAGTTTTTTAAGGAAATATTTAATAATCATGTTTAGCTAATGATAATCTCATTTAGATAAAAAATTCAGTGACAGTTACAAAATTGACATTACATATTTCATTGCAAATTCAATCATTATTTTGATTTCATCCTTTGATTAGCAACATGTGCATGCCCTGATAAATTCAACATTAAAAATGTTAAAAGCAACATATTTTTCAAAAAAATTTAAATTTTTTCTTTTTTCTAACTAAAAAAATTCTCTACTTTTTCAAATCATACAACTAATTTTAATATTTGTTATTAAAATAATATTTAAGAAAGTATAAATTTTGTCAACAGTAGTAGCAGTCCACATTTTCAGTTTTGAATGGTCAGATACAGTAGAATTTTCACCCACGAAGTCATAATATTCGTTGATTTCTGTAACAATTTTATTGATCAAATCTTTTTCAAAAAATATTTTGAAAAAGTCTAATTCTTTAAAACACGCGAGACAAACCAAAGAGTGGGGACTATGTACTCTGTGTAGCATTTATTGTCCAAATAATTTCAAATATTGAACCTAGAGTGCAGTACAATACACAGAAAACAAAATCATACGGTAATGGTAATCTTAAAGAAATGTTAGAACGTTCACTTACGTTGCCCGTAACGTGATCTCATATATTGTTATTTTTTTCAAATCATAGTCTATAATGAGGCCATTAACTTAATAAGTTTCGTAATAACTGTCTAATTATTATTTTGATTTTGATATACAAAGTTTATTTTTTACAAAATTTAATTGGCTACCTATTAAGTGACATTATACAAAGATATTGTAGTAATTTGAAATTTCACAGTTAAAATTTGTATCTGTTTTTAAACATATTTTAAAGTAACTACATAAGAACTGGCTTTCAATAGAAGTTAACAATTAGGACCTACAACTTGTGTTTTATTTGTTTATGTACAGTTTTTATAGGTCCCAAAATTTTCATTAATATATGTAATAAAATTAAAAAGGCATTCTTGCAAAAGTGAAAGTTTTATAGTACTTTAAAATGTTTCTTAGTTTCAAAAACAAAATTTTTAACAGAATAGACTCATTTTTAGTTTTAAAAATGTTTAAATATTTTTATTTACTGGAAAATTCCTTTATGGTTCAATATTTTGACATTATTATATTAGATTTTGTGAGTGTAATTATCTTCATAATATAAAGAAATAACTTTGCTTCATTATTGGCAAACATAGTTTTGTCATTATTTTATTTTATATTGAGTTATTTGAGTTATGATTTTTTAATCATTATTTTGTCCTATTCTTTATTCAGTATTGTGGTATTGCAAAAATAGTATACAAACCTTAAAATCTATAAATAACGATTTGATATATCTGTTTTACTTTTTAGAAAATCTCTGGCTCTTTCTGTGAGTGTGACAATTTCTCCTGTGATAGACACGACGGATTATTATGTTCCGGCCGTGATCATGGCTCCTGTGTGTGTGGGAAGTGCGTGTGTTTGCCTGGATGGACTGGAAGTGCGTGTGATTGCAAATCAAGCAATGATACCTGTATACCTCCAGGAGGGGGGGAGATCTGCTCTGGTAAAGGCTACTGTGAGTGTGGTGGATGCAAGTGTTATCAAGAAGAGACAGGGAGATATTCTGGAAGATACTGTGATAAATGTCCGGTAAGTAGAAAAGGCAGTATATTATTTTTAGGTTGAGTCAAGGACCAATATTAGGGGCCTTTGTACATTTAATAATTTTAGAGTACAGTATTCTAATTTCCTAGAATTTACAAAATATATTTGAAATAATCAAAAAGAAATGTATTCAAAACTGAGGGTGAAATTTGTTTATGTGTACATTATTTATGGGATTATAGTGTTGACTAACCTAATAACCTATTGTTGATATCAAGAGCAGAAAGAGAAATAGTAATTAATTATTGAGCAGAAAATAATGAATAATTGTCCTAATTTATTCAATCTCAACTCAGTAATTGAACCGTTAAATATTATTTTTAATATTTGTTATTCATATTTTTTATTAAATAACTGGTATTGAGTAGTATTTACTCAGAAAAAATTAATCAATTCAATACAAAAATACTAACTTGAACCTCAATAACTAGAATTCTGATATAAACCAAAGATTTCACTGTTCTAAATTACATATTAACACCTTCGGCATGACTAGCGCACCTGCACGCTCTGGGTTCCTTTATGAGGCACAGAGAGCGTGTCGGTGCGCTCCCAGTTTACCTTCATAGAGACGGCAAACTCACTGACACGCCCAGGCTAATTGAAACTTCTCTAGTGTCGATTGGTGTTTGTAAAAAAGGTTTGATTTTTACGTCAGTGCTTCAGAAGAGTTTGGAGAACATTGTGCCTGTCGTTTTTAAATCTGACCATCCCAAGTTAACTTTTGATGCTTCAACTGAAACAATGTTTCAGGGAGTTTTATGAACAGATTTAATTAGGTTTAAGTTTTATATTTTAATGTTTTTTAAAATTTTGAACTACTTAATGCTGCAAAATATCTGGTAAAAACAATGAACATAAAAATTAACTAAGCTTTCTGAACTAACGCAAGAATAAACGATAACTGCCCTAATAGAGTAAATGAACCAACTCAAGGTGGGAACAGACTATTGTAAATATGAGTCATTGACAAAATGCTTGGACGCCCAAAAACGTAATGTGTCATCATAAGATTGTAATAAACAAATGTCAGCTGATCTCGGCTATAAATAGTCTCAAACGCGACTGTATTATCTATGTCTCTGTTTACATTATCAATCTCTATGGCTTTGTGAAACACATGGCACAAACAGAAAAAAACATTTCGAGTTAAAAGTTGAGTGCTTATTTTAGTATGTAGTATATTTTAATAGTAGGGACTTAAGTTTTGTATGTATCATTTTTCTCTGTCTTTTTTATTGTGTTTTATTATTTGTCATACAGTAATTTATCATTTGTATTTCTTTTTTTTTTATTGTGACCCAATAAATAAACAATATTTTAGTGTCTAATACACTGTTCTTTATTTTTTTATTATTTTTTTTTTAAATTTTTTTTTTCCAGGCGAAAAACCTATTTAGGTTATCATCGCCTAACTAAAGTTAAGTTTTTCTGATGTCCCCAATAAACCTGTATATGTTAGAAATAAAATTATTGCGATGAAAACAACGGGCTCGATAATTAGATGCTACGACAAGCTATGCAACCCGCGTAGCGTTCCACTGCCGTCAGAGGGGGAAGTTAACAAGAAACAGACAGTAGTTTGATGAGTTCTCCAATATCGCCGCCTAAGCTGAAAGTGTTGTCCTCCAAAACTTGAAGTACTCTATACGGCAAAATTCTGCTCAATTAATCTCTGAAACTCAAAGTTCAAAACCGGTGCACATCAATAAATCGAAGTAATATCTGCTGTAAATCATGTATTCTCAACCAAAAAATATAATTAATCACTGTTTGTATTTACTATAGTCAATAACTAATGTTGTGTATTAAAAAAACAAGAAATTAACTAATTAAATTACCAGACATAAGAGAAAAAAATAATTAAAAATAAACACAACAGAACATTAAAGCCTATCAATGCTTGAAAAATAAATTTAACAAAATAGATGAAAGGTGATATGTACTAACTTGGCTGTTACTATCCAAATATTTCCAAAAGTTTATATAGTGTTGAATTAGATAATGACTCTATAGTAGACCTTGTGATAGTATAGGGTTACACATACTAATAAGGTTGTAAAGGTCTGCCCTAAAATGTTGAATGCCCATCCAAGTTCCCTTGTTTAAATATATTCGACAAACTTGATTATATCAAGAATTCCAATTCTTAACAATTGAATTGTGAGAAACAGAATTTAGAAGATAAGTTACATAGATTAAATAATTGCAGCTGCCAATAATCCATTTATTTAAAAAAATTACCAACTCTGGCATTATGGTTTAACAGAGCAGGTGTATTTCTGAACATTACGACCTACTGTATAGGACTAATACAAAATGTCAAACCATAAGTGGTAGAAAGCAAAAAATTGTTGTTTATAGAGATAACTATGGAAGTTACAAGAAGATTCATTGAGATTGCTACCGAAGTATAATGTCGGGAGTGGCATATCTGTTTTTAGGTTGGCAAAAGTGAGTAAGAAAAGCTCAGCAACAAGATCAATATATTTGTTAGGTCAAGGTTAACATCTGAGAGTTTTCATAACTAGAGTTAGCTCTGAATTTTATTTATTAAACCTATTCTTAACAACTAACTACACTAAGACTGTAGTTTAACTCTTGATTAATAATGAATGCTCAAATTAAATACAAAACAAATAGGGTTTAGTGACCTATAGTTAAAAGTTTCTGATTTTCATCATCACAAACTCAAACCTCATTTAGTTTCAGTATCCAGTAAGTCTAATGTTTTTGTTAATATCTTCAGGTTTGACTTGTGCTGTATTTATGTGAGTGAGAAGAAATGTGTTTATCAGAAAAGTATTTTTTTTCTTTTTATATACAAAGTTATGTATTTCTAACAAAGTTATAGTCATTTTTATTTTATTCAAAGTACTTTTATCATAGTAGAGCTCAAGTTCTGCTTTTCAACAATTCTTCTAGATAATGAATTATGCAACCGGTCTTCTTATTGATTATGAATTTATTACTGCTGACATCCATTGAACTCTTTGTTTTTATACAGTGGTTTTGAAGAGTAGTTAACCCTGTTAATTAAACTTTTTACTTTTAGACAAAATAGTTACAGTAAGAACTAAAACTATAAATTCTCCAACATTCCTATTTTACATGTGTTAAGACTTTCAAGGACAATTTGAATAGGTATCTATTCAGTTGATTAGAATAAGTTATCCTCAAAAGCCAAGTAGTAGATTTTCAATAATTTGATAGTTATTTATCAATCACTTAAACAATAGTTTATGCCTATTCGAACTATAAATTTTGTAATTTTGTTAAAACTTAACTAAGACAGAACATTTTCGATCGCTATGTACCGATCTTCATCAGTGTCTTCTCTAGAATGAAGACACTGATGAAGATCGGCAAATAGCGATCGAAAACATTCTGTCTCAGTAAGTTTTAACAAATTTACAAAATTTCAAGTTCGAATAGGCATAAACTATTGTGTAAGTGATTAATAATATTCACTAAACGTAATGAACTACAAAATTCAAGAGTTATTTATTATTGGAAATAAACCTAAAACTGAATTTAAGATCTTATATTTTTGTCGCCTTAGTGGTCTCCTTTTGTTAACAATATTTTATGGACCTCAATCCTATTTAAGTTAGGATAAAATCAGGGAAAGAATAAACCAAAGCAGAGTGCTGACATGGGCCTTAAACCCTCTTCTCTGGCAAAAGATAATCAAGAGAGAAACAAAGAAGCGTATAAACGTATGGTTCAGAGGTATGGGATGTTACTAAAGCTAATAATGACAATGGAAATGGGATAATTATGATGAAGCTGAGGTAAATCGAGATTGAAAAGAGGGAGAAATAAGCAAATTCTTAATAAAATAGAAATGGATAAAAGTATAAGGGGAGAGAGGGAGAGAATTGGCATGGTTTGGACATATAAAAAGGATGACAGAAGCAGGTGGTCCCGAAAGGTACATATGAACTGTGGTGGATTCCCCCAGAGAAAAGAGAAAGGAAGGCCTTGAAGAAGTTAGCGTGATGGCATCAGCGAAGCAATGACTGCAAGAAAACTAGAAGAAACATGAACATATGACAGGAGAATATCGTTATGTATGTGTATATACATATATATATATATATATATATATATATATATATATATATATATATATATATATATATATATATATATATATATATTCTTGATATTTAACGTTATCCATTGTTTTTCCGTTGCACTGACTTTATGAAGTTAATATATTACTATGTAAGTAATTTTATCCACCATTAAGTGCAATAATTTTACCTTGAGTGATGAGGCACCTTTCGGTCAATTGACCATTGTCGAATCACTCGAGTGATTCGACAATGGTCAATTGACCGAAAGGTGCCTCATCACTCAAGGTAAAATTATTGCACTTAATGGTGGATAAAATTACTTACATAGTAATATATTAACTTCATATATATATATATATATATATATATATATATATATATAAAGAAAAAACTAAATCGACTTTATTCATAATCTTAACTCTTTTTTATTTTGAAATAATAATCCTAAGAACTCTCTCTTCATTTTAGAACACGTTTTTGCAAATACCAGGCGTGAATGCTGTAGGGATAGAACTAAAATGTGGATAAATTAAAATATTTTGCTTTTTATGAACTCTTTGTTTAAAATCAATCTAGATCTTTGATTTCATATCTATAGGTAATTGTAATAATTTGACATATCTTCACCTTGTTAATTGGTGAAAGATATATTGTTACTAAATATTATATGAGTGTAATACTTCTTACTTCTTCGTGCAGGCGTCCAGCTTAACTATAGCCGATGGTCCGATGTCCACGATATATATATATATATATATATATATATATATATATATATTTATAAGATCAAATAATACACACAAATACAGGAATATTTAATTTATTGAACAATAAACTCAAAGCTTTTCGTTGGCTTACATTACCAACATCTTCAGGAGTTACAATATTAAGAATGATAACAAACTGTCTAACAGGAAAACACATTTGATATTCTATATATATATATTATAACATAATTTTTTAAAGAGACACAATACAATATAATTATGTTTTACTATTTAATAAATTGAATTTTTTATTTAAGACAAATAAAAACTACTCAGGAACAATTCAAAACTTTATTAGAACAATTTTATTTCAACATCTAACACAAAACAAAAATTTTACAACTTACAAGTTTTTAACAAAATATACTATTTCTTATTTTCTTTTAATTTTTTAGTTACCACATTTTAATACCTTTGGCTAGTTTAAGATCTCTTGATATCTCGGGGTTATAGTATGGGCTATATTTTTAGAAATTCTTAGGTTAATTAAATAAATTTTGAACAAACAATATTAAATTTTGAAAATGCAAAAAGGCCAAACTATTTGAACTGGATTTATTTCTTACTATTAATTAACTATAAGATATCCTAATATACAAATTTAAACTTCTCTATTATCTTAAAAGTCCACTAAAGTTATTTTATAGCGCTATTACTCAACTTAATAAATATCAAAATTTTGCTGGTCGCTTACGTAAATTCCCGTTCTCTCCAATTAAACAATTCACACACTTAAATCCGTTTTAGTTCTTTCAAATTATATTTTCACTGTATTAACTCTTTCAATTTTCTTATTCCTGTTTAATCTGGCCAAGTTTACTCACAAAACTGTATAATTTAGACGAACTCTTTCCAAAATAAATAGAATTTTGACTGGTCCTGGCAGGTCCGGTCTTGTAGCGTCACCCACGCCATCCAACTCAACTCTAAACTACGCGTCCTTTTTTTCTAAAATTGTTTAAAATATGGCCGCCTTTCTTCTCCAAAAAACACATGTTGCCTGTAATCTAGTTTGTTTTCTTTTTCTTCACTAGAATCGATTGTCACACTGACCTACATCTGTTTTACAGCTGACATACCACCAGTTTGTTTAGAATGGCGTTTTAACTTGGTTAAACCTGATTGAAACTTACTGTTTCAATTTCCTATCGTCAACAAACCTTCCAGTGTTTATTTTATTAATATTATTAGTGTGTGAAGTGTCTTTGTGTTTTACTTTTGAAATAGTTCTGAATTGTGTGTGTTTTGAGCCGAATTCATAGAAACATAACCTTTCAATTTTCTTTTGTTTACAAACGTGTTCACTTTCTCCTTCAAGTAATTACTTAGGCCCTATGTTCCTACAGTTTACAAATTTGTTTACACATAACTATTATTAGATTATCTTATTTTAATTTATGTGTTAGGTTATTTGATATAACAAATTTCCTAATACATTTCCAGTTCAAAAACCTTGTTTACAATTCCTAGGCTTTTACCAGAATTTAGTTTCAATTTTAACCTAACCAATCTTTTAATGAATTTCTTTCTAAATTTTGAGTGAGTTATTTCTCATCTATTTTCCAATTCTTAAATAATATTATATAGCCCATTCTATAAATGTTACAATGTCCCCTAATTTAAATTAAACAAAAAAAAATAATCCTAATATCTACATTACACATTTTTTTTACATTTTACAAGCTTGCTTAAATATACATATTTTTTTTTTTTTTAAATTAAATTTAAATTTACATTTATTTCCTACTTGTACATTTTATTTAATAACTACCTGAACACATTTTTATTGAGTACGTTATACCTCAACACTTTGGCTAACTTATTGTCCATTGTCTTTACCACTTTTATAATTGTCCACTTAAAAGTCATTTATACCTTCATCTGTCCACTTTCGTCCATTTATACTTAATTCTATAATACAATTTTATCTTAACTCTTTACCAATCAAATACTGAGCTGAAAACTTCAAGCTACTTGTCTTACATGGTTTATACTAGTTTAAAACTCGCATAATACTATTTCATTAATTTTATATGTTGTTATTTATTATTCTATTTACTATCTCTTTTTTCGCATCCTCCCAACTAATCATAAATTTTTTTTTTCAATTAAAATTAATTTGTCTTAACCTTGCCTCAACCTCACTTCAGTTATAAATCTATCAACTCTATCTGAACACAACTATATTAAATTTAACCCCAATTTCATATTACTATTATTTTATTATTATTATTATTATTTTTTTTTTTTTTAACTATTATACTATATACTTTGTTACATATATATATGACGGTAATTCACCTTACCTCCACTTATTAACGTAGACATTTATTTTATTTTAACATATTTTCGACGACATCAACATCATTAACACCCTTATTCACGTATACATTTATTTTATTTCACATATTATCGACGTTATTTATATATTTCATTTTATTTTCAAATTCCCCTTTTTCCAAATTATATTTCCCCTTTTTATATTGTTATGCTCATCCAGAATATACCTATCTTTATCTTTACATTGCACCCTACTTGTACTCCTTCCGTTTTTATCCCTGCTATCTCTGTTTAATCATTTATCTCATATTTATTTTGCTTTTAGCTTCATCTAACTCTCAGTTCGAAGTTAGTATTTTATCTCTTCTTCCAATCTCACATACAGTTCAATTCTTTTCTTATATCATCTCAGTTTATTTTATATGAAGTTTAACATCTAATATTTTTAAAGGTTGCAATTTCATATACTCTATTTGATCATATCTATAGTTCCTTCGATTACACTATCCCTATATCAACGAATATCAATTTTGTTTTAATACTTATTTATCAACGCAGATTCTCCCTTACAATACGACGAAGTTTAAATACACAATTACCATATTTTTATTACAACGATGCTTTAATATTTATTATCATAGATTAATATTTCTTTTATAATATATACGACGAAGTTCCATTATTTATCAACGCAGATTCTCCCTTACAATACGACGAAGTTTAAATACACAATTACCATATTTTATTTATTACAACGATGCTTCAATATTTATTAACATAGATTTATATTTATCTTTATTCATTATTCGACGAAGTTTCTATTAAATTATCGTAGATATAGTTACCATCCCTTAAAACTTATCTCCTGCTAACGTTTTCTTATACACATAATCACCTAGAGTTTATTCATATTGCTTCCTTCACCTATATTTAATATCTCCCTTCCTATTTTATTTAAATTTATATATTTTTTCTTTCTTTATTTTTTTTTCAAGTGTTTGTTTAATTATTAAGTCATTTCTGGTCCATTGTCATTTCCGGTTTATTTGTTATCTATCCCTCCTACATTCGCTTCCTTCTCCTAATACTTTTATATCCTGAGTCATTCCTGTTGTTTCCATCTTATTATCCTTTGTTATTTTCCTTTCTCTCGACTTCTCCTTGATACATGTCATTTTACTGCCTGTGTCTATTAATGCCTGTAAACTTGTTTCCTCTATTTAATTTCTATTCCTGGGTTTCCTATGGTCTTAGTTTTCCAATTGACTGTGGGCACCATGCTCTTTTCTTGTCCCCACGCCTGTCCTGGCCTTAACACCGTTTACATCTCCATTGTATCTCCCATCTGCTTCATAAGTTCTATTTTCTGTGTTACTCTCATATTTAAATTCCATTTCCCATTTTCCAAACTCGAGTTGTGCCTCCACATTCATTAACATATCCGTACCTATGATCATTTCTCTCAATAAGCTTTGTACCACTAAGCATTGAGACGGATATTTAACTCCTCCTCTTTCTCCTATTACCATTTTCATTTTATTAATCTTTTCAATTTTCTTATTAGTTGCGGTTTGAATTGTTAAATTTTTTATTTGCAGTACCTCCATCTTTCCTACTTCATTTCTTAATTTTAACTCTCCTAACTCTTCTGTGTTTTTCTTCACTTTCCCTATCTCCCTATTTAAAACTCTTAACTCTTCCCTGTTTTGCTTTGTTATATTTTCTACTTTCTCTATCTCTTTTTCATTAATTTCTACCACATCAGCTATTATTTCATTTGTTTCCTCAAAATTTTCCTTAATCTCCTCCTCTAATTCTCTATCTTTCTCCTCTAAGTCTCTTCTCACATCCTCTACTACATCATTATTCTCTGTCCTCCACTGTCGCCTCATGTCCTCCATCATTTTCCTATTTTCCTCCCTAAGTTCCTCTTTTATGGATTCCGAATCCTCCTTCATTTCTTTTAAGAAGTTTGCATTAATTTTTATTAGAGTTCTCATCATTACCCTCAAATCTTCATTCTAATCATTTCCCCATTTTTTTTGTTGGGTTTGCATAGGTAGTCCCCTATCTTCTTCTACTTCAATGTTTCCTATTGGCATATCTGTGCCTTCCATTTTTATTTCTTTCATTTCCAAAATTGTCCCTTTTTCCTAGTCCCCTACAACTACCAACTCGCCTATATTTTTTCTTTTTTTAGCTGTAAGTAACTTATTATACAAACATAAATAATTTTTATATATACTATAAACCTAGCCTTGATTCTATTCAACTCAGTGTTTGGTTTTACAAAATTTTTCTAAATCTATTTCCAGTTCAAATGTTTTTCATATAAAAAGTTCTAAATTAATTTTGATTCAAAATCTCTCTAAATAAATTTTATCGAGCCCCCACGTTGTTGCGCCAATTATAACATAATTTTTTAAAGAGACACAATACAATATAATTATGTTTTACTATTTAATAAATTGAATTTTTTATTTAAGACAAATAAAAACTACTCAGGAACAATTCAAAACTTTATTAGAACAATTTTATTTCAACATCTAACACAAAACAAAAATTTTACAACTTACAAGTTTTTAACAAAATATACTATTTCTTATTTTCTTTTAATTTTTTAGTTACCACATTTTAATACCTTTGGCTAGTTTAAGATCTCTTGATATCTCGGGGTTATAGTATGGGCTATATTTTTAGAAATTCTTAGGTTAATTAAATAAATTTTGAACAAACAATATTAAATTTTGAAAATGCAAAAAGGCCAAACTATTTGAACTGGATTTATTTCTTACTATTAATTAACTATAAGATATCCTAATATACAAATTTAAACTTCTCTATTATCTTAAAAGTCCACTAAAGTTATTTTATAGCGCTATTACTCAACTTAATAAATATCAAAATTTTGCTGGTCGCTTACGTAAATTCCCGTTCTCTCCAATTAAACAATTCACACACTTAAATCCGTTTTAGTTCTTTCAAATTATATTTTCACTGTATTAACTCTTTCAATTTTCTTATTCCTGTTTAATCTGGCCAAGTTTACTCACAAAACTGTATAATTTAGACGAACTCTTTCCAAAATAAATAGAATTTTGACTGGTCCTGGCAGGTCCGGTCTTGTAGCGTCACCCACGCCATCCAACTCAACTCTAAACTACGCGTCCTTTTTTTCTAAAATTGTTTAAAATATGGCCGCCTTTCTTCTCCAAAAAACACATGTTGCCTGTAATCTAGTTTGTTTTCTTTTTCTTCACTAGAATCGATTGTCACACTGACCTACATCTGTTTTACAGCTGACATACCACCAGTTTGTTTAGAATGGCGTTTTAACTTGGTTAAACCTGATTGAAACTTACTGTTTCAATTTCCTATCGTCAACAAACCTTCCAGTGTTTATTTTATTAATATTATTAGTGTGTGAAGTGTCTTTGTGTTTTACTTTTGAAATAGTTCTGAATTGTGTGTGTTTTGAGCCGAATTCATAGAAACATAACCTTTCAATTTTCTTTTGTTTACAAACGTGTTCACTTTCTCCTTCAAGTAATTACTTAGGCCCTATGTTCCTACAGTTTACAAATTTGTTTACACATAACTATTATTAGATTATCTTATTTTAATTTATGTGTTAGGTTATTTGATATAACAAATTTCCTAATACATTTCCAGTTCAAAAACCTTGTTTACAATTCCTAGGCTTTTACCAGAATTTAGTTTCAATTTTAACCTAACCAATCTTTTAATGAATTTCTTTCTAAATTTTGAGTGAGTTATTTCTCATCTATTTTCCAATTCTTAAATAATATTATATAGCCCATTCTATAAATGTTACAATATATATATATATATATATATATATATATATATATATATATATATATATATATATATATATATATATATATATATATATATATATATATATATATATATATGATGCTATGGCCCACAGGTAATATGAGTGTAATAAAAGTAAAGTAAAAAAAAAAAATAACAAGTAACTGTTTATTACAGACCTGCCCAAGCCGTTGTGAAGAGCTCAGACCTTGTGTACAGTGTTTGGTGTACGGAACTGGACCTTTTACTAAAGAAGAGTGTCAAGCCAATTGTACCAGCTTTGTACCAACTGTAGTTGAAGTGGTTGAAGGTGAGTTTTTCATCTTAACACAATTTCTTGTTCTATAGAAAGAAGATTTAAAATATTTAAATTTTTTACACTAACGTGCATTTTACATTATTATTGAAAGCAATGCATATATTTATAGAAACCACTTCTCTATGGAAAATAATGAAACTAAATTTTAAAAATACTGTATAACACATCAAAAGAACTGCAGTAAGTTCTACTTTAGAATGAGTAACTAAAACTGCATTAGCAGGCTCTTAAGAAATTTGGCTAAGTAGAGGGGGTAACAGAGAGAGTGTTGATGATCATAAAGAGGCCTCTTTATTATAAACTCTTTTCTTATATTGTATAATTCCTGTAAAATAAACTAAATGTGATCTATATGTCAAAACTTAAGTAAACATAGCAGAGCTCCTGTTTATTTGTATGGTGTTTACAATAAATAGTGTAAAACCTCAATTGCACAATAACCAAGTAAGAATAAACCTATAAGTAATTATTGTGTAACTAAGTGAATACTTTTGAACTCACTATACGTTTTGAAACAATCGTTTCATTTACAAAGCTGACCCTTTACTCGAGCAAATGGAAAAGATTTTTTCAAAAGGCATCAGCGAGTAAGTTCAAAAGTATTCACTTAGTTTCGCATTAATTACCTATAATTTAACCAGTAAATTAAAGATGATTACAAGCCACTTTAAGAATAAAGTGTAAAATACAGCCAATATTAACTGACGGTAAAAACTCCTTTTTTCAGAGAAATTTAATTTTTTCAATACTGTTTTTATTGAATTAATCCATACATAATTATTTTTAAAATGACGTATAATGAACACCAAATCTTAAAATGTGATATTTGAAATTGCTTCTTATAAAAATCTCTAAGAAATCATTTTGTTGAATGCAAACTGTTTTGTTGTAAACTGCAAGTTCATTATATTTAAGTAAATGGGTACAGAGGAAGTTTGTTATAAAAGCAACTATGTTAAAAACTATTAGGAAAAACATAATAACAAATATTGTAATTTTGAACTATAAATTGTAATTACCCTATTTATGTAATTATATTTGCTTTACAAAGATAATTAATAAAAGATATTACATTAAACTCTTTAAAATTATATGAGAAAACATATAAATGATATTTGTTCCTATATACTGTATAGTATAATATAGTTAAGCATGTAGGGCAGAAAATTTTCAAAGAATGTAGTCAAGAATTGTTATGCTTACGTATTGCAAGGCTACAGCTAGAGATAAAGTCACAACATAATTTTTTTAACCAGTATACTATTTTATCTGAATACTATTTTTCTTGTAACACATGTTACGATAAAAAAAGAAGCTGGAAAACATCCTAGGCTACTTAATTCAGATTAACCCACTAAAGACCAAATACAATCAACATTTTTGTAAAGAAGTAAACATACAATATCAAGAGCACGGTGGTACAATATATTACAATGAAAATATTGGATAGAACCCCAATACCACAAAAATGATAAAAAAATAACAAATAAAACAAGTTACTTAAGATTAAACCCTTATGTACATTTCGATGACCATGTCATCATCATCAGAGGGTCTTATTAAAAAATTAAAATCTAGCAAACTAGAGTGCCTTAGTTTGTACTTGTTAGTCACTCTAGTTTGTAACTTCTTGTTTGGTAGATTGAAATTTTATAAGTCCCTCTGATGATGATGATGACATGGTCATCAAAATGTACATAAGGGTTTAATCTCAAGTAACTTGTTATTTTTGTGGTACTGGGGTTCTTACCAATATTTTTTATTGCAAGAAGTAAACAGGTGGTGTGTTAGCCTTTTTTAAATATTATATCAGCAATGGGCAATACAGTGTATACTTATTTAACCTATATATAATTTGATTTGCCACTGTAAACAATGTCAGGTTTATGCAATGCTCATTTGGCAGATTTGTATAAATTCGGCAGATGAAGATGACTGATTTCATAAAGAAGTGTAGCATAATGTTTTCTGGTTTTAGATATACTATAATTTAGAAATTGTTATAATATTTGGTGGGATTTTTGTTATCAAGTAATAAGTGCATACCTCGTAGCCCTGTTTGTGTGAGTATAAAGTAGTATTTTTGATATGCAGTTCAAATTGTACACATTAATATATGTACTTAATTTAATGTACAATTGATTTTTTTAAACTTAAGATTTATTTAGTGATTAAGTTATTTTAGAAATTAATCACTTTATAGGTTCTTTAACCCTTTGATTAGCAGGACGAGGGTGGGAGCATTCCCGTGTATTCTACCATTTCTTTCAGATTAGCATTACTGTATGTTGACGATTTGTTTTCCTGTGTATTGTGCTGTATTCTAGGTTAAATATTTGCTACTATCTGGACAATAAATACTACACGGAGTACATAGTCACCATTTTTTTGTGTCCAAAGTCTATGGGTTTTCCCACATATTTACAGATAGTTACAAAGTTTCTGCGGTGTTTTACAATGAATAGGCGATTGAATAAGGAAGAAATTCTTTTGTGTCCAAAGTGTATGGTTTTTCCCACGTGCTTACAGATCGTTTTGAAACTTGTGTGGTATTTTACAATGAATAGGTAATTTACAAAAAAAAGATTAATACATCATTTTTAGCAAAGAAATTTTCAGTAAACCTAAGGTAAAGTTTGGTTAGTATGAGAAAATAAGTAGATTAAAAAAATATTAATAAATATTACTCCAGTTTAAAAAATTCAAGAAAGCTACAGAGAAATTAGAAAAATTGTAAATATTTTTCAAAAATATGTTGCTCCCACGGGCCATATATCAGGGCAGGCACATGTTGCTAATCAAAGGGTTCAGCAACCTAATTTTCTAAGATCAACATTTCAGATTTGTTGAGATAATGCATATTAAGGATTTCAAATCTCTATATTTTATGATTTAACATTATCAACTCATGTCAACAAATGTCAATAACTTACTTACCATGAGTTAGATAATAATTTTCTTTCTTCTTTTAAAATATTCAGTAGATAGGCAACATATACAAATCTTTACTTCTGAAGAAAAGAGTTCTGTGTACAGTCTAGAAATATTAGAAAATTAAAGTTGCTCAAATATTAATTTATAGATGTAATTAAGGTAATGTTGTATACATTAATTCCAAAATAAATTTAATATATTCATAAATGGCACTTAATATTTTAATTATATGTCTTGAATACTTGTATTTAGATGGCTGTAACTTATAATAATTCAACATTTTAGCAAATGAAGAGAAAGATGAATATTTGTGTGCATATTATGACGAAGAAGACTGCCGTTATGCCTTTGTGTATTCTTATGATGACAAAGGAAAGCTTGTAGTTCGTGCACAAGAGAAAAGAGAATGTCCACCTGAAGTGCGCATTTTAGGTAAATGTTAATTTCGTTATAAAATATGTATATTTCTAAAATAAAATAAAGTATGTAGTTAATAATAATTATTAAAAGGTTTCTGCTTTATTTTTAGTATGAGCCGTATTGTGGTTTTTATTGAAAATTTTATATTCAGTGAAGACTAAGGTCACGCTGTATTTGTCATTGCAAGAGAAACACAACAGATAGATCTTTATTTTGTAATGGTGCTGACCATACACACCATCTGCAAAATGTATGCAGCATTTAGCATTTTCTGTTCTTTTTGACAAATGCTGCTCTGGGAACACAGGATGTTCTTATAGCAGCTTGTATATTTCCACCAGCTCTGTTATAGTAAAGTGCAACAAGTTTTATGACTGTTATATAATATTTCTGTGTTTATCATTGAAAGTTATGAGTGTTTGACACCAAACAATGTTTTAACGAGATGCGCCTTCATCTTGCACTTTTTGATCATACCTTAAAAGGTATTTTGGAACAGAAACTGTTGTGAATGCAATAATATAATACTCTATGACAATCCTCTATGAAAAAAAAAAAGAAAAAGAACATTATATAAATTAACAGATGATTTGTAATTGTTTTAGGTTTTTTCTCAGTTCTCTTTGTTTAGAGTTTTGTTTTAAGAAAGATGTGAAGTAATAAATAGTGTTTAAATATGAAATAAGTTTTATTACCAGCATAATTATATAAATATGACGAGTGTTCCGCCTGTAGCGGCAGTGTCAAAAGTTTATAGAAATAACATATGGCGACCGTGACAGGATAATAATTTGGTTACAGTTAAAATCTATGATCCATTAGTAAGTATTTTATAATGGATGCTCTGAAAAAGAAAAGAAAATTGTTTAGAACTGGATTTTCACGTTTACACAATACATTATTAGAATCCATAAAAAATGAAGATGATGTGATTTTGTTAAAAGCTAATTTAGAGCTATTACGTGAAAAACATAATCAATTGGAGGTCTTAGACCGAGAAATTATTGAAGTTTTACTAAATGAAAATGCATCTACTGAAGTTTTAGAAAATGAGGTAGAATCTGCCGATGAATACTCAGGCAAGTTTAAAATAGTTGAGTATTTAGTTGAACAGGCTATTGACAAGGCTAGGCCTAAGACAGATACTAGTGTGAATGTAGAAAAACGTAAATTTAAGTTACCCACACTTGAGTTTAAAAAGTTTGGTGGTGATATTAGTGATTGGTTGCCGTTTTGGGGCCAATTTAAGAAAATCCATGAAGACCCCTGTATTGATTCTGATGACAAGTATCAGTATCTCCTGCAAGCGACTATCCCTAATACTAAGGCTAGGGAAATTGTCGAGAGTTTTCCCCCATGTGGACGTAGTTATGAACAGGCTATTGAACATTTAAAATCTCGCTTTGCCAAAGATGACCTGTTAGTAGAGTTTTACATAAGAGAAATCTTGAAAATTGTAATAACATTAAATAGCAGTGAAAGTAAAATTACTATTTCCTCACTTTATGATCAAATTGAGTCAAAACTAAGGTGTTTAGAAACTTTAGGTGTAACAAAGGAGAAGTACGCTGCTATGCTCTTCCCATTAGTAGAATCTTGTCTCAGGGAGGATTTATTAATAGCTTGGCAGAGAAGTAGGCCTAACTCTCAACAGGACGAGACCGCGTCAGAAAGTAAAAGTAGGCTAGATAGCCTAATGAATTTTTTGAAAATTGAAGTGGAGGGAGAAGAAAGAATAAACTTAGCTAAACAGGGATTTGGTTTACAAAAAACAAAAGTATCAACAGGTGATAATACTACGAGTTCATATAAAAGAGACTTTGCAAGTAAAGATAAGCATATTAAAAATACAAGAAGGCCTACCAGCAATGTTACAGCAGCTGGCCTTGTAAATGTAAAATCAAATACGTCTACAGTAAGCACAGATAAGACGAAGTTATCGATGTGTGTGTTTTGTGATGGTGGTCATTTAAGTGAAAACTGTTTTAAAGCTAGGGACATGTCTTTAGAAGAAAGGCAGAATATTCTTACTAGCAAAAGGTGTTGCTTTTCTTGTACAAAAGTAGGACATTTAAGTAAACATTGCAGAGCTATTGTTAAATGTATTATTTGTAATGGAAAACATGTACCACTTATGTGTTCAAAGTTGCAGAATAATTTTAATAGGTCTAACATTAAACCTAAATGCGAGGAAAAAGAAGCTGAGCCCAATTTTGAGAATTCCTTGTCCAATGTGAATGGCAATCAGGTTTACATGCAAACTCTTGTTGTCAAGGCTGTTAGTGACACAAAAGAACTCAATGTGCGTTTACTTTTTGACAGTGGATCCCAGAGGTCATACATAAGGAAATCGACTGTTGAAAAAATGAAATATGACACTTGTGGTGAAGAAACATTATTACATGGCCTGTTTGGAGGAGAGGTCACTAAGCCTCGCAATCATGCATGCTACAAAGTCAGACTACAAAGTATAGATAAAACATATTCTTGTAATTTCAAGGCACTTAGTGAAATAAATATTTGTACTTATGTTCCTGCCTTGAAACCAGGAAGATGGACTGATGAACTGATGGAAAGAGGTATTAAATTGTTTCAGGATGCAGACAGTCCAATTGAGATATTAATTGGGGCTGACATATATGGGAAACTTCTAACTGGAAGAAAAGAGGTTCTAGATTGTGGTATTATAGCCCTTGAAACTCATTTAGGATGGGTTTTGACAGGAAAATTTCAAGAAAGTAAAGAATTTAGTTCTATGACAGCACTTTCTATGTTTGTACAAAGTAATTCAATATGCAAGCTGTGGGAAATGGATGTTTTAGGTATAAAAGACCCACTACAGACCAGAAGCAAACAAGAAATTGAACATTCTGTTCAAACACAATTTTTGGAAACTGTGAGAGTAAATGAAGAAGGACGCTATGAAGTCAAATTACCTTGGTCCGAAGACCACCCAGAAGTTCCAAGAAATTTCAATCTTGCAAAAAAAAGGCTTGAAAACTCAGTGAAAAAGCTAACAAATGAAAGTTTATATAATGTATATAACAATGTGTTTTCAGATTGGCTGGAAGATGGTGTTATTGAGGAAATCCCAATAAGCAAATGGGATGAAGGTCACTATTTACCTCATAGACCAGTGATAAAAGAAAACAGCACCACTGCAGTAAGACCGGTTTTTGATGCCTCGTCTAAAGAAAAGGGTTACTATTCCCTTAATCAGTGTTTGGAAATAGGTATTAACTTAATTGAAATAATACCAGCCTTGCTTTTACGTTTTCGACTTTATAAAATAGGAGTTATCGCTGACATAAAAAAGGCGTTTTTGCAAATAAGTTTGTATGAAGAGGACAGAGATTTCCTAAGATTTCTGTGGCAAAACACAGATGGATCACTCAAGATTTTCCGACATAGAAGAGTTGTTTTTGGAGTCTCAAGTAGTCCATTTTTGCTCAATGCCGTCATCAACTACCATCTGCAGAAGTATTTAGTACAGTGTGCTGAAGACAATCAATTTTCTAAATGTACAATAGAAAAGTTGTTTAAAAGTTTCTATGTTGATAACTGTGTTACAGGTGTAAATAATGAAAGGGATTTGAAACAGTTCATTTCAGAAGCAATACAAATATTTTCTTTGGGAAAGTTTGAGCTGCGAGGATGGGAATATACTGAACCTGGTCTGGAAGACAAGACAGAGGCTTCAGTCCTAGGTCTCACATGGGACAAGAAAGAAGACACAATTTCTGTGAGTTTTCATAAAATAGTAAATTTAGAAGAGAACTTGGTAACACAACGTGTTATATTGTCCACTGCACACAGATTGTTCGATCCTATTGGATTCACTTGTCCTATTTCCATATGCCCTAAGTTATTATTGCAGGAATGCTGGAAAGATAATTGTGGGTGGGACAAAGAAGTACCAGAAGAAATCAAACAACGATTCAATATATGGTTTCAGGAACTCGATCAATTAAAAGAGATGAAGATTCCACGATGGCTACAAGGTGTGGATGACGTAATCATTTCTGTATCAGTTCACATATTTTGTGATGCCAGCAAATTTGCGTACTCAACAGCAGTATTTATGCGTTTTGAACTTAGTACATGTATTCAATTACAGCTAATCCAGGCAAAGTCACGTGTAGCACCTGTAAAGAAGATGACAATACCCAGACTTGAACTAATGGCTGCTACTATAGGTGCTAGATTAGGTTCTTCAGTAGTGCAAGAATTAAGAGATGAAAACAAATTTGAATGTAATATTAAATTTTTTTATTGGAGTGACTCTTCTACAGTAATAGCTTGGATTAAAAGAGAAGAAAACTGGGGAGTATTTGTTAGAAATAGAGTTGAAGAAATCTGCAGCCTCACTTCCAGAACATCTTGGCGGCACATTCCCGGCACTATGAATCCAGCAGACTTGCCCAGTAGAGGATGTTCAGTTTCCAGGTTGATTAGTTCCAGATGGTGGGAGGGCCCGTCATGGTTGAAGTTGCCTGAAGATACCTGGCCATCAAATGAACCTGAACCGGACGAAGAATTAATTTCTTTAGAAAAAAAAGAAAGGACCTACACCTTCACTTTTAAGTAATAATTACCCAAAAGATTGGTTTTATTACTTTTCAAATGATTTTGATAAGATTGTGTGTGTTTTTGCATGGTTGCTGAGATTTATTCATAATTGTAACCCCTCAAAGAAGGAAAAGTGTGTGAGTAAAGTTTTGTCATGTAAGGAGATTATTGAAGCTAACAATTTTATAATTAGAATTGTTCAACAGCAATCATTTGAAGGAATAAGGGACCCTAAATTGGCTTCATTGTCACCATTTATGGCTGCTGATGGTATTATAAGGCTAAAGACAAAATTAACAGAAAGAAAGGATTTGGAAAATTTTAAATTTCCTGTTGTTCTACCATCAAAACATGACATTGTAGATATTCTTATTCTTACAATACATAAGAGATCATGTCATGTGGGAGTTCAAGGTCTCTTAAGTTTATTAAGAGAAAACTATTGGATATTGAGAGGAAGAAAAACAATAAGTAATACTTTGAAAAAATGTATTCCTTGTCAGAGACATAATTCAAAAAATGTAGAAACAATCACTCCACCCTTACCTGAAAGTAGAGTACGAGATGCCGCAGTATTTGAAGTGGTTGGAATTGATTTTGCGGGACCTTTGTTTCTACGAGATGGCAGTAAAGTTTGGATCTGCATATTCACTTGTGCAGTATACCGTGCTGTTCATTTGGAGTTAGTAAAGTTTCTTTCTGTCGAAGCATTTATAGATACACTTAGAAGATTTATTGCAAGGCGAGGAAGACCATCAATAATATATAGTGACAATGGTACCAATTTCACAGGTACAGAAAAGGCATTTAAAATTCTAGATTGGAATGCTATCTTAAAATATAGCTCATGCCAACAAATTGACTGGAGGTTTAACCCTCCCTCTGCTGCATGGTGGGGCGGATGGTGGGAGCGACTCATCCGACTCATGAAACAGTTGCTACGCAAAACCTTGGGCAAAACGTCATTGGATTATGAGGAAATGGAGACAATCTTATGTGATTGTGAAAGTATCATGAATTCTAGACCTTTGACATATTTATCTGAAACTTCTTCAGACCTAACTGCTATTACTCCAAATATGTTTTTACATGACTTAAAAGAAATTGGAGTTCCAGATTGTGACCATGTAAATACAAAAAGTCTTAACAAGAGAGTACGTTATCGACAACACCTGAGAGAAGCATTGCGAAAAAGATTTAGGATTGAGTATTTAGGACAATTAGCTTTAAAAAGTAAGAAAAACGGCAGACAGTTGAAAGTTGGAGAATTAGTACTGATTGAAGTTGAAAATAAAAAAAGAATTGATTGGCCAATAGGACTGATAGAAAAGACTATCATTAGTAGAGATGGAGTGTGTAGATTAGTGCAATTGAAGACTGCTTTTGGAAGTTTATTGAGACCAATACAAAGACTATATCCTCTTGAAATGCAAGAAGAAACCATCCAAGAACAATTAAAAGAAAAGATTAAACCAAAAGTGACAAAAACCAATGAACATGAACTACACCTGGAAGAAGATAATGTGACAAAAGAAAATAAAATTGTGACATATTTAAGAAGTGGCAGACAAATTAAGCTTCCACAAAAATTTGTTGATTAATCTTTTAACAATATACTATTTTTTAATGTTTTGAGTTAAACCATAACTCAAAAGGTGGGAGTATGTTGTGAATGCAATAATATAATACTCTATGACAATCCTCTATGAAAAAAAAAAAGAAAAAGAACATTATATAAATTAACAGATGATTTGTAATTGTTTTAGGTTTTTTCTCAGTTCTCTTTGTTTAGAGTTTTGTTTTAAGAAAGATGTGAAGTAATAAATAGTGTTTAAATATGAAATAAGTTTTATTACCAGCATAATTATATAAATATGACGAGTGTTCCGCCTGTAGCGGCAGTGTCAAAAGTTTATAGAAATAACAGAAACACTGCAATACATTTGAATTTTCAACACTCATATTTGTGTAAACAAAGTCTGTTTTCAAATAACCCTTTATTAGAAGTTTTTATTGAAACTTTTACATATACTGCTTGGGATTCGGAGCATAAGGTCGTACAGAAAGTCGTTGATAATCTGAGTAGATGTATTCAGGGATATATGGTTTCTCGAATGTAACCTTTAAGGATCCACTTGACACTCTATATCCCTGTTCGGTTTTCATTATCTGTAAAACATCTGTTATGTATTCGGATACTAGCTCTCTTTTAGTCTCACTCAAGTCAATGTGCAATAGATCTCTACACATGATCACTCCTTTTCAAGAGTTTAAGGTTTTGTGAGGGGCCACAGATTGGAAAAGGTCATTTTTAGTAACAAAGGCGATTGGTTCAGATTAATTGTCTCTATGAGCAGTGTTCCATTGTGGAACTTCCTTATGGAAGAGACAGGACCCATCAGTTACTGCCTTGTTGATAAAAAATTGTGATACTTTTGACAGGTCGTCATTTTTCCAACTTTTAAACAAGAGAATACTAAAAATATCGATGATAGTTCAGTGTTGTTTCTACCATGTCTTTCTGCAAAACATCAGTTTCAATATGCATGTTCAGCAAAGCCGGATGGCGCCTCTTTCTTCTAAGCTGATTTGACATAGCTTTTTTTCATAAAAAAAATTTAGGCCAACCATCGTATCAGACGTTATGGGCGAGACTATGAAAACGGGTACGCTCATGGATCACTTTCTATAATTTCCAACCCCTAGTACTCTGTGGCCCATAGTTTTCTCCTTAGCTCGAATAGATAGACATCAATGACAACTCATAATACTGTGTACAGGATCCGACACCTGTGCACAACGAACACTTCCTAACCAAGGATCGAAGTGAGGGGCAGACCAGCGACCATGCATACGTCTTCAGCAGAATAAGCTTACATCTGGATCCCAGACCAGAACTGTCAAGCTTTAGCCTTTTCAGCACTCTCTCAATGGTCCTGACCAGTCAAAATCCCTAGGAGAAGATGTTAGTATAAAATGAAAACTTCTAGAATTGTGTTGTTTCATGAAGGTTTTAAATGTGTGTGCACAAGTGTGTTGTCAGTGGTATAATGTTAGACGGGGGTACTGCAATGAACCTCTCTTTGTAGGTCCAGCTAATCCGTATCCTCCAGCAGGTTCTAATCTTCAAGTAAGGTGCACAGAATGTAAAGGATAGTTTCTGGGTACTGATGGCTCGACTTACTAACTGCGCCCAGAACATAATGTTTATACATATAAAGAATCTTTGTACAAGAGTTATACACAAATAGAAGCTCATAAACTCCCAAGCTGGATTTGTCACAGTTAGTTCAACACACTACAAAATAAAGAGTCAGACTCAAACCTAGTGTTCAACAGAGGGTACAGTGGCCAACAATCATGTTTTTTAATACAACCAAAGAGAAAAGTTCAAGATAGTATATGCAGTGTATAACCTGCTAGTGCATTGGTTGAGACTAAAACCAATACCGGCTACTGTTTGACAGTAAAAATAAGATTAAAAAAGAGGGATGCTGTGTAAACTACGTTTTGGCTTTAGAACCTTTTTAAATAACAAAACTATGCCTACTTTAACACGTTCATTGCCAAGCTGGAAATTGGGATTTTGTGTGGTGGCCGCTATAATAATTCACTTAGAATTTGGATAGCAACGGCCACGCGATATCGTGTGATCGGCCATCCGGTAAGATCTGACATCACGCGATATCGTATGGTAGGTAATAAAGTTTATGAAGTTTTGTATGTGCCGTTAAAATGTGGGTAGAGGTCTTTTTTCAAATTTTGTATTTTTGGGGCATCTCCAACAAGTTTTTTTTGGAGACATTTGTCTACTTGCTATTGTACAAAAAAATAGATGAAACTTGGAGTTTATAAAATTTTGTATGGGCGCTGTCAAAATGTGATGAGATTTGCTTTTTCAAAATTTGTAGTTTTTTGTAAAAAGTATTACAATTCTGAATGTGCATACTATATAAAAATGTACAAAGTGTTGTGATCTTTATCTGTTTCGCCGATGTTTGCTATTTTCTTGCTGCCAAGTCCCTGCACTTGAGAAGCATCAATATGTTAATCCCCATAACTTCTTGATGCGTAACATATGCAATGGCGATATCTAAAGTCTTTACCAAATCCTCATGGAATACCTTTGAAAGATTAACAACAGGTTTTCCATCATCAATATCGTTGCCATAAATTTTTAAGAGATCAACAATTTCTTCATCTGTAGACAAAAGGTATGACAAATTTCTCTAGCTTGAGACAAAAGCTAGGCCTGTAGCTCGAGCAGTGGAACACTCAGTGACAAGTACAACTAGACACTTTCTAATGAGCACAGCAATTGTTTATTGTTTTTATTTTTGTGGGTATTGGATAAGTGAGACTCTACTGTATAATTTTTCTTTATATTGAGAATTTTGAGAGGTTAAAAGAGTCACCAACTCATGAGAAATGTTTTGCACGTGCCTATCTGAAGCATGGAGACAATAACACATTAACGAGGGTCAAGCAAAATAAATGTTCAAGGGTTGACTGTCGATGACTCACATGTCCGACAGTATACGGTCTGAAGCAAATAATCGATTTTGCATAACTCGCTACAGTAATCTGCAATTGGTTTCTATTCCTTCAAATTATTATTTATGTGTGAAATAATTAAAAATTACAATAATAAACATTGATATATTTGCTTCATGATTTATATGTATTAAATATTCTTACAGGTATTGTACTAGGCGTCATTGGTGCTATTGTATTAATAGGCTTAGCTTTACTGCTACTCTGGAAACTTCTGACAACTATCCATGATAGACGGGAGTTTGCCAAATTTGAGAAAGAAAGAATGATGGCCAAATGGGATACGGTAAGTCATTACTATATTTCATTTCCAGTAGTTATTATTACATGACATTCCAAAATTTGATGGAGCTATGAGCTAATGATATTGTTTTAAACTATAATTTTATTTTGTTTCCATCTTCGAAGTATTCTTTAAACTATTTGTACACATGTATACACAATATAGTCTACTTACATTAGAAGCACTTGTAATTAGGGATGGGCCGATTCCGATTCTCGATTCCAGGAATCGTCGATTCTAGGTGGTATCGAGGAATCGTCGATACTCGATTCTTCATTCATAAAAGTGTCGATTCCGATTCCTATTTTGTTAACTATTAAAATATGCGTGTGGAGTAATTTATTACCAAACAAAATTTATTATATTTGTGTGGAAAAATAATTAATTACCAACTATGTCTTATTTATGTATTAGTTGATTTGAATGAATTAAATGATAAAAGTGAAAATATTATTATTTATGAAGCAACAGCAATCAAGATCGTAACCATTTCTGGTCGTTTGACATCGCTCGTCTCTCTCTCTCTCTCTCTCTCTCTCTCTCTCTCTCTCTCTCTCTCTCACTCTCACTAAATGTCAGAACAAAACACAAAAAAGTACAGTAAAAACTCGATTAACCGTCACCGTCGGAACCGTGGCCATGACGGTTGAGCGAATAGACGGATAACAGAAACACTGTATTATTCCTCCGAAACTTAACCTTAATAAATTATATTATAGACAGATAACACTCTCACGGTTGAAGGTTTTGTGTAGCCTATTACATTAAAACAGAACTTTTAAAAGGTTTTGCCATATGACCAAGATGTTAACTAAATTAATTATTAGAAAACTAGCATGTAAGCTAACATAACTTGAAAGAATCGAGAATCGAATAAAGAATCGAGAATCGAAAGGAAAATTTTAGAATCGGAATCGAAGATTTTAGGAATCGGCCCATCCCTACTTGTAATCATAAACCTACTATGGGCAAATGCTTGCATATTATTACTATATGTTGATTTATGTAGGAATAATTTTGTGATCTAAATTCAAAATATATTGACAACCCATAGATATTGAAATAGTTACATTTTTTAAAATGCAAATTTACTTGTGGTATTTACTTTCCATATGTACACACTACGGAGTAAACACGCGTGTGTGTGAGATGTATTTTTATTTTGCTCATATTTTGAAATAAATTTAGATGAAATATTAATAAACAGTTATTAACTAGTATTAGGTTTCTAATGAACAGAACAAGACAAATTCATAACATACAATTCCAAAATTTATTATTTTGTCCACATTTCAACCATTTATCAACAATCTATGGCCCTTGTCAAGACTAAAATTTTTAACATATGATTAAAAAATACAACTATAAATATAACGTTCAATTTTTATGGAAGGGGTCACTAAACACAATGTGAGTGTTGTGTGTGTGTGTGTAATATTGTAATTATAACTAGCAGAATGTTTTACACGATTAATGTTTAAATTACTTGGGCAGATATGTGGGACAGACTAAAATAAAGTTAAAGGTAAGAATTAAAGAGCATGATTATGAAATTAATAAAGATGAGCCGAAGTCAGAAGTAGCAAGCCATGTTAAAGATCTTAAGCATGGAATTGTGGATATTAAAGATAATTATAAAAAAGGAAATAAAGACTTGACTGATATGTCATATATTTAAACAAACATATAATCATAAGACATCTAATAAATAAACAACATGAGACATACTGATCAACTTCAGTGTTTATTAAGAGGATGCATTAAATCTGATAATGGATTAATTTCTCTACTTTGTTAATTCTATAACAAATACTTATGGTGCAGTATACATGTCTGACTGTTACATTTTTATTATGTATTTTTGATTTATATGTCAATTTAAATAAGTTTAATATTCTTCAGTTATTTTTTTTTTTTTTTTAATGTTTGACATACTATATATTTTAAACATTAACTTGTTTTTTTTATTAAGATTGTTTTTAATAATAATTTATGTTTTTTTAGTAATTATGGCAAAATTGTTAATTAATTTTAAATTAGTTATATATAGGTATCTGCTTTTTACGTTTTTATATTTTGTGATGTAACTAGTACATTCATATACTCGTATATTTTTATGTGTTTATTGACAGTTTATATAATATATGAACGTTACATTTATAGTTGTATATTTTTTGTTTGGTTATATAATAATTATATATTATAAATTATATCGCTTCAGTCTTGAGAAAAGCCCTAGATTGTTGGTCAATGCCCAAAACATCAATGAAATAATATATATTAGAACTGTACAAGGCCAGTTTGAAAACTAACCGCCGCTTGCCTATAGCGCTGTTAATGAAGGGGGTAACGCAAGTCGGTTTGTGTCTGGTCGTAGCAGTTAGAAGGTTGTACAACTGCTCATTCATTTTATATAGCTTTGTAAAATCTATGCCGGAATTTATTTCCCCACCAAACATGAAGTGCATGCTGTAATGAGGTTTTTACTGCTTTTTGAATGTTCAGCAGCAGCTATTCATAATGAACTTTGTGCCGTTTATCCGCTAAACGTTATGAGTGAAGGGAGTGTAATTGAATACGTTCATTTAAAAGTGGACAGAGAAAGAAGTGGCCATCAGTGGTGTGTAGTGAACTTGTTGACAAGATCAACGAAACTGTTTGAGAAGAATAATGTTTCACAACCTCTGAACTTTCAGATAAATTTCCACAAATTCTCAGGAATAGTTTTTTTTAATGGTAATAACAAAAAGATTAGGTTACGATAAGTACTGTACTGATAGATACCCAAGTTCTTTCTGACGCCACAAAACACAACGAATGGTGTCTGCTTTGGACTTTCATATAGATAATGAGGGTGAGCCATTCCTTCACAAAAACTTGACCGATGAGGAAACATAGATTAAGTATGTGAATCCCAAAACTAAAGAGCAGTCAAAACTTTGTCACCATATGTCCTCCCTTAACAAACCAATAAAAAATCACCAAAAATGTTTTTGGTAGGAAGCTCATGTCAACAGTGTTTTGGGATCCAAAAGGGGTGTTATTGGTGCAACAACCATCAGTTCAAAATTGTATTGCGAAATATTAAGAAAGCCCATTCGAAACAAGCGCCATGGGTTATTGATTTTTTGTGTCAATTTTTGCACTACAATTCTCAACCTCGCTCTTTTGAACAAACTACAGACATTCTGCAAGAATTTAAACAGAACATTTTTAACCATCCCCCTACTGCCCAGTCTTGGCTTCGAATGATTATCATCTCTTATTGCTCATGGAAATGTGTTTTGGCTCTCAACATTTCGATGACGAAGATACACTCAAAGGTACCGGGGAAAGAATATTTTGAAGAAATATTTGAACTGTATTTCCAAGTTAATCAAAAGATGTCATAAATGTTTATATCTTAATGACAGCTATGTAGAAAAATAAGGAAAAAAGGTTTTCGAATGTTTATACATTTGTCTTGTTCTGTTCATTAGAAGCCCAGTTGTCTAATAACAATTATACATAGAAGACATTAGATTTTATTGATAATAAACAGTTATTTTCTAATTAACTAATTCAAATTTATTTAGAACACCCTGCTTTTCTAAAGGTCTCAGTGTTTAATATAGTGCTATAGACCTATAGCTGTACTGATTGTTCATTTCTGGCAATAGTAAAAATAATATTTAATCATGAATGCAAACACAATAATAAATTATAGCACCAGTACAACTACAAGATTAATCAAGATTGGTTTAGTTCAACAGTTATATATGTGCTTAAATACTACAATATGAAGGATTATTCTTCAGACAATACTGTTAATACTTTTCTATTAATTCTATTTTGCTATTGTTAGAATTACTCTCTATGAACCTGTCTAATAAAGTGTTTTTTACACTTTGAAGCCTGGCCCCTTAATAGCCTCTCGTCTCTACCGGCCTGAAGGTTTTTAGGTAAAATATAAGAAATACCTGTCATATAATAAAATACAATATTTACAACAAATTATACATTTTTGTAAAGGGAATGAAACAAGCTTTCAGGAAATAAATAAATTTGAATTGATTACTTACATATATAGATGGTGTTATGCTCCTTTAAAAAATGTGTAAAAAAGTCAAAAAAAATAAATTAGCTACACTGCACTTTCCTACACATATTTTATATTTGTATGAAAATAAATATTAAGTGTTACATTTCATTTTAAAGCTAAAAGAAAATTAATTTTTCATTGGCTTCTTCATTACATATTTCCTTCAACATTTAGAAAACTCTAAAATCGGGCTATTTACATTTTCATTCAGTTAATCAATAAAATATATATATATATATATATATATATATATATATATATATATATATATATCGATTGAACCTCGGCCTAGGTAGGCTTTACTGTCACTGTCTAAAAGCAACATATATCTAACAATAAAAATTAAATAAAATTAAGTTTAAAGCGAAAAACAACAATTTCAAAACCTAAACAAAGATTACACAAACTACAAATTAAATAAATAAAATTACTGATAGATAAAATTTAGAGTAAATAACGAACTTGAAACGTAAACAACTCAGCCTTATAAAACACTCACTATCTGACCAAACCAACATCTGTCTGGTCATGGTCAAATATCTGATAGCTCTCGGTGACCAAATTTAACCAATTATGTTTTTGTTTGTAAAAGCAACTCTGATTGGCCTAAAGGTAAAGACATGTAAAGTAGAATGACCAATATAAAGAACAATATTGATAAAACTGAGAATATGTGGGAGTTACATTAGTATGGAAATAAATACGGGATCCCGAGCTTTATATGGGCGTAGGCAACTAGCGTTAACTAAGTAATTATTAAATTTTATTTAAAGCCATGTAAAATACGCACAAGAAATACTTGAAAATTCATCATGGATAAGAACTACAAGTCTGAGTATCAGATTATGGAATAATGTATGATGCTGAATTGTTACTGTTTACTATGATAACAGGATAGAAAACATTTAAAACCCATGTATTTTGAACTCTTAAATCTTTTAGTTTAAATCCAATTCAAAGCAAAAATAATAATTCAGATTAGTTCTGGATAAACATGCTACAGGTCAAGTACATATAAATTATAGCAAACTACATTTTGAACTAAGATTTTGTTGTACCTGAAAATGGAATTACCATATTATTTGTAGTTTTGTCCCTAAAATGTCAGACTTTGATAAGAATAATGTAAATATTATTATTTTTACAAAATTATTTTGAGCTCGAAATTTTGTAATATTTATTAAACCATTTAAAGTTAGTAAATTATAATATGATAATTTAGAATGTTTCTCATGAATGTTCATTTCAATTTTAGGGTGAGAATCCTATTTACAAACAAGCAACATCAACGTTCAAGAATCCAACTTACGCTGGCAAATAAATTTAGAAATGTAGAAAGTATTTCCATTGTGCCTATGTATTCAGGTGCCTGCAAAAGTGCCATTCTTATTATGTTGTTAAAACGAGTAGTCTTCCGTTTATTGAAAGTAGTCAGCCTAGGTACATAAATGTCAGTTTCAAATTAAATGTCTTTTTACACTATAACTTGAAAAACAATTTGGATATAAGCACAAAATCAAAAATAAAATTCAAACCTTAACTACAGGTGCCTTCAAATTCCAGTGTGTAACTATTACAAGTCTGTTTTTATTACGAGATTGTACTATTTTTATATTTTACACATTGTTACCTTCAATTTATATAGAGGTTTTTAATTTTAAAGTATTTTGTATGTGCTTTATCTGTGAATGCAAGGTTTTATCAGGTTATAGTATTTCTTTAAAGGTTTATAGATTACTTTATAGTTCTAAAAGCTGCTGCAAACAGATTGGTTACTTAAAATTTCTCCACATCTATAAATGTTTTGATATTTATGGATTGTAAGCAAAACAGCTTTAACAATTTAACTCTTCTTTTTATTTTAACTTTATACTTTGAGGTTATAGTTTTTAGTAATTAATGTTATCATAAATGTAAACTACTAATTACCATATATATTATTTGTGCTGATTTAAATGTTCTATTAGTTAACACCATCAGTAAATACAGTTAGTTATTAAAAATTGTAATTATTATTAAGGGGGTAAAATGGTTACATCTGAGATTTTGATACTGAGTGTAAGTTGCAGTTTTTGGAACTATACAACTTTAGAACAATTAGATGTCTCATTCTTAAAATTTTAGGCCGGATTTATATCATGGTTTTTATTAACAGTTACATTTTAATGATTTTAAATTAACAGAAAAATATTGCAGAAAATATTGCCCATAAAAGTAGTCATTTTTATATTAACCTCCTATTAATTATATGGGCTATACAAGTTTAAACTGTTCAATTAATATATGTACTATATTAGTTCATCTTTTGTTAACACTGGAGTGCTCGTGTGTAATTTTTGTAACATGAGTACTCACGTGGACTACTATTGTAGTCCATTTTGTGATTTTTTTTCTACGGATGTTGATTATTTAACAACTTTATATTATGGGCAATGGTTCTTGAAGAAGTATAAAATATGTTTATATAGAAAAAACTATTTTATTTTATAAAGAAATAATACTAACAATTTTACTTCAAAATATGAACACTTTCTGATAGTTATATGCATGTTTTGAAATAAAATTAAAAATATATGTTATGAGATATAAATCTTTCATTTTATATTAATAAAAATCATAAAAACAGATGTAAAAAAACATTACAATAATATTAAAATTTATATATACAACCAAAAACATAAGAACATTAGTTGTCATGGGAATACTCGCGTGGACTACAATAGTAGGCCACGCTAATATAAAAATTCGTAAATAATCAATAAGCTCATGTTCACTAATACCACTCTACTGGGTGTGATCTAGTGATGGGGAAAACTTATACTTCTTAGTCCAGGCGTCCAGCTCTAGGTGTAGCCGATAGCCCGATGTCCACTATATATTCGGAACGCCAAACTCCACAGCCCTCTGTTCAGGAGGAAGTTCTGCCACTTCTCCAGTTCAACCCTCATGTGGTCCCTCGCCGGGATGGGGTAAGTGCAATCCCGAAGAATGTGCTCGATGGTTTCGTCTTGCTCCTCATCACAAAGGTGATTCAGCAAGGTTAAACCAGTATAAATAAGCTTCCGTGACCAGATGTGATGGGGAAAAAAGTTAAAGAAAGCATCAAAGTTGTACAATGTTGTCAACCCACTAAAACTTAAAAACCCAACACCCCTAGACTAGAATAGTATACCATGCGAGCACTCCAATGTTAACTAAATATTTTAGAAATGTTGAATGATTCTTTTACTTAGTATGTTAACATATTATATTTCATAAATGCACTGCCATTAATCCAACCAACTGTTTTCGATCATATACTTAACACGAGATGAGTAGAGCTTGTTTGTAAGCAAGTAGAAAGCTAGTATTGCCAGTTGTTAGTGTTAAACAAAGAATGATAAATTAATATATGGCACAATTAATTATAGAGAAAATCACAAGTTTATTAAATGTACTTATCACAAAACTTACAAGACTAGCCTAGAAATGAAATTGTATTTATTTTGAACTTTAAAAGTGTATTAAATTTTATAAAAAGTTTTAATTTTTACCGATTAAAGAAGCTTAGAATTATTTGTGAAGAAATACTTAAAAACTGTTATCCTTATTTCAATTAATTTTTATTTGTACAAATTTTTAATTGTATATATTAATGATATTCTATTAAACTAGACTAGAAAATCTTACAGTTTTAGGTAAATTAATTTAATGTTAGGTTAGTGTTTTTGTTATTAATTTTTATTCTGATTAGTATCGTTAATATTTAGTCTTAAGTGGTTTTATTTTAACAATAACAAAATCTATTTATGTACCATCTATGTGATCAGATTCAACAAGGGATAATTTTGTGAAATGAATAAGCTAGACTGATGTTTGGGTGAATGTGGAGTTTAAACTCATTGTGCTGTTGTATAAAATGTAAATAAATTATGTTTTAAATTTGTCTGTCATCTTTCTGAATTATATAGATTTAAAATTAATTGTGTTTTATTGTAGTTATAAGATCATGTTTTATGAAAATATTTTACTTAATGCCATTTTTTCTTGTTGAAGCTTCTGGTTTTTAAAGAATAATTTGAACTTTGTCCAACTTGAGATAGTAGTAAAAATATATCTTGAAACTTATGCAAGATTACAACTTCTATGAGAATTTCTGGTCCTCTGCTGATAGTTATAATGAAAAAGTCCCAGTTGGGTTTCTGCTTTAAAATCAAAGGTGTAAAGATAAGGCTGTATTTAGTATTTCGATTAATTTCCAAAGATTTGATTATAATAAACGAAGAGAAATTATTGAAGATATTAACATGAGGAATTTTGTTTGGCAAGAAAATGAGCAAACAATGTAATCTTAAGGGTCTTACAATTTATTCAGAGTTAAAATGTTAGAGCTTTTATTTCTTAGAACTGGGATGCAGAGAGTATCTGTGAGAAGTTCCATAATGTTAAAAGTTTTATTTAATGCTCCACAGGGTGGAATTCTAGATCCTAGTAATTTTTTTATTCTTCTCATACTATTTTTGTTCTGTTCCCAAGCAATAACGCTTCTCTACTTTGTTCAATATTCCAAAAGTAAAATTTACACAAGCACCCCCTTTTTTAGACTTTAACAAAATTTACAATAATAACTGATGAGAACTTTTGTGTGTACCGCCATAAACATCAGTTTCCAACAAGTTTGGTTGTTACTTTTCTCCACCATAATTACATAGTGCATTGAGGCTTTTGTTTATCAGTGTCTTGTCAAATTTACTAACCATTGAGAAAAAACAATATTTCCAAATATCTCCACAATAAAAACAAATGTGAAATGTATTGTGACACAGTTTACTAAAGTGGCTTAAGTGGATTATTCATTTTACATTCTTAAAGATAGAGCAAGGATGTGTTACTAAAATCTTATTCTTCAAACGATAAAGTTTATAAAGAAGGAAGCTAGTAATTTTCTGAAAAGCATCTCTGTAAGTATACATAAACTACTTTAGTTTAATTACCTCTTAAAACATGTCAATGAAAATATACACATATCACATTATTCAACATTTTAGCTGCTGACCACAATATTGGTGTTTTCCAGGAAAATTGCCAACATATTTTAATCTAATTTTTAAATAATGTGTACTTATTTTTTGATCTCCTATCATACCTAAGTACAAAAATACTTTTCTTATCATATTATATATAATATCATGTTTCGGGCCAGTTGGCCTGATATTGTTTTTGAAATAATTAGTTTTCTCGTCTGTGCAACATTGTCTTAATATTTTTTGTTAACTGTTTTCATTCCGTTAAATATTATACAATACATAACAAGTAAAATTATTAAATTTTAATAATTTACACTTTAAGTAAGTGTACAAATTTTTATACTTTACTACAACCAAGTTTGTTTTTTAAGAATTATTTTACAACTATATTTAGTATTTAGTCATATTTCTGACTTCTTTTTTAATTTGGGTAAGTAATGGTAAAAATCAGTATAATAGATCATTAAAAATTATTTGTTTTATTATTAAAGTATATAAAGATAAACTTCTTTCAATGGACCAATTATTTTGGTTGTAATAAATAACTTAACTTCACTAACATTGTTAACAAAGAAGTGTGTCGGACCGAAACTCCCAGCAACTAGCTGTCTAGAATGACCCCATTTTAATATCATCCCATGGGCATTTTTCTGTCAAATAAAAACCATTATAATTAGTTCTGTAAGTAGTGTGAACCTTGTTTAATACGGAGCATTCATTTTTTCCAAAAGTAGCAGCACCAGTTGAGTAGCACTATAATAAACAAAATGTTGCTAGACAACAAAAAAATATAAATTAGTTATTTTTACACATTATTCGTTGAAAATTTACTTACTGTAAACATATTTAGCTAATTCAAGATATCAATAAACTCATTTAAAATAAAATTAAAGTAACTAAAATTATTCACGAAATCATAAACTATAAATTATTCTTACAGTACAAACAAAGGTCACTCACGTAAACAGTAAACAACTATAGCAATCACAATCCGAACACAAAATACGACACAGTTAGCAGACGCTGCGTCCTGCCAAGAATTCCCATCATACGCGCTGCCAATGCCAAAACTCGCTTCTTGGAGCTAATCTCGCATCCAGCCCCTGTTACGACACCCTCAGCCATGTATGTTTTACGCTCTACATTGACTTACTGATGATGGGTGCTGTAGAGCCGAAACGCGACAGTTCAGCAGCGGTCAAAATATGATCTCACCCTACTTACCATGTCCTGGTACCTGTAGTGTGTCGAGCGTGATTTGCCAGTGGATAAAATCCCTGGACTTCATTTATAAAACCAACCATAATGCTCTATCTCATTTAGATAGATTAAGCCCATTATTAATTATTTTATCAATGTTAAAATAAATATAATTATTTGCTATTGCTTAAATATTTATTAGAATTCTTTTTTCTAACTTGATTTGAAATGTTTGCTTTTATTTTTTAAAATGGTTGGAAAATTCTAGAAATTTTATTACTGATTTACCACAGGTTACTAATAATAATTTTTAAACATTTTGTAGTTTTAATTTGATTTTTAATTAATTTGAAATTTAAACAATATAATATTAAAATTCACTCTTGACAATTTTATCTCAAAGATTTATTTTATTTTCTCTTAAAAAAAGCAGTTTTTCCTTAAAATAAAGATAAATAGGTTATAATGGTTCTCAAATGTTCTTGTTGTTTTGATTAAAGTGCATAAATTATTCTTCTAACACAAATTTATAAAATTTACTACTTTGAATAGAGAATATTAGAAATATTTATATTAACTGGTTTTATTTCATGTCCATTCTTTTATTTTTTAGAAGTAAGTGCAAGCTTACTTCCAAATCATTTAAATTTCAATTTACATTTGTGCTCTAAATCTAAAAGATTCGTACAACAATTTTATAGGATTTTTGTTATTACATATTTTTAATACTGGTTGTATGATGTAGTTTTAATAGACATAAAATAAACGGTATTAACCAAGTTAAAACGATTTTAATTTAAATTCCCTTATTGAAATTCTCATTCAATTTTTCTCGTTGAATTTAAATATATAATTTTATTAATGACATAGGATTTTCTTTGTCTTAACTTGTTAAATTTGACCTTGTAATAATTTGATTAGGATTTTCTTTGTCTTAACTTGTTAAATTTGACCTTGTAACAATTTGATAAACTTTAATCTTGATATTATTAATTTAAATTTGAATAATTTATATTTAATCTCCACCATTTAGTTACTTTTCCAATAAAAAGTCAGTTGCTTATATATTTTTTATTCTAATGAAAATCTATTTAAATTAATAAATGGTTATCTTGTTATTAAAATTTTGACTTGCCCCAAAAATCTTCACTGCACCTCACTCCTCTCCTCCCAAGGATGGTTCCCTGGAGTTTAGAATGTTCTAGCGAACGCAAATGAACGATTTTAGGGCCGTCTTTAATACTGTTCAGTTACATTAAAAAAAAATTATATTCGAATAGTGGCGGTTGTAGAGCTGACTATCTCCGCTTCCATCTTGGGCTATGGATTAAGGCTTAGCCTCGGAACGGCATCTTGCAGTCCATGGCTCTCGATATCCAGAAGGAAACATCCGTCTTCTCCTAGCGCTGAATCACCTCTCCTATTTTCTCATAAAACGGGGTCCTCCCTCTTTTGTTTTGTTAGTCAAAACCAGCCCTTTGGACCGGCTTTGTTTACCTATTCTGATAGTGAACAGGTTTGGCCCGCTACTTTCACTTCCACTATTGGGTTTTTAAATCTTTATTTTAAATCATTTTACTGATTTTGCCTTCTTTTGTAAAATTTGTATATTTTGAGACGGTTTTAGGCCATCTCAGCACACACATTGACCACGTAATGGCGCCTGGTGGCTAAAACAACAGAATGTAGCATAAACATAGCAGAGGCGTTTATTTACACCAAACAAACATTGTCACAAATTGTAATGGCCTTTAAACAAACAACTAGGACTTCCATATACAAAATATTATATATACGTGATTTCCCGTAATACGCGCTAGCAGACATTTCAGTCTTACGAGAAATCACGTTATACGCGTGCAAAGGGTTCAAATTACATTAATCTCTATATATTCTTGGAAATATTAAATGCAGAAGAATGATATGAACAAATTATGAAGCCAGAACTGCGAGAAGTAAGAATGGTTTTTAAATCTTCACACAAAAAAACTGCAAAAAAAGGTAGCTAGGCAGTTACAAAGTAAATTGGAAGATTGCATTAACTAGTTTTCCTGAATCATATGTAGAACTTGTGTAGTTTTTCTGAAACTGTGGTAAAACTTAACAGTTTCTTTATAAGGATATAGGAGAGGTTTAATAAATGGTGATGCTCTCTGTGTGTGACAATTAGAACACACATACACACAAAGTATTTGTTTGTACTATATTACAAATCGAACCTTGATGAAGTCAGCAAGTAAAATGGATAGTAATAAAGATATTGCACATAGTTGACAAAACTGACCAAATTATTTTCTTCAACACACCAGTACATAAAACCATGAATTAGTATGATTTTTTTTCATTGCACAGAGTGCTTATGCTTAATTCTTGTACTTTGTATGAATTAAAGACTGGAAAAATTGTACTCTTTAATTTGATATATCAGACTCTTATTATAAATTCGACACCATAAGACCCTCATTAGCACCTGGATCTAAATTATAAATACTTTCCAGAGCTGATTTAGTCTATAGGAAAAGGTCAGAGCATTAAAAAGCCTGTTTGTTACATGTGGTTAGATTGCCTTTGAGAAAGCAAAAATGTAGCTATATATTGATTGTAATTTGAAGCTGAGTCCCAAAATAGGCTACTTCAAGACTTTTAATACAATAAAACCTGACCGGATGATAAAAATACATAACACATATCAGAAAAAATTGCTTCCTTGTTCCAAAAACTTAAATACAAAGTAGCATTCACAACATCCAACACAATTAAAAAACACCTACAAAGGTCAAAAACACACCAGGACAGGCGTATACAAGATTACATGCAATAACAGTCTCAGCTTTTACATAGGACAAACAAGGAGAACATTTACCACAAGATACAAAGAACACGTAAAACAGATAAGAAAGACACAACGCAAATCAAATTTCATAATACACATACAAAACACACACACCTGTGAGTGTACTCACAGGCTGACATAGACACCAATCTAAAAATCCTACACTAAAATACTTATACTAGTTACTACTTTTTGTATCACTTTTAGCAAAAAAACCACTAACTGACATTTTTCAGCAGACCCGCTTCCCACTAGGTCAGTGCGTTGTTCAATAGTGGTTTATTTGCCAAGTATACCAAAAGTAGTAATTTATAAAAAGACCTCAAGATGTACAACACAAAAACTACAAGCATCATTCTAGGCGTATTTTGTTTTTTATATTCAGCTTATTAGATCTTGACCAAATGTTTTGGGCTTAAAAGTACTACAACATTGAACAAATGAAACTGTATTATAGTTTTATTTCAAACCAAAAATACTATACACAAAACATTTATTTAGAATGTTTTAAATATTTAATACAAAAGTAGAACAAATTATAACAAATATTTTTATTGACTATGGAAACTTCACTACTGAATGAGTGTTATTAAGATGAGATACTTGTAACTGGATCATGATTATACATAGTAAATATATAAGATTTGAGAAATTAGCATCTGTACTTTTAAAATCTATTCATTAGATTAAATTTTTACTTCTTTAAATAAAAACACTGCAAATATTTAACTTGTAAAAAGAATTAAGATATTTGACATTATTCTAAACAAACATAGTTGTTTGATTTATGTATTTACTTGAGTAACTTTTCTTAATGCATTTGCTGTAGATGATATGTTATTATATCACGGGTACGAAAAGCCAGGAGGTAATGACCCATTTACATGTCATGAAACATATGAGCTTTCATTACATTATTGTGGGTTTGACTCTTTATGGAGGTAGCTGGTTTGCAGAGTATTCATTTAGGGCATTATTTTCACTTGTTGTTATAATTGCTTTGAAGCTGTTGCAGTTGACACCTGTTGGGCTAACATTTGAGATAATGCAGTTTTTCTTTAGTGTAGGAGAGAGTCATTTTATTATTATATCCACATTAAAAATAATAATATTATGTAGTCAGTTAATACTTGATGTATTATTAAATTTCATTAATAAAAAAACTCAAAATTTGGTGATAAGTTAGGAGTTATATTGAATAGCTACAATAGTTTTTGATTAAACTTTTTGAAATAAATTAGCATACATAATAAAAAATTTTAACATTTGTTGAGCTACACGTGGTAATTGATTTTAGTGCTGTTATAACAAAATCTTAGCATTTTGGCAAAATCTTAAGTATTTAAGATTTTGGGAATGATTAACCATTTCTTTTTGTGCATTTGTTTTTGTATGATGATCAATACACATTTATGCATTTTTATGCCATTGAGTATACCAGAAATATTGATGTTTAGGGATCCGTGACGAAATATTTTGTTTATAAGATGACAAAATCTCATTTCTCTCAATAAACATCAGATGCTAGACTTAAGGCAATTATTCGACAAAATGAAAGCTTTGAAAAATGTGAATCTCAGCTCTCGCAAGTAAGAACGAATATTGCAAATAGTTGAACGTGTGAAATAAGTCTAGTAAGAGAGATGGGGTTGCTACAATAAAGAATAAAAACTTCTCAAAGTCAACAAAGGCTTGAGAACCAGCATATTTGTTCTATGCGTAATAGGCATGCTACTACTTTGAGAGCTGCATTTGAATATCAGGCTTAATTAGACTGTATCAATTCAATACATGTATAAATTGGCTCAATGAATAAATTTTCCAATCAATTCAGTGCCAAAAAATGGAAACATCAAGCCCCTGGTATGTGCTGTCCAGGAGGTAAAATTCCTTTGCCACAGCTTGATGAATCCCCTGAACCTTTAAAGAAATTGATTTCAGGATTGCATCTGTTATCAAAATATTTTCTTGACAATGCTAGATAATACTATACATTATTTCAAATGACCTCTCCAATTGTTAATGACGTTGCTGTACTACTGGTAGATGATGGTAAAGGTCCTAGAGATATTATTTTACATTGCCGAGATAACAAAACATAGCGAGTTTAAGAACTTCATCGTTCGTGTGATCTTCTTCAAAACCCTCTTATGTTTCGTCTATACCAACCACACATTTCACACCTGAATAATTAATCTCCAGAATGAGTTCTCCAGTAGTGCTTTTTATTATGACTTTAAATGTATTTATAAAATAACATTTTCATAACTGAAAGACATCTCTCCATCGTAGATTCTATGGTGATGTATTAAGTCATAAAGAAGTATTTAACAACTGAATAAGTTTTCAAAAGATTTTGTAGGTTACTATAATGATTACATTTTTAGCCAAATATTTCACAATAGTAATACTTTAAAAAACACTAATTCACTAGAGTGAGTTCGCATGTAATATTTTTCAATTTTTACACCTCTCATTTATAACCACATAACACAACTGAGGGGATTCTATCCTTACCTAAAGTGGTTACAACTTTATGTTTATCGCTAGTATATTTTACAATTGTAAGCATATATCTCAAAATAAGTTTTCAAGTATTGTTTACCATACCACATTCCAGATAGTACTGACATATACATACCAAGAGTATGGTGAGGAACATCCCATTATAGCTTATTAAAAAAAAAATAATTCAGTTTGTATTTCTTCCTTACAGATTATAATCTCAGGAGATGTTTTAAGTCATCACTCCTAATAAATTAATAACCACTTAAAACTGTAGGTATTCTCTCCACAGTGAGTTCTTAAGTTGGTTTTTTAGGTGCTCACTATCCTCAGTAAATTTACAACATCATATTTCACAAATGCATGGATTCTCAGCAGAGTGAGTTCTAAAATGTTATTTTGGAGTATTACTTAAAGTACATTTATAACTCTTGAATTTTGTAGTCCATTACGTTCAGTGAAACTTAATTAATCACTTTTACATTAGGTTATCACTATTCAAACTTTGAATGTTGTAAAAACTTACTGAGACAGAACGTTTTCGATCGCTCTGTGCCGATCTTCATCAGTGTCTTCTGCTTGTAGTTGTTAGGTTAAGCAGTGATGGTTTTAAGGGCAGGTTTTCGATAGTATCAAAGAGTATGACTGATTTGTATTGGGTTTGTTCGTTTAATATTGTTTGTATTTTGTATGTTTGTAAATTTCATATTGTTCTAGTATGTGGAGATGTGATCCTTTTTTGTTGATGTGTAAGATTTCTAGGTTATGGTAAACGTCTATGTATTTGTGTTCTGTTTCTTTTATGTGATTGTAGAATGCTGAGTTGGTGTTCTGTTTGGGTTCCCCGACTCTTTGCTTGAAGTTGCGACCTGTTTGCACAATGTAGAATTGTTTGCACTTGTAACAGTTTAATTTGTATACGCCTAGTGCTTGTAGTTTATCTTTGTTGTTAGTGTCGTGTTGTATTTTGTATTGTAAATTGTTATTTCTTTTGTATGTTATTTTGTATCCTGATTTTTGAAATTTGTGGGCTAATTCATTTTTTATTCTGTTTATGTATGGTATTGTGATGTATTTTATTTTCCCTCTCTGTAATGTTAATTTTAGTGTTATTTTGTATATTATGCCACAGTTTGTGTATTATTGTGGTGTTGTATCCATTTGTGGATGCTAACTATTTAATAGTGTCTGGTTTTTGGTTTATGTTTTCTGTGGTCATTGGAACTTTAGGTCCATGAAGCATAGATCTGAAGGCAGTGTTTTTGTGTTGAATAGGGTGGTTTGAGGTGTTGTGGATAAGTGTGTCTGTGGTTGTGGGTTTCCTGTAAATGAAGCTGTGTTTTTGTGTGTAGCTTTTTGTTATGGTGAGGTCGAGGAAGTTTAGGGATCGGTTGGTTTCAATCTCTGAGTTGAACTGGAGTTTTAGCTGTAATTTATTAGTGTAGGTGAGGAGTTTTTCGCATTATCGGGTGTTACCTTTGTATAGTGTTATAATATCATCGACGTATCTGTGCCAGTAAATAATTTTGTATGTATTATTTGTTAGTATTTTGGTGTTTTCTATGTGTTGTAGGAAAATTTCGCTTAGGATACTGCTAATAGGATTTCCCATGTACCCTAAAGTTCATCTGGTTGTGAATAGATATTTGAGTTGAGGATGAAATAGTTTTGTTTGGAGATGATTTGAAGGATGTTTAGGATTTCGGTGACGTGGGTTTTTGGTATGTTGTTCTGCATTAATTGGGTCTTTACGATGATGAGGGTTTCGGATATGTGTATGTTGGTGTACATGTTTATGTTGAGTAACAGTAGTTTTGAATTGTGTGGTATGTCAAACCATATATATATATAATAAACATGTACATCAACATACCGGTATCTGAAACCCTCAACATCCTAAGGACCCAATTAATGCAGAACAACATACCAAAAACCCACATCATTGAAATCATCCTCCAAACCATCACAAAACAAAACTATTTCAACCACAACTCAAATACCTATTCACAACCAGATGCCCTACCCATGGGAAAGCCTATTAGCAGTATCCTAAAAGAAATTTTCCTACAAAACATAGAAAACACAAAGATACTCGCAAACAATACACACAGACACAAAATCATTTACTGGCACAGATACATCGATGATATCAAAACACTATACAGAGGCAACACACGACATTGCAAAAAACTCCTCACCTACACTAATAAAACCCACCCAAAACTTCAGTTCAACCTTGACCTCACCATAACAAGGAGCCACACACAAAAACACAGCTTCATTTACAGGAAACCCACAACCACAGAAACACTTGTCCATAACACTTCAAACCACCCTATCCATCACAAAAAAAGCTGCCTTCAGATCCATGCTCCATATACTTAAAGTTCCAATGACCACAGAAAACATAAACAAAAAACTAGACACCAGTAAATATTTAGCATCCACAAATGGATACAACCCCAAAATAATAGACAAACTATGGCACAATATAAAAAAAAACACTAAAATTAACACTACAGAGAGAGAAAACAAATATGTCACAGTACCATACATTAACAGAATATCAAATAAAATAGCCCACAAATTTCAAAAATCAGGACACAAAATTGCATACAAAACTAATAACACTTTACAATACAAAATACAACACAACACTAACAACAAAAATAAACTACAAGCACCAGGCTTATACAAATTAAACTGCAACAAGTGCAAAAAATTCTACATTGTGCAAACAAGTCACAACTTCAAGCAAAGAGACGGGGAATACAAACAAAACACCAACTCAGCATTCTACAATCACATAAAAGAAACAGGACACAAATACACAGTCGTTTACCATTACCTAGAAATCTTACACATCAACAAAAAAGGATCACATCTCCACATACTAGAACAATATGAAATTTACAAACATACAAAATACAAACAATATTAAACGAACAAACCCAATACAAATCACACATACTCTTTGATACTATCGAAAACTTCCTTTTAAATCCGTCACTGCTTAACCTAACAACTCCAAGCAGAAGACACTGATGAAGATCGCCAAGGAGCGAAAGAAAAAGTTCTATCTTAAAGTTCGGATAGTCATAAACTAATGTAAAAGTGATTAATTTATGACTACATGTTCCACTACTGTATAGCTTCTCTACAGATTAAGTTCTCAAATGTCATTCTAGGCTACTGTAAGTAAATTTTGTAACCACATATTTCATTCACATCTGTATTGCATCTCTCCAGAGGGAATTTGCATGTGGGTATTTAGATGTCCACACTCAGTAAATGTATAACTACATGTTCCACAACTGTATAGTTTCTCTCCAGATTAAGTTCTCAAATGTCATTTTAGGCTACTGCAAATAAATTTTGTAACCACATATTTCCTTCACATCTGTATGGCTTCTCTCCAGAGTAAGTTTTCAAGAAGCTTTTTAGGGTTACTCTTCTCAATAAGTATTTAAACATACATTTCAGAAATGTATAACATTTCTCCAGTGTAAGTTCCCATGGTGTTATATTAGATTACCTACCAAACTAGATTTAAAGCTTCATATTTCACAACTGTATGACTTCTCTCCAGAGTGCGTTCTGAAATGGTTTTTTAGGCTACCACTTGTTGTACGTTTATATCCACATATTTCACAACTGTATGGCTTCTTTCCAGAGCGAGTTTTTAAATGTTGTTTTATTCTGAGTACATTTATAACCACATTTTTCGCAAATGTATGGTTTCTCTCCAGAGTAAGTTTTCAAGTACCTTTTTAGGGGTACACTTCTCAATAAATATTTAAACATACATTTCAGAAATGTGTAGCATTTCTCCAGTGTAAGTTCCCATGGTGTTATATTAGATTACTTACTTGACTAGATTTAAAGCTTCGTATTTCACAACTGTATGACTTCTCTCCAGTGTAACATCATACACACCAGATGAGAACATGCTGTGTAATAGTACCATTCCGACTACATTTATAACCCCATATTTCATATATGTATTGTTTCTCTCCTGAGTCATTGCTAAATTGTTTTTTTTTTTAAGTCTCCACTCTCTGTAAATGAATAAATACATATTTCAGAACTTTATTTATACTCCCCAGAGTGTAATTTCAAGTGATTTTTTACTGCTATTGTCAGTAAATTTATAAGCAAATAATTCTTAAATATACAGTTTTTCTCCAGTATACCTTATATTTATTTCACTATTATTGACTTTTCCCCAGAGGGAGTTTTTTTTTTAATTACTAATCTCGGTAAATTTAAAATAATATAATTCACAACTATATTACTTCTCTCCGGAGTGAGTTCTCAAGTATTGTTGTAGGCTATTACTGTGAGTACATTAATAACGACATATTACACTACTGTATGCCTTCTCTTCGAAGAAATCTCAAATATTGTTGTAGGCTATTACTGTGAGTACATTAATAACGACATATTACACTACTGTATGCCTTCTCTTCGAAGAAATCTCAAATATTGTTGTAGGCTATTACTGTGAGTACATTAATAACCACATATTAATCTACTGTATGGCTTCTCTTCGAAGAGTGCTCAAATATTGTTGTAGGCTATTACTGTGAGTACATTAATAACCACATATTACACTACTGTATGGGTTCTCTTCGAAGAGTTCTCAAATGTTGTTATAGTTGACTACTCCGAGTACATGTATAACCCTATATTATACAACTGTATTGCTTAACTCCGGAGTGAGTTTTCTAACGCTGTTTAATGCTACTACCCTGTGTAAATTTTTACCCGCAAGTTTCAACACTGTTTGGGTTCCCTCCTGGGTGAGTTATGAAATTTTGTAAACTACAATGCTACAAGTAAATTTATAACCACATATTTCACAACTGTATGGCTTTTCTCCAGAGTGAGGTGTATGGCTTTTCTCTGACATGTTGTTTTAGGTGACTACTCTTAAGTACATTTATAACCACATATTTCACAACTGTATGGTTTCTCTCCTGAATGAGTTCTCAAATCTTATTTTAGACTACTACTTCAAGTAAATTTATAACAACATATTTTATACCTGTATGTCTTTTCTGAATAGTGAGTTCCCTAATGTCCTTTTCGGTCACCACTGTTAGTACATTTATAATCACATACTTCACAAGTGTATGGCTTCTCTCCAGAGTGAGTTCCTTAATGTCCTTTTCGGTCACCACTGTTAGTACATTTATAATCACATACTTCACAAGTGTATGGCTTCTCTCCAGATTGAGTTCCCAAATGCCATTTTAGGTTACCACTAGCAGTTCATTTATAACAACATATTTCACAATTGTATGGCTTCTCTCAAGAGTGTGTTCTCAAATGTCTTTTTAGGTTACTACTCTGAATACATTTATATCCACATATTTCACAACTGTATGGCTTTTCTCCAGAGTGAGTTCTGAAATGTTTTTTTAGGCTACCACTTGTTGTACATTTATAACCACATATTTCACAACTGTATGGCTTCTCTCCAGAGTGAGTTCTGAAATGGTATTTTAGGCTACCACTTGTTGTAGGGGAGATCGAGGCTATATCGTACAGCGAGGCTAAACCGTACACCCCATTTTCGTGTCGAGATTCTATGTTAGAGGAGTTCCATTGGTGTCGCAGCCATGTGGCAGATCATGCAAGCCTATGTAGTTGAGTTTACTTCGTTGCGTGTACTAGTTTCAGTGTGACGGTATCGAAGAAGACCGGTACCAAGAATCTTGATTTTGTGTGTTTTGTTATAATTTTGCGACAGTACCGAGTAAGAGGTAAGTAGAAAACCTTTACTTATAACACAGTAAATATTAGATCATTGGAAATTACGTTTCTTAAGCTATCATTTGATAACTAGTGATATTTAGTTGATGGACGAATTTTTAGGTTAGCTTACTAAACTGCCACGAGATGCAGGATGTGGCTAAACCGTACACAAGTTTAGCCCCCGTTGTGTATGGTTTAGCCCCCAATGGTTTGTTATGGCATCATTAATAAATAGCAGTTCATGAAAGAGAACTCATAAACATTGTTATTTTATAATTTAATGAAGTGAGAAATAAATTTTTACTAGCTATAATGTTATGGTTTTATTTTCAGATGGTTCGTAAATATAAAAGAACAACCCAAAGAGCCAATTGGAGCGAAGAAGCAATCAAGTTGGCTATTAATGATGTCATACATAATATTAAAAAACTAAGAGAGGCAGCTAGGGCATACGACATTCCGGTAATGACGTTGAGAGATAGACTTAAGACTCGTGACTCATTAAAGTTAGCTCTAGGACATAAACCTGTATTTACACAAGTGCAAGATAATGAAATTGCTGAACAAGTTTTACTTCTGGCTAAAGTGTTCTACGGAATTTCCTCGGTTGAGCTACGCCGCTTAGTTTATGAATATGCTGAAAAAAATGGTATTCCACATCCATTCAACAAGGCATCAAAATTAGCAGGACATGATTGACTTCATGGATTTTTGAAGAGGAATCCCAGAATAAGTGTCCGAAAACCAGAGGCAACAAGCATGAGTCGAATTCCAGCTTTCAATAAACATGAAGTGGATCTTTTCTTCGCCAATTTATCAACTGAAATGGACAAAAATAGGTTTCCAGCTTCAAAAATATTTAATTTTGATGAAACTGGTATATCCACAGTTCAAAGACCATCAACGATTTTAGGCCCAAAAGGAACTAAGCAAGTGGGTGCTGCAACTAGCTGGGAACGGGGTAAGAATATAACAGTCTGTTGTGCAATGAGCGCTGCAGGTGAATACATCCCTCCAATGTTCATCTTCCCTCGCCAGAGAATGAGCCCTAATTTGGTAAAAGGTGGACCACCAAATGCTATTTACCATTGTAGTCACAATGGGTGGATCACTGAAGAATTATTTGTCACCTGGTTACACCATTTCGTCTCTCATGTGAAGCCATCAAAAGAGGAACCCGTTCTTCTAGTAATGGACAATACTAGAACAACAAAGCCCACACTACCTTAGCAGCGTACAATGTGTGTAAGGAGAATGGTTTAATTGTTGTAACGCTTCCACCACACTCGTCACATCGCCTTCAGCCATTGGACATTACTTTTTTTAGCAGCCTAAAAGCAGCATTTAATAAAGAATGTGACAATTTCTTTAGGTCACACCATCATGAAAAGATAACACCTTATGACATTGCTGCTATTTTTAACAATGCCTATGTGAAGATTGCCAACATAGCAAAAGGCATAAGTGGCTTTGAATCGGCAGGAATATTCCCACTTAATCCTGATAAATTCACGGAGGAGGATTTTGCAGTGCTGTTGGAGGTGGAACAGAGATTGCCTGAAGTAGAAGACACGGATATTGCTGATAGTTCAACTTTAGTGCAAACTAATTTGAATGCAAATGAAGATACAACTACAGACAATATAGGCCTAAACCTTGAACCCGGAAGAGTGGACGAAAGTAGACCTAATCAATCTAATGTAGTAGACCTATCTTTTAAATCTCTTTGTCCAACACCTCAGCCAAAAACAATAAAGTTAACTCCATGGCAACAACATTCAATTATTTTTACGAATTCGCCAAATAAATCAAAATTAGAAGAATCGGCTACAGTGAAAGAATTGAAGAAAAAAATTGAGCAATTGCAAGGTAAGATAAAAGTTATGCGTAGGCCTATGACTAAAAAAGAAGGACTAAAAAATCAGATCAAGACAAAAAGATGTCCAAACGTAGGCCTAAAACTAAAGGGAATTCGAAATCAATTAACACCTCTTCACAGGCAGCAGGCTCTGGAAAATTCAAAACTCGAAGAAATATAAGGTTTGATGATAAACCATCAGAAGACGATCGCACTGACTTGAAAGATATTTGTGACGATGATTCCTTTGATGAGATGTATCCAGAAATGTCACTCGTTGAAAGAGGAATTCCAAGAGAAGCATCGGGGTCGAAGGACACATGCCTCTTATGTGGGGATTTCGGAAAGGATAAAGAACTCTGGTTTAGGTGTTGCACATGTGCAGGATGGGTTCACTCGGCTTGCAGTGCTGTAGAGTCACCAGATAATTTTGTTTGTGATTATTGTTTAAATGTCTAACTTTTGAACAATATTTTTATTTTTAGAATATTAGGGGCCTATACAAACTTACAAAAAATTTACAATTTTTATATTTTCATCAGTTGAACTAAATGCTAAATTTTATCTCTGCTGAGTGGCTTTATAGGCTTATTAAATTAATGTGTAGAAGTAATTATCTAATTAAATTATTACATTAGCCAATTATGTTATTTATTAATGTGATTTTCTACTGTGCGGTATAGCCCCTCCAACAGTACGGAATAGCCCCTAACCCTGGGGCTATAACGTACAGGAACACATTTTTTCTTCCTTAATTGAAAAAATATGAACATTGGAATAACTCAGATTTTTTATTGTGTAAGCATTAGCCGATGATTCAAAGTACATGTTTCTCTTTTTCTTACAATGGAATACCCAATATTACCTAAGCAACAACAATCCTTGCTTAAGTGTACGGGAGAGCTCCGCTCTCCCCTACATTTATATCCACATATTTCGCAACTGTATGGCTTCTCTCCATAGTGAGTTCTGAAATGCTTTTTAGGTTACCACTTGTTGTACATTTATATCCACATTTTTCACAACTGTATGGCTTCTCTCCAGAGTGAGTTCTGAAATAGTATTTTAGGCTACCACTTGTTGTACATATATATCCACATATTTCACAACAGTATAGCTTCTCTCAAGAGTGAGTTCTGAAATGGTATTTTAGGCTACCACTTGTTGTACATTTATATCCACATTTTTCACAACTGTATGGCTTCTCTCCAGAGTGAGTTCTGAAATGGTATTTTAGGCTACCACTTGTACATTTATATCCACATATTTCACAACTGTATAGCTTCTCTCCAGAGTGAGTTCTGAAATGGTACTTTAGGCTACCACTTGTTGTACATTTATATCCACATTTTTCACAACTGTATGGCTTCTCTCCAGAGTGAGTTCTGAAATGGTATTTTAGGCTACCACTTGTTGTACATTTATATCCACATATTTTACAACTGTATACCTTCTCTCCAGAGTGAGTTCTGGAATGGTATTTTAGGCTACCACTTGTTGTACATTTATATCCACATTTTTCACAACTGTATGGCTTCTCTCCAGAGTGAGTTCTGAAATGGTATTTTAGGCTACCACTTGTACATTTATATCCACATATTTCACAACTGTATAGCTTCTCTCCAGAGTGAGTTCTGAAATGGTACTTTAGGCTACCACTTGTTGTACATTTATATCCACATTTTTCACAACTGTATGGCTTCTCTCCAGAGTGAGTTCTGAAATGGTATTTTAGGCTACCACTTGTTGTACATTTATATCCACATATTTTACAACTGTATACCTTCTCTCCAGAGTGAGTTCTGGAATGGTATTTTAGGCTACCACTTGTTGTACATTTATATCCACATTTTTCACAACTGTATGGCTTCTCTCCAGAGTGAGTTCTGAAATGGTATTTTAGGCTACCACTTGTACATTTATATCCACATATTTCACAACTGTATAGCTTCTCCCCAGAGTGAGTTCTGAAATGGTACTTTAGGCTACCACTTGTTGTACATTTATATCCACATTTTTCACAACTGTATGGCTTCTCTCCAGAGTGAGTTCTGAAATGGTATTTTAGGCTACCACTTGTTGTACATTTATATCCACATATTTTACAACTGTATACCTTCTCTCCAGAGTGAGTTCTGGAATGGTATTTTAGGCTACCACTTGTTGTACATTTATATCCACATTTTTCACAACTGTATGGCTTCTCTCCAGAGTGAGTTTTGAAATGGTATTTTAGGCTACCACTTGTTGTACATTTATATCCAAATATTTTACAACTGTATACCTTCTCTCCAGAGTGAGTTCTGGAATGGTATTTTAGGCTACCACTTGTTGTACATTTATATCCACATTTTTCAAACTGTATGGCTTCTCTCCAGAGTGAGTTTTGAAATGGTATTTTAGGCTACCACTTGTTGTACATTTATATCCACATATTTCACAACTGTATATCTTCTCTCCAGAGTGAGTTCAGAAATGGTATTTTAAGCTACCACTTGTTGTACATTTATAACCACATATTTCACAACTGTATGGCTTTTCTCCAGAGTGAGGTGTATGGCTTTTCTCTGAAATGTTGTTTTAGGTGACTACTCTTAAGTACATGTATAACCACATTTTTCACAACTGTATGGTTTCTCTCCTGAATGAGTTCTCAAATGTTATTTTAGACTACTAGTTCAAGTAAATTTATAACAACATATTTCACACCTGTATGTCTTTTCTCCAGAGTGAGTTCCCTAATGTCCTTTTTGGTCACCACTATTAGTACATTTATATCCACATACTTCACAAGTGTATGGCTTTTCTCCAGATTGAGTTCCCAAATGCCTTTTTAGTTACCACTAGCAGTTCATTTATAACAACATATTTCACAATTGTATGGCTTCTCTCAAGAGTGAGTTCTCAAATGTTCTTTTAAGTTACTACTCTGAATACATTTATATCCACATATCTCACAACTGTATTGCTCTTTTCCAGAGTGAGTTCTGAAATGGTTTTTTAGGCTACCACTTGTTGTACATTTATATCCACATATTTCACAACTGTATGGCTTCTATCCCAGAGTGGATTTTTAAATGGTTTTTTAGGCTACCACTCTGAATACATTTATATCCACATATTTCACAACTGTATGGCTTCTCTCCACAGTGAGTTCTGAAATGGTTTTTTTAGGTTACCACTTGTTGTACATTTATATCCACATATTTCACAACTGTATTGCTTCTCTCCAGAGTGAGTTCTGAAATGTTTTTTTAGGTTACCACTTGTTGTACATTTATATCCACATATTTCACAACTGTATAGCTTCTCACAAGAGTGAGTTCTGAAATGGTATTTTAGGCTACCATTTGTTGTACATTTATATCCACATTTTTCACAACTGTATGGCTTCTCTTCAGAGTGAGTTCTGAAATGGTATTTTAGGCTACCACTTGTTGTACATTTATATCCACATATTTTACAACTGTATACCTTCTCTCCAGAGTGAGTTCTGAAATGGTATTTTAGGCTACCACTTGTTGTACATTTATAACCACATATTTCACAACTGTATGGCTTTTCTCCAGAGTGAGGTGTATGGATTTTCTCTGAAATGTTGTTTTAGGTGACTACTCTTAAGTACATGTATAACCACATTTTTCACAACTGTATGGTTTCTCTCCTGAGTGAGTTCTCAAATGTTATTTTAGACTACTAGTTCAAGTAAATTTATAACAACATATTTCACACCTGTATGTCTTTTCTCCAGAGTGAGTTCCCTAATGTCCTTTTTGGTCACCACTATTAGTACATTTATAACAACATATTTCACAATTGTATGGCTTCTCTCCAGAGTGAATTCTGAAATGTTCTTTTAGGCGACTACTTGTTGTACATTTATATCCACATATTTCACAACTGTATGGCTTCTCTCCAGAGTGAGTTCTGAAATGGTTTTTTTAGGTTACCACTTGTTGTACATTTATATCCACATATTTCACAACTGTATTGCTTCTCTCCAGAGTGAGTTCTCAAATGTTCTTTTAAGTTACTACTCTGAATACATTTATATCCACATATTTCACAACTGTATGGCTTTTCTCCAGAGAGAGTTCTGAAATGGTTTTTTAGGCTACCACTTGTTGTACATTTATATCCACATATTTCACAACTGTATGGCTTCCCCCCAGAGTGGATTTTTAAATGGTTTTTTAGGCTACCACTCTGAATACATTTATATCCACATATTTCACAACTGTATTGCTTCTCTCCAGAGTGAGTTCTGAAATGTTCTTTTAGGCGACTACTTGTTGTACATTTATATCCACATATTTCACAACTGTATGGCTTCTCTCCAGAGTGAGTTCTGAAATGGTTTTTTTAGGTTACCACTTGTTTTACATTTATATCCACATATTTCACAACTGTATTGCTTCTCTCCAGAGTGAGTTCTGAAATGGTTTTTTTAGGTTACCACTTGTTGTACATTTATACCACATATTTCACAACTGTATTGCTTCTCTCCAGAGTGAGTTCTGAAATGTTTTTTTAGGTTACCACTTGTTGTACATTTATATCCACATATTTCACAATTGTATAGCTTCTCTCAAGAGTGAGTTCTGAAATGGTATTTTAGGCTACCACTTGTTGTACATTTATATCCACATTTTTCACAACTGTATGGCGTCTCTCCAGAGTGAGTTTTGAAATGGTATTTTAGGCTACCACTTGTTCTACATTTATATCCACAAATTTCACAACTGTATATCTTCTCTCCAGAGTGGTTTTTTAAATGGTTTTTTAGGCTACCACTTGTTGTACATTTATACCACATTTTTCACAACTGTATGGCTTCTCTCCAGAGTGAGATCTGAAATGGTATTTTAGGCTACCACTTGTTGTACATTTATATCCACATATTTCACAACTGTATGGCTTTTCTCCAGAGTGAGATCTGAAATGTTGTTTTAGGTGACTACTCTTAAGTACATGTATAACCACATTTTTCACAACTGTATGGTTTCTCTCCTGAATGAGTTCTCAAATGTTATTTTAGACTACTAGTTCAAGTAAATTTATAACAACATATTTCACACCTGTATGTCTTTTCTCCAGAGTGAGTTCCCTATAGTCCTTTTTGGTTACCACTATTAGTACATTTATATCCACATACTTCACAAGTGTATGGCTTCTCTCCAGATTGAGTTCCCAAATGCCTTTTTAGTTACCATTAGCAGTTCATTTATAACAACATATTACACAATTGTATGGCTTCTCTCAAGATGGAGTTCTCAAATGTTCTTTTAAGTTACTACTCTGAATACATTTATATCCACATTTTTCACTACTGTATGGCTTCTCTTCAGAGTGAGTTCTGAAATGGTATTTTAGGCTACCACTTGTACATTTATATCCACATATTTCACAACTGTATGGCTTCTCCCCAGAGTGGACTTTTAAATGATTATTTAGGCTACCACTCTGAATACATTTATATCCACATATTTCACAACTGTATGGCTTCTCTCCAGAGTGAGTTCTGAAATGTTCTTTTAGATGACTTCTTGTTGTACATTTATATCCACGTATTTCACAACTGTATGGCTCCTCTCCAGAGTGAGTTCTGAAATGGTGTTTTAGGCTACCACTTGTTGTACATTTATATCCACATATTTCACAACTGTATAGCTTCTCTCAAGAGTGAGTTCTGAAATGGTATTTTAGGCTACCACTTGTTGTACATTTATATCCACATTTTTCACAACTGTATGGCTTCTCTCCAGAGTGAGTTTTGAAATGGTATTTTAGGCTACCACTTGTTGTACATTTATATCCTTATATTTCACAACTGTATATCTTCTCTTCAGAGTGAGTTCTGAAATGGTATTTTAGGCTACCACTTGATGTACATTTATATCCACATTTTTCACAACTGTATGGCTTCTCTCCAGATTGAGTTCTGAAATGGTATTTTAGGCTACCACTTGTTGTACATTTATATCCACATTTTTCACAACTGTATGGCTTCTCTCCAGAGTGAGTTTTGAAATGGTATTTTAGGCTACCACTTGTTGTACATTTATATCCTCATATTTCACAACTGTATATCTTCTCTTCAGAGTGAGTTCTGAAATGGTATTTTAGGCTACCACTTGATGTACATTTATATCCACATTTTTCACAACTGTATGGCTTCTCTCCAGATTGAGTTCTGAAATGGTATTTTAGGCTACCACTTGTTGTACATTTATAAACACATATTTCACAACTGTATGGCTATTCTCCAGAGTGAGATCTGAAATGTTGTTTTAGGTGACTACTCTTAAGTACATGTATAACCACATTTTTCACAACTGTATGGTTTCTCTCCTGAATGAGTTCTCAAATGTTATTTTAGACTACTAGTTCATGTAAATTTATAACAACATATTTCACACCTGTATGTCTTTTCTCCAGAGTGAGTTCCCTAATGTCCTTTTTGGTCACCACTATTAGTACATTTATATCCCACATACTTCACAAGTGTATGGCTTCTCTCCAGATTGAGTTCGCAAATGCCTTTTTAGTTACCACTAGCTGTTCATTTATAACAACATATTTCACAATTGTACTGCTTCTCTCAAGAGTGAGTTCTCAAATGTTCTTTTAGGTTACTACTCTGAATACATTTATATCCACATATTTCACAACTGTATGGCTTCTCCCCAGAGTGGATTTTTAAATGGTTTCTTAGGCTACCACTCTGAATACATTTATATCCACATATTTGACAACTGTATTGCTTCTCTCCAGAGTGAGTTCTGAAATGTTCTTTTAGGTGACTACTTGTTGTACATTTATATCCACATATTTCACAACTGTATGACTTCTCTCCAGAGTGAGTTCTGAAATGGTTTTTTTAGGTTACCACTTGTTGTACATTTATATCCACATATTTCACAACTGTATTGCTTCTCTCCAGAGTGAGTTCTGAAATGGTTTTTTTAGGTTACCACTTGTTGTACATTTATACCACATATTTCACAACTGTATTGCTTCTCTCCAGAGTGAGTTCTGAAATGTTTTTTTAGGTTACCACTTGTTGTACATTTATATCCACATATTTCACAACTGTATAGCTTCTCTCAAGAGTGAGTTCTGAAATGGTATTTTAGGCTACCATTTGTTGTACATTTATATCCACATTTTTCACAACTGTATGGCTTCTCTTCAGAGTGAGTTCTGAAATGGTATTTTAGGCTACCACTTGTTGTACATTTATATCCACATTTTTCACAACTGTATGGCGTTTCTCCAGAGTGAGTTTTGAAATGGTATTTTAGGCTACCACTTGTTCTACATTTATATCCACAAATTTCACAACTGTATATCTTCTCTCCAGAGTGAGTTCTGAAATGGTATTTTAGGCTACCACTTGTTGTACATTTATACCACATTTTTCACAACTGTATGGCTTCTCTCCAGAGTGAGATCTGAAATGGTATTTTAGGCTACCACTTGTTGTACATTTATATCCACATTTTTCACAACTGTATGGCGTCTCTCCAGAGTGAGTTTTGAAATGGTATTTTAGGCTACCACTTGTTCTACATTTATATCCACAAATTTCACAACTGTATATCTTCTCTCCAGAGTGAGTTCTGAAATGGTATTTTAGGCTACCACTTGTTGTACATTTATACCACATTTTTCACAACTGTATGGCTTCTCTCCAGAGTGAGATCTGAAATGGTATTTTAGGCTACCACTTGTTGTACATTTATATCCACATATTTCACAACTGTATGGCTTTTCTCCAGAGTGAGATCTAAAATGTTGTTTTAGGTGACTACTCTTAAGTACATGTATAACCACATTTTTCACAACTGTATGGTTTCTCTCCTGAATGAGTTCTCAAATGTTATTTTAGACTACTAGTTCAAGTAAATTTATAACAACATATTTCACACCTGTATGTCTTTTCTCCAGAGTGAGTTCCCTAATGTCCTTTTTGGTTACCACTATTAGTACATTTATATCCACATACTTCACAAGTGTATGGCTTCTCTCCAGATTGAGTTCCCAAATGCCTTTTTAGTTACCACTAGCAGTTTATTTATAACAACATATTTCACAATTGTATGGCTTCTCTCAAGAGTGAGTTCTCAAATGTTCTTTAAAGTTACTACTCTGAATACATTTATATCCACATATTTCACAACTGTATGGCTTTTCTCCAGAGTGAGTTCTGAAATGGTTTTTTAGGCTACCACTTGTTGTACATTTATATCCACATATTTCACAACTGTATGGCTTCTCCCCAGAGTGGATTTTTAAATGGTTTTTTAGGCTACCACTCTGAATACATTTATATCCACATATTTCACAACTGTATTGCTTCTCTCCAGAGTGAGTTCTGAAATGTTCTTTTAGGTGACTACTTGTTGTACATTTATATCCACATATTTCACAACTGTATGGCTTCTCCCCAGAGTGGATTTTTAAATGGTTTTATAGGCTACCATTCTGAATACATTTATATCCACATATTTCACAACTGTATTGCTTCTCTCCAGAGTGAGTTCTAAAATGTTCTTTTAGGTGACTACTTGTTGTACATTTATATCCACATATTTCTCAACTGTATGGCTTCTCTCCAGAGTGAGTTCTGAAATGGTTTTTTTAGGTTACCACTTGTTGTAGATTTATATCCACATATTTCACAACTGTATTGCTTCTCTCCAGAGTGAGTTCTGAAATGTTTTTTTAGGTTACCACTTGTTGTACATTTATATCCACATATTTCACAACTGTATAGCTTCTCTCAAGAGTGAGTTCTAAAATGTTATTTTAGGCTACCATTTGTTGTACATTTATATCCACATTTTTCACTACTGTATGGCTTCTCTTCAGAGTGAGTTCTGAAATGGTATTTTAGGCTACCACTTGTTGTACATTTATATCCACATTTTTCACAACTGTATGGCGTCTCTCCAGAGTGAGTTTTGAAATGGTATTTTAGGCTACCACTTGTTCTACATTTATATCCACAAATTTCACAACTGTATATCTTCTCTCCAGAGTGAGTTCTGAAATGGTATTTTAGGCTACCACTTGTTGTACATTTATACCACATTTTTCACAACTGTATGGCTTCTCTCCAGAGTGAGATCTGAAATGGTATTTTAGGCTACCACTTGTTGTACATTTATATCCACATATTTCACAACTGTATGGCTTTTCTTCAGAGTGAGATCTGAAATGTTGTTTTAGGTGACTACTCTTAAGTACATGTATAACCACATTTTTCACAACTGTATGGTTTCTCTCCTGAATGAGTTCTCAAATGTTATTTTAGACTACTAGTTCAAGTAAATTTATAACAACATATTTCACACCTGTATGTCTTTTCTCCATAGTGAGTTCCCTAATGTCCTTTTTGGTTACCACTATTAGTACATTTATATCCACATATTTCACAACTGTATGGCTTTTCTCCAGAGTGATATCTGAAATGTTGTTTTAGGTACCTACTCTTAAGTACATGTATAACCACATTTTTCACAACTGTATGGTTTCTCTCCTGAATGAGTTCTCAAATGTTTTTTTAGACTACTAGTTCAAGTAAATTTATAACAACATATTTCACACCTGTATGTCTTTTCTCCAGAGTGAGTTCCCTAATGTCCTTTTTGGTTACCACTATTAGTACATTTATATCCACATACTTCACAAGTGTATGGCTTCTCTCCAGATTGAGTTCCCAAATGCCTTTTTAGTTACCACTAGCAGTTCATTTATAACAACATATTTCACAATTGTATGGCTTCTCTCAAGAGTGAGTTCTCAAATGTTCTTTTAAGTTACTACTCTGAATACATTTATATCCACATATTTCACAACTGTATGGCTTTTCTCCAGAGTGAGTTCTGAAATGGTTTTTTAGGCTACCACTTGTTGTACATTTATATCCACATATTTCACAACTGTATGGCTTCTCCCCAGAGTGGATTTTTAAATGGTTTTTTAGGCTACCACTCTGAATACATTTATATCCACATATTTCACAACTGTATTGCTTCTCTCCAGAGTGAGTTCTGAAATGTTCTTTTAGGTGACTACTTGTTGTACATTTATATCCACATATTTCACAACTGTATGGCTTCTCTCCAGAGTGAGTTCTGAAATGGTTTTTTTAGGTTACCACTTGTTGTACATTTATATCCACATATTTCACAACTGTATTGCTTCTCTCCAGAGTGAGTTCTGAAATGTTTGTTTTAGGTTACCACTTGTTGTACATTTATACCACATATTTCACAACTGTATTGCTTCTCTCCAGAGTGAGTACTGAAATGTTTTTTTAGGTTACCACTTGTTGTACATTTATATCCACATATTTCACAACTGTATAGCTTCTCTCAAGAGTGAGTTCTGAAATGGTATTTTAGGCTACCACTTGTTGTACATTTATATCCACATTTTTCACAACTGTATGTCTTCTCTCCAGAGTGAGTATTGAAATGGTATTTTAGGCTACCACTTGTTCTACATTTATATCCACATATTTCACAACTGTATATCTTCTCTCCAGAGTGAGTTCTGAAATGGTATTTTAGGCTACCACTTGTTGTACATTTATACCACATTTTTCACAACTGTATGGCTTCTCTCCAGAGTGAGATCTGAAATGGTATTTTAGGCTACCACTTGTTGTACATTTATAACAACATATTTTACAACTGTATGGATTTTCTCCAGAGTGAGATCTGAAATGTTGTTTTAGGTACCTACTCTTAAGTACATGTATAACCACATTTTTCACAACTGTATGGTTTCTCTCCTGAATGAGTTCTCAAATGTTTTTTTAGACTACTAGTTCATGTAAATTTATAACAACATATTTCACACCTGTATGTCTTTTCTCCAGAGTGAGTTCCCTAATGTCCTTTTTGGTCACCACTATTAGTACATTTATATCCACATACTTCACAAGTGTATGGCTTCTCTCCAGATTGAGTTCCCAAATGCCTTTTTAGTTACCACTAGCAGTTCATTTATAACAACATATTTCACAATTGTATGGCTTCTCTCAAGAGTGAGTTCTCAAATGTTCTTTAAAGTTACTACTCTGAATACATTTATATCCACATATTTCACAACTGTATGGCTTTTCTCCAGAGTGAGTTCTGAAATGGTTTTTTAGGCTACCACTTGTTGTACATTTATATCCACATATTTCACAACTGTATGGCTTCTCCCCAGAGTGGATTTTTAAATGGTTTTTTAGGCTACCACTCTGAATACATTTATATCCACATATTTCACAACTGTATTGCTTCTTTTCAGAGTGAGTTCTGAAATGTTCTTTTAGGTGACTACTTGTTGTACATTTATATCCACATATTTCTCAACTGTATGGCTTCTCTCCAGAGTGAGTTCTGAAATGGTTTTTTTAGGTTACCACTTGTTGTACATTTATATCCACATATTTCACAACTGTATTGCTTCTCTCCAGAGTGAGTTCTGAAATGTTTTTTTAGGTTACCACTTGTTGTACATTTATATCCACATATTTCACAACTGTATAGCTTCTCTCCAGAGTGAGTTCTGAAATGGTATTTTAGGCTACCACTTGTTGTACATTTATATCCACATTTTTCACAACTGTATGGTGTCTCTCCAGAGTGAGTTTTGAAATGGTATTTTAGGCTACCACTTGTTCTACATTTATATCCACAAATTTCACAACTGTATATCTTCTCTCCAGAGTGAGTTCTGAAATGGTATTTTAGGCTACCACTTGTTGTACATTTATACCACATTTTTCACAACTGTATGGCTTCTCTCCAGAGTGAGATCTGAAATGGTATTTTAGGCTACCACTTGTTGTACATTTATATCCACATATTTCACAACTGTATGGCTTTTCTCCAGAGTGAGATCTGAAATGTTGTTTTAGGTGACTACTCTTAAGTACATGTATAACCACATTTTTCACAACTGTATGGTTTTTCTCCTGAATGAGTTCTCAAATGTTATTTTAGACTACTAGTTCAAGTAAATTTATAACAACATATTTCACACCTGTATGTCTTTTCTCCATAGTGAGTTCCCTAATGTCCTTTTTGGTTACCACTATTAGTACATTTATATCCACATACTTCACAAGTGTATGGCTTCTCTCCAGATTGAGTTCCCAAATGCCTTTTTAGTTACCACTAGCAGTTCATTTATAACAACATATTACACAATTGTATGGCTTCTCTCAAGAGTGAGTTCTGAAATGGTATTTTAGGCTACCACTTGTTGTACATTTATATCCACATATTTCACAACTGTATGGCTTCTCCCCATAGTGGATTTTTAAATGGTTTTTTAGGCTACCACTCTGAATACATTTATATCCACATATTTCACAACTGTATGGCTTCTCTCCAGAGTGAGTTCTGAAATGTTCTTTTAGATGACTTCTTTTTGTACATTTATATCCACGTATTTCACAACTGTATGGCTCCTCTCCAGAGTGAGTTCTGAAATGGTGTTTTAGGCTACCACTTGTCGTACATTTATATCCACATATTTCACAACTGTGTGGCTTCTCTCCAGAGTGAGTTCTGAAATGGTATTTTAGGCTACCACTTGTTGTAAATTTATATCCACATATTTCACAACTGTATAGCTTCTCTCAAGAGTGAGTTCTGAAATGGTATTTTAGGCTACCATTTGTTGTACATTTATATCCACATTTTTCACAATTGTATGGCTTCTCTTCAGAGTGAGTTCTGAAATGGTATTTTAGGCTACCACTTGTTGTACATTTATATCCACATTTTTCACAACTGTATGGCTTCTCTCCAGAGTGAGTTTTGAAATTGTATTTTAGGCTACCACTTGTTGTACATTTATATCCTCATATTTCACAACTGTATATCTTCTCTTCAGAGTGAGTTCTGAAATGGTATTTTAGGCTACCACTTGATGTACATTTATATCCACATTTTTCACAACTGTATGGCTTCTCTCCAGATTGAGTTCTGAAATGGTATTTTAGGCTACCACTTGTTGTACATTTATAAACACATATTTCACAACTGTATGGCTTTTCTCCAGAGTGAGATCTGAAATGTTGTTTTAGGTGACTACTCTTAAGTACATGTATAACCACATTTTTCACAACTGTATGGTTTCTCTCCTGAATGAGTTCTCAAATGTTATTTTAGACTACTAGTTCATGTAAATTTATAACAACATATTTCACACATGTATGTCTTTTCTCCAGAGTGAGTTCCTTAATGTCCTTTTTGGTCACCACTATTAGTACATTTATATCCACATACTTCACAAGTGTATGGCTTCTCTCCAGATTGAGTTCGCAAATGCCTTTTTAGTTTCCACTAGCTGTTCATTTATAACAACATATTTCACAATTGTACTGCTTCTCTCAAGAGTGAGTTCTCAAATGTTCTTTTAGGTTACTACTCTGAATACATTTATATCCACATATTTCACAACTGTATGGCTTTTCTCCAGAGTGAGTTCTGAAATGGTTTTTTAGGCTACCACTTGTTGTACATTTATATCCACATATTTCACAAGTGTATGGCTTCTCTCCAGAGTGAGTTCTAAAATGGTATTTTAGGCTACCATTTGTTGTACATTTATATCCACATATTTCACAACTGTATGGCTTTTCTCCAGAGTGAGTTCTGAAATGGTTTTTTAGGCTACCACTTGTTGTACATTTATATCCACATATTTCACAAGTGTATGGCTTCTCTCCAGAGTGAGTTCTAAAATGGTATTTTAGGCTACCATTTGTTGTACATTTATATCCACATATTTCACAACTGTATGGCTTTTCTCCAGAGTGAGTTCTGAAATGGTTTTTAAGGCTACCACTCTGAATACATTTATATCCACATATTTCACAACTGTATGGCTTCTCTCCAGAGTGAGTTCTGAAATGTCTTTTTAGGTCACCACTTTTTGTACATTTATATCCACATATTTCACAACTGTATGGCTTTTCTCCAGAGTGAGTTCTGAAATGGTTTTTTAGGCTACCACTCTGAATAAATTTATATCCACATATTTCACAACTGTATGGCTTCTCTCCAGAGTGAGTTCTGAAATGTTCTTTTAGGTTACTACTTGTTGTACATTTATATCCACATATTTCACAACTGTATGGCTTCTCTCCAGAGTGAGTTCTGAAATGTTTTTTTAAGTTACCACTTTGTGTACATTTATATCCACATTTGTCACAACTGTATGGCTTGTCTCCTGAGTGAGTTCTCAAATGTTGTTTTAGATGACTACTATTAGTACTTTCATGACCACATATTTCACAATTGTAAAGCTTTTTTCCAGAGTGATTTTTAATGTTTTTTTGTGGTTCAACATTCTCATTAAATTTGTAACTACAAATTTCACACCTATTTGTCTTCTGTCCAGTGTCATTTTGTATACTCTCTTGAAGGTGATAACACTCAATACTTTCAAAATTATATTTTCGACAAGTAAATGTGTTTTGAGTATTTTCACAGTTCGTTCTTGTTCTCAGATGATGGCAAATGTTCTTTTGAATTTGTTTTGTTTGTATGTGTGTTAATCTCTGTGGTATATCATTTTTCAGATCTTTAGTTTCTTTGTTGTCAAATCTCTTTGCCGAGCAATAATATTTATGTTTCTGTAAATATAACGGTGATGTAAATGCAAGATGACATTGTCTGCATGGAAACATTGAATCTGTAAAATAACATAGCGTAATTGAGTGTAATTTTCATTTTATATTACAAGCTATAACGAATAAGGTCTCATAATTAAGTCATCATAAATAAGTTAGTGTTAACTACATATTTCATGATTTATTACTATAAAAAAATTTAAAGTTTGAATAAAAACGTAAAAATATTAATATGCTACAGATATAGAACTTTTTGTCAAATTTTCATACACAAATATTTTTATAAACACATTTGATCACATTCAAAATTAGGCTGATAAGTGAATATGCCAGTAGGCTTGTTTAGATTTTCAGTTCTTCCATTCCAATGGTTACTAGGAGCATTATAATTCTATTTTGTCCGTTTCATTCTTTTTTTGCAAGTTTTCAGTAATTTAAGTAAAGATATAAGTAATAATTTTAAAACAACATATATATATATATATATATATATATATATATATATATATATATATATATATATATATATATATTCCATTACCTATTATTAATTTGAAAATTTTTGGTGATATTTTAAATGTCAAAAAGTCCCATACACCAAAACAATAAGTATAAAAAAAATTTCCAAGTAAATTCCTAGTGAGGTTAACAAAGAAAAATTTTATATCAGTTACCCTAGAACACTATTTATGATACTGTGTGGTAACCATGGCAACAGTTTAAGTTTGTACAATGGAGCTTTCTATGACAACCAGAGGGGGGATATATTTTTAGACAAATATTTCTAGATTTTGAAAGGTTGGCCCAGTGCCAAGGCGTGCTAGACTTCGAACATGAGGATTCTCAGTTCGAATCCAGCTGGACCCCACAAATTTTATAATTTAATTATTAAATAAATATTTTAAAAACTGTAATAACATTAATTGTCATCGAATATAGGTTTAAAAAAATGTATTTGAACTTGATGGGATGATTAAAAACCTATTTTATTAACAATTGGAAATTTGTACTAGAGTACATCAGGAGAGTATGAGGTAATATAAGGAATTTAATAAAACCTAAAAATAGTCTAGCAATATTAATCAAATATTATAATTCACTAAAAATAGCAGGTGCAAATGGAAGTTACTTCCACATAAATAGTCACTTCTTTGGGCAAATCTGGAATCTACCTCCAGTCTTGTAGGAAACTCACTGGAAAACATAGAAAACCAGGTCAAAATGGCAAAATTAGTTATGAAACCATTCATAGATAGAGGCTCATGAAGAAGGCTAAGAAATAAACTGTCGACTGACCTGTTCCGTATTTTAATAAGAAAATATTCACCAAAATGGAGGTAACCTTTAGTATGCACCCAACAGGCAGTTAAATTTGATAAATATATTTACATCCTGCTTTGTATGTTTTGTAGTACAAGAGAAGTTGATTATCACCACAGACTAGATTATACTCTCTCTCTCTCTCTCTCTCTCTCTCTATATATATATATATATATATATATATATATATATATATATATATATACACACACAATGGACTCCGCTTAGTGAGATCACACTTAATGTTATCATTCGGTTATTATTATTATCGTTTCACTAAAAGAAAGACTTGGATATCATATGAATACATAGTAATTGAGTTGCCTATTCTTGTCATTTAATTTTTCATGCAATAAAATATGCGTTAGCTAGCACAGACCAAACAAAAATGTTTAAAAGTGAGAAACTCCAATAAATCAGTTGAGCAACATGGTGACTCATAAACTGTCCATCAGTCCTGTTTTCAAAATTATTAACTTGATTCATTATCGATATCTCATTCATATCCCGTTTGACTTTACTCAAAAATGTTATGTTGATTCCATAAAATGTACAGTGTTTGTTTGTCCATCTAGTTATTCAAATGCTGTTTGTTCACGCAACTACTTCACAGTACTCCACCGTTTATTTCTTTATTTTCATATATGTTTATGATTTCAGACTGATTTTATGTAATTTAATTTTGGAAGATCTTTTTTCATTTGTTTTGTGAATATTGGTGTCACTTAAAGTTTTAAAGTGTAGCAAGATGTCTGAATCCCAAAACAAATGATGTGATTTACGGAAGTCTTGATGAAAAACTTGACATTTTAGATCAAACCAGTAAATAAACACTGCTTCTCAACTTGACATTGCTTACATAAAAAATTGGACTAGTCAAAAACAATAGGGAACCGGGAGATAGAAAGTAGGGTATCCAGAATTATTGAGAAAAAGTTTATCCTACGCTGCTGGTCAGGCAGCTAGAAAATAAGTGATATCAAATTTTATAATGCAGTTTTTCATGGCTAATGTATCCACTGGGGTGGGGACCTACCAAGAAATATGACTCAACAAATTTTTGATCATGGTAAGGTTGGTACCAAAGCAGTACAGAATCTGTAGTAGTACAGTAATTTTGCAATAGTAATTTTTTATCTATCCAAAAACTAGGTCCAGGTGGTTGTGTTTAAGAGGACGAGGATGACTTCTGAACCTAGTATGGTTAGTAACAAGAAGCAGATTAAAAATCTGATTTTTTAACATATACAAGGTAGTAATTTCTTTGAATCCCTTAGGCGATTCTTACTTAACAGTCATCCATATTTCAACCATATACACAGTGTACACCAAGGTCCTTTTCAAGACTAAAATATTCTAATAAAATCAATCTTACAAGCAGAATGTCAAGTTGTAAACTAAATGTTTTAGCTTGAAAGGAACTATGGCATATCCTTTGTATCTTGAAACATTGACCTTGATTAAATAATTATTGCCCAAGAGATTTGTTTCATAATTCATTTCAACTATTTCAATTTTGAAATTACCATTTCAAAAATTAAACAGGCCATCTTGAAAATTGAAAGTAATTTTTTGGGTTTCTGGCTGGAAAAACTGACAGCTTAATATTTGAAATCAATCAGATTTCTAAATAAAGATGGCTTGTATAACTTTTTTTTTGCTGAATGGAGGGGATTCTTTACTGCCAGCTTATTTAACTGAACAGGTATCAGAATAGGGGCTAATGTTGAAATTTTCTGGATCATAAGTCTTGAAAACAGACATTCTGTGAAGGCTAACACAAAAGCTGTGATGGTCCAAAACCTGGAGACAGCTGATTAAGGCATGGAAAAGCTGGTGAAAACAGTATTGTTGGGTGAGGTGCCTGAAAGAAATAAAACATTCCAAGTTTTTGATTCAAGTATGTTTGGTAAACATTGGAGCCCCATTAATTACTTGTGAAGTAGTAAGTTTTTGGCTCTGTTATAAAAGGTAACTGGCTTTGTGACTAGTGTCAAAATTTAAAAAATCATGGCTTGATTTTCAAATTTATCTAATTTTTATCTGGCGTATGTTTCATCTGAACGAGAACAAATATATATATTAATGCGGAGGTGGCTTGCTAAAATAAAATTATGTATTTTAGCCTGTGTCTTCATTGCAGTAGGCTACTAAGAATTATCTATCCTGTATATGATTTTCTGGATTTTTGTCTTGCATAGTAAATAACTATCTGTTTGGGTGTTAACTCTTGTCTAAGTTTTAATGGACAGAGCCAACATGAGTTTTTTATAGGCAGGATAAAATCTTTTAAACTTCCCATAATAGGAATGTAATGAAAGTAATATCTACAGTTACATAACTAAAATATAGATTTTTTATGATTAAGCATTGTGTGAGCTATTAGAAAGTAAACAATTTTGTATAACTACTCTATAAATTTCAAGAAAGTTATTTTGCTTACTTACTTTTTATGAGTTTAATATTTGGATTTTTAAAGCTTTCAGGGGAGATACCCAATCTGATATTGAACTCTTTTCCATACCAAACTTTAAGTTCAGTCTTTGGTGCTATATGCTTAAAAGTTCTATAATATATCTCTCCTTTAAATTGGAAAGCAAAGACATTGAGTTCTTTTTCATATCGAGCTGAATTTACATAACGCATCCAATTGCTAGATCCAGTATACTTTCCACTTACAAAATAAGATATCCGTTTGTTTTTCATTACCTAAAATATTTAAGCTATGATCAGTAAAAGGATTTAGTTAATGTTAAACAGGTAAAGTTCACTTTTTTTTATTAATTTTTGTTAAGTAGGCCCTAATTACTGATTATGAAAACAGCCAACAGGCTCCAAAAATGAGTTTTTTAAAAAATTTAATAATAACTTTTTTGTCATTGTATACATTTTTTATATGTTACTTCAGACATAAATAATGACACTTAATGAGAAAAATATTAATTAACTACTTATTTTCATACAAAACAAACGTTTTCTAAACCCCCAATTTTGGTAGTAACCAATAGAAAAAATAAAAAAAAAGTTGTCTATAAAAAATAGAGTAGTTTTGTTTTTGACATTTGCTGATTCCATCTTTACGTGAGCTACTAGTAATCACTAATTACTTTTAAATGTTTTAAAAAACTTGCCTATACTAGCACTTACTTTGTTTGTTGAGGACGGCCGTTTCGGGAGATATGTCCCATTGTCAACTCAGACTGTAACTTGCGGTCTGAGTTGACAATGGGACACATCTCCCAAAACGGCCGTCCTCAACAAACAAAGTAAGTGCTACTATAGGCAAGATTTTTAAAACATTTAAAAGTGTTTAGTGTTTATTTTTGAAATACACACATATATCCATGTTGTACAGTATAGGCCTACATCATATAACAATGATAGATTTTTAAAATACCTATACTTTGATATTAATTGATTCCATCTTCACATGTGAGCTACTAGTTTTTATCTGAAACACTCGTACATATGAGTTACGGTCTGAGCTGACAATGGGACACATCTCCAGAAATGGCCGTCCATAACAATCATAAAAGTTAGTGCTGCTATAGGCAAGTGTAACATACATACAGTGTTTTCAGTTATGCTTTGAATTTTTACAGTATGATTCGAAGGAAGTATGGCATGGAAAGCATTCAGGCAGGTACAAAGTGACATCACATCTCTGCACATCCATGGAGTTTTTTTCAGGCAACAATTTGCTTTAAAAAACTTTCAAAAGAATGGCTGGGTAGTTCACTTACAAAAATAAGTAGATTGTCACGTATATGTTCACACTGCTTAAGAATAACATAAAAACGCAAAGTGACATCTTATTGCATGTGGCTTGAAGCACAGTTGTCTGTCAGTTCCATTGTTACTATTTGTAGGGTTAAATTTAAAATCTTTCACTTACAAGGAATGGAAAAAATAACAAATAATTTTAGTTGTTTTATACTTTTATAGCTTAAAAAATTAAAAATTTTTTTTGGATATGGAAAGTTTAGAAGTATTCATCTGGGTGTAACATGGTGTTAGATAGGCCTATACAGGTTTTACAACAGTGTAATAACAGTGTAACAAATGTCTATTTATTCTATGACTTGAAAATTAAATTAGGTATAGACCTACAGTAGAACTTCTCTAATTTGTCACGTTCAGGACTGAGAGGGTGACGAATTCTAGGTAAAGACGAATTATGGAAACTGTGAAATCGACATGTAATTGTGGGTAGAAATAAATACGTTAATAGGAATTTAATATAGGCCTAATTAATGTTGTAATTTGATGATTTATGTCTGCCAAAAAACTCAACACCTCTATTACACAACACTATTAGCCTGCAGTAGGGATAGTTCGTAATTACAACCAGATAAACATCGCATCATCAAGTTAAACGTGAATGGGTGTTGTCATTCTTTTGGTTTGTTAACTTCTCCATAGGGCACTTTGATTTTCACCATGAACTCTTTAACTTTATTGCCATTTTTCTTGATGTCGTTTAAGGTCATTCTAGGAATTCCAAATTCTAAATAACTGCACTTTTGCCATTTCGTAACCGTTGTAGAACATCATACGTATCAACAAACGTTCAAGTTTTATAATTACCGTGTTCAGACATTTCCCCATTATAGGCACTATTGGAAAAATTATAGAATGAAAAAAGGAAAAGAAAACTGATCTGTAGAACACAATTTGTATAAACTACAGTGTAATTTATAATTCAACTAAACGCTGTCTACTATTTTATGGTCAGTCGATTACTGAGGAATTTTTCTTACATTTTATAATGAGTATGAGGTGTGTGAGAACAAAGAATGTGTTGAGAGATTTTCTTAGTAATCGAAAAACTCATGTCTGGTATCATCCTTATCAGATAGCTGGCAAATGATAGTGCAAACTTGCCGACGATGTGACGAATTACAGAAGGTGGCGAATTTAAGAGAAATGAATTAGGGGAGTTCTGTTGTGTTATTATTATTTATTAAACAACATTTTGCATATCAATAGTTATTAAAACTTCAAGATACCTATAGTATCCAAGTACACTGTTGCAGCAAAATAGTTTAATAAATAAAATTAAAAATTAATTTATTCATATTTCTAACTGAAGTATGTAAAAAATATAATTTTTTATCATACAGTAGAATCACCAACCTCTCCGGTAAAACCCTTTTTCAACATGCCGTTTCCAATCCATCCATCGTAATCTTGGGGACATCAGAATCAACCTACATGCCGAAAAACAGCACTCACCTGCCTGATGTCCTTGACGTTGTTGTCACCAAAATAATCCCTCTCCCTTGCTCTGTATCCTCCGTTAGTGCCCTCAGCTCCGATCACAATCTCATCCTCATCACGATCTCCACCTCCCACATCCTTGCACCTCCTCTACTCTCGAGGCGGATTAACTGGAGAGTATTCTGCGAGGAAGTTGCCCGGTTACTGTTTCAATACTCTCCACCAATCTCCATGGATGATGACTGAACATGATCCCCTGCCAAGTCCAAATAGTTCTTTCGACCGCCATATCAAAAAATTCCTCTTCCGTACAGTTGACTCCCGAATGATCTTCCCTTCCAAATTACATATTGATCGAAATTGCAAAAAAAGTCTGCATCGCTCGTGGCAAAACACGAGATCTCCAGGGGTGAAATGTCGTTTCAACCGCCATATCCTCTTGGTGATGGAACTCCTGAAAGGTCACGCCACCGACTCTTGGACGGCCTATTTAGACTTCTTGGACAGCTCAGTGTGGAGATCTACCTGTAAGATCCTCGGGGAAAAGAGATGCCGTTTACCACTCCAAGAAACCACAGGACTAGATTCTCAGCAGGAGGCAAAGTAGTGGTCTTTGCTGACTCTCTGGAAGTACAGTTCTCGCCGCACCATGGAATCAGTGTTGACACATTTACTGCACTCGTTGAAGGTACCTCTGGGAATACTTCAGTCAGACACCCGAGACAGAGGCACATCCTTTCACTCAGCTTGAAGTCATTGGAGAAATACAGAAACTACGGCCCAAAATAACTTCTGGTATTGGACACCATCACATCCACTGCTCTTGAAAATTTGCCTCTCATCCTCACGTCCTACATTCTAAATATCTTTAACTCTGCCACCCCTGCCTACATCACTTCCTTGCCTGCTGGAAATCAGCAAAAGTCATCCTTCTTCCAAAACCCCGTAAACCTACCAACCAATCTCCCTCCTATCCACCTTATCCAAAGTCTTCAAACACCTCCTCAATGTCAACATCTTTCCCACCCTATATGAGGCCTTTCACTGGAGCAATTTCAGAATAAGTAACTCCACCATACAACAGCTGCTAAGAGTGACAAACAAGGTAGTAGACGCATTCAACAAGTGGTCCACAAAACCAGTCTTCCTTGATCTCAGTAAAGCCTTCTACCGAGTTTGGCATCCTTTACAAATTGACCACCAGTCCAATACCCATTTACATCGCTCCTGCCTATCCAGCAGAAGCTTTACTGTGTCTGTCGGAAACTGCTTCTACCCCTTCTGTCCTGTCTTTGTTCCTGAAATACCTAAAACCACAAAGACCATCCAGATGCAGCTGGACTCTCTTTCACTTTGGCTCCACAAATAGAGAACGGCAGTCTATACTGAAAAATCAGAAGTTATATGATTCACCAGGAAACAATGACCTCAAACCTGAGCCATCACTCTTGACAAGAGGCCTATTGCCTGGAGGTCTTCTGCTAAATACCTTGGTGTTATCCTAGACAAGCGCCTGTCCTCCTCTCAAGCTTCCTCAGTCTTTACCAAAATTAGAGCTATCCGTGCTAATCTCTATCCTTTCCCCTGCAGTAGAAGTTACATTCCACTCAAAATCAAACACCACATGTACCAAATGCTCCTTCCTCTCCAAATGTTCAACAGTCTGGTGGCCTCTTTGCTCCAACATGTCTAGGAAATATCTTGAGTCTTTCCAATTCTTTTCTCTTAGACTCCTCTTAAACTCTCTAGGGCTCCTACTCAAATGTCATCATCTGCAACTTCCTTCGCTCTCCCTCACGTGCTGTTTTTGTCAGATCCCTGTCAGCAAAGTGTCGGTAGTGCCAAGAGCTCAAATTACTCACACCTTAGGCATTTGGCAAACTCAGTTGCACCTCTCCTATTATCCGTCTACGTCCCAAAGTCCTTCTTAAACCTCTACAGCATCTCTGCAACACGCGCTTCCTTTCCCTGCCATCTACCTCTCACCTCCTAGATTAGGGTAATAGATTTAATATTTAGTCATAGTACCTGTGTGATAGTCAATTTTACGCAATAGCTTTCAAGTTTACATTCCCATTTCATCCATGAACATTCACCACAACCATACCACACACAAAAAGTGTCCTTAGGTTAACCAAACATCAAATCACCACCCGCACCATTAGTTTTAAGTTAAGATAGGCTATGTCTAAAGTTCTACTGTACATGTTTCACTTATAAATCTTGTAAACTAGTTAAGTTGGGCTAAGACTCACAAAAACTTGTAAATTCATTCTAGCTCTTAAAACATATTGCGCACACATTGTCAGATTACATCATGTCACACAACAACCATATTTCATGTGAAAAGACAAAATGTCAAAAAATGAAAAGAGTCAGTCAACCAGTCCCATGTTGAATAATAAATGTTGTCCCCCCCAGAAAAAAAACTATTTACCGTCCCACCCAATAAACGACCTGCCGTGCAGAAACAGATAGATGTGAAGGAGATAGCATGGTAAAATAACTAACACTACAAGCCACAAGCACTTACAACAGAAAGATAGGGTTATGAGAATAACATTTCTTTCACAATTTGAATAATGGTACAAAAATCAGTATTGCACCTGATATACCTAGTAAATCAGTTTACTATTAAGACATTCAGATAGAAAGATAATATTAGTATAGAGACTTTAGTAATTGAAAATTGAAATACTCGAGAACTGGATTCATTTGGTAAGTGTAAATTTAGTATAATACAATATAATATTAAATTTTCTCTTGCTAATATAATACAGAGTGTTTCAACAACAATTTGAGCTTGAAATAGGTAAATAAACTTTGTTTTCCATGTATCACAACTCACGAGACAAATCGTTGGCCTTTACACATGCAGTACAGTTGCGTGTTATTAGGTCACCATTGCAACTTGCACGCTAGTACGATATTGAAAGCACAACATGTTCTATGGTTTGCAGAATTAAAATTAATTGTTAGAGTACAGTGTCAGTTGTATAATTCTCCCGATGATAAAGCAATTTGTCGATGGTAACAACTCGAAGTAAATGTGGTGTATTTTTTATTTTAAATAAATAAAACGTTTTAACCACTGAAATTTAAAAAAAAAATCTTTATGACATTTTGATCACAAACCAATCGTAACCGAATTAATAAAATTCCTGATTTTTCCTGACGTTAATAATTCCCGTTTTCCCGATCGGTGGCCACCCAGTACAAAACAAATAGGCCTACTCTATCTGCCATACTGCTAAATCCTTTTCCTGAGCTTTTGTCTCCATTGCATTTACCATGAGTCACCCAACACCTGGTCAGAAATAAAAATGACTGTGAGCCTGCCAAACGGAAGAAACAATCAGGACCACCCAGAAGTTCAAAAAACTGAAACACTTGAAATGATACATACCAGCTACAACAACAATATTAGAATCTATACCGGTGGCTCACTTGACCAACATAAAATAACATCCAGAGCAGGTTTTTTTTAGCGAATATACTGATATCTGCTTTTATATCTCCCTGTTACCTTGCACTGCAGGATGGATACAGGGCTTCTGGCGCTAGATAACCCAATGAAGATTTTCATTGAAACAAAGAAGTAGAAATTATGCATATTCACTGACTCCATATATGCCCTTTAGGCTGTCTCAAATTCATCTACAGGGGACTAATGCTTTTGCATTGCAAGAAAATTTGGTAACAGCGTGAAGGACATGGAAAAGTACATAAACCTTCAATGGATACCCGAATTTTGTGACATACCACGTAATAAGAATGCAAATGAAACAGCTAAAGCAGCATTCCATACATTATAAATGTACCCAACATTTAAAGCCAAATATCCACTCATGTAGGCCTATTGTAAATGCTTGGCCAATAAACACTTCCAAAAATGTTGGACTGAATCTTGGATATAAAAGACCACAGTTCTCCACCTTTTCCCATTTCAGCCTGAATCGTTGAGTGAGGACAATTCCGCGACATTTCTTGTCCCATTGTGGCTTTTTCTGCTCGAGTACAATCTGGTCATCTAGTGACGGAGGAGTACTTATTTAAATTTATTCTTTTGAATTATCCAAATTATGGGCTTTGTACAGCAGAGGATGAAAGCATAAAGCACATTTTATTTGACTGCAGTTATCCCATAACATTCAAGGACTTCATAAGACATCAAGTGACAACATGGTGTGGATGTTTTTCTGAACAATAAGCACTGGGGGCTGGTGAGGATTATTTACTGTGGTCATCAAGCTATCAACTATACTCGAAGCTGAATGCCTGTGCAAAGTACAAATTACACCACACACACAAATGCTTCCAAATTTATCATACCCTAAAAATATTTTGAATTTTTTTGGCTGTCAAAAATATGTCATTAAAAAAATTTGTTTTTTATATTTTTATTTCTTGTATACACTTATTGGAAATAATTAGGTATACAATCTCATAAAACCATCAAGCATGGTTTACCTAAACCCTATCCAACGCCATTTTAATGTCAACCAAAATAAATTGTGGAATGAGTTGACAATAGTGGCGTATCCTCCTTAATGGCTATCTTCTTTCAAAATCAAAGAATTTCTACTTCAGGTAAATATGTAAATGTATATTTCACCATGTTTTTATTAATTTAGTTGGAATTTGGTTTACATCAAGTGGTGGATACTTCTATAGAAGATTTGTGCTTTGTTGTAAACAATTAATAATGTGTTTTATTTTATTTTGTGCATATCATAATAAATATATTGTTTTAATTAACATGTTGAACTTATATCAAAACTGGAGGATTCCTACTTGCCAGCTATCTGTAACTGCTTAACTAATATATTTTCACCTAGTTTTTATAAACTGAAGTCGTATTTTCATGCTCAACTTAACAATGTTGCTATGGAGAAATGAACTCAAACATGATGTGAAAGTACAAGTAAAGTATACTAAATAGGTCAAAGTTTTGTTAATTATTAATCCAAATACTTGTAACACATTTTAGATGGTGTTACATATTAAAAAAGGAAATTTCAGAAAACGAACGAGAATGTATTCGAAAATGTAACAATATAGAACTAGATCAAAAAATTGTGATTTGTTAGAAATAATTCAAATCTCTGGTTGGTAGTGGCATCTGTAGGAAGAGTTTAAAACAAATTATGATTAAAGTAATATGCGCACATCAATGCACGGTAGCTAGGACGCTTGCTTTGCTTCCGATTTTTAACTCTCTCATATCCAAGATGTAGGAAAGGAAACATGTCTGTAGTGCGGGGAGCGAGGAAACGTTTGGTTTTAAAATTTTAATGTAATAGTCATTTTTTTTTAATTAATCAAAATATAGAAGACAGCGCATATCACCAAGAACGAAGATGGAATGCTGAGTTACTGAAACCTTTTCAAAATCATGACCGAGGGAATCTTGTAAGGTTTTTCCAATAGAAGGATGCGAGGCTACACCTTGTTAAAACAGCTAAGTGAACAAATTCAAACTTTGGTGAACTATCACAAAATTTAAATGCTTAAACAGTTTAATGCAAAATTAATAAACTTAAAATTTTTCAATACGTACATAAATGTAATTTATGCATTTGTTTTCAGTTTAAATTGTAAGAATTAATTATGAAAAGAACAGCAAGCAAACTCGAAAACAGAGTCATTTCAGCCATTGATTTGTTAATATGTAAATTTCCTCATAAGTCAAATGTTAAATTTTCACTAATCAGTAACTAACGCAAGGTTTCAGAAATATGTATTTTGGTTGTAACTTTATATTTTTTGTTAAATAAATATGATTAATTTGTTTTAATTGAAGATTAAGAGAGCAATTATTTAACGAGCACACAAATCCCATACATCTTAATTAAATGAGCCTTTAAACAATAATTTAATAAGACTTTGCAGGTCATTTTCTAAATATGTAACTATAAACTGCAATATTTAAAATCATCTTTAATTCATAAGAATTAGAGCTACCAAAAATAATTTACCGTTACATACTTTATAATTTAGTTATTATTCATGAGAGCCTTCTTTTACTGAATTAATTACAATATCGTTAAAAATTTATTCAAAGTAATTAACTAAATTTTCATTTAATAAACATAAATAATAAATTCCTGGCCCGAGTTAAAAATGAGTGCAATATTTGTAGCAACTGACCTCATGTAACATAGTAAGTACAATAAAAATTTTATGAGTCCATATTTTTTTAAATTTAGCTCAAGTCTAAAGCACAAACATTTAACGTACATAATAAAAATGCAATATTAACACAATTATTTTAAAATATTACAAAAATATATCATAAAAGCTATAAAAAATTTAAGATGGATATTTGAAATTGGACAAAGTTTAAGACATCACATAACAACCTAATACTTAAGACTTAATTTCACTCAAGTACATATAGGGTATGTAGAGTCACATGTTTGAAAATCCATCTTTTAGTACCATTAAAAAAAACTAAGATATAATGTTCTAAAAAAAGATTTCTAATAATTTTCTAAAAGTGTGGTTTTTTCTCATATCCAAAGCAATTTTCAGTAGTATAAAGTTTTTAATCAAAAATGTTGATTCATTTTTTTATATTATTAAAAACATGTTTGTTAATATAAGCCTGGTTAAGCAAAAATAGTTTTTGTAATTTTATAAAAAGTTAAATTACTAAAATTTAAAAAAAATTATAATCTTTAAAAAAACTTTTGTCCTCTGAAAATCAATATTTTTAGTCTTAACACTTTAAAAGAATCAAAATTTAATGACCTTTCAATTTGCAGTTGCAATTTATGTAAAATAAACTTATCTGCTATGACACTGTCGTATGCCCTTCTAGCCATCCTGTACTGTTACGTCGCTGACTGAATTTTTCAAGTTACGTTCAGCCTACAGCACTGGATTTAAAATTTCATAGTACTGTGCATACTGTACATTTTAAATATATTTTAACATGATACGCCTCGAATCAATCGTGTTTAAATACCCAGTACAATATTTCTAGACTGGTTATTTAATCAGGGTGAAGTTACAAATTGTTAATTATGTTTAATTTAAATACGGAATTTATTTTAAATTTCCCAACATGAGCATAACCCGCTTGCGGAGAATCGAGGGGTTGACTATATTACCAAACACATTTGTTTTGTATAAATAAATAATTACCCTCCAACTATAGCCTAATTCATCAGGTGTAGGTGTTTTTATTCCATCATATGGGCCAAAGATTACTCGTGGAGGAATAACACATTTAGTCCAAACACCTTTGCCAGCACCAAGGATCTCAGATTCAGCAACTTCTAGCTGAGGAGGTGTTGTTTTGATAGCTCTAAGTGGGTCTTTTTCATCCTTAGCAATCTGAAAAAGTAAGCATATTCATGTAGTTTGTTTTTGTTACTACACTCTCACACGTAAAGGGGTGACAGAGGGCAATATAGATGTATTCATATAGATGTATGCTAATTCATTTGCTGGATGTAGTGTTTCGTATCAAGCTACCCCATGTTGACATTAATTATGTGCTCTTTTGTCTACTTTGAGGTTGTAAATGTACTGGGGTTTTATTATTGTCATATTAAAAACAAGGGGGCTGTACACAATTTTGTATTAGACCAATTATAATAGTTATTGTAAAGGATGTTTTTCTATTCCTACAAATATATGTTTGCATCATCTTCAGTATTTTTAATCCTAAGAATTTTGTTTATTTAAATGTTCTTTTATTTTCAAATAATTGGATGAAAAAAATCTAAGCATAGAGACTATTTTGTTTAGGAGGAAAGTAAAATAGTTCATGAATTTTTAGGAATGCATACCCCATAACCTTTGGGGGAAGTGTGGCCTTCAGCTGTAAAGTGTTTTACAAACTACCACATACAAAACACCCAACACAGATACACAAACATCCATACAGAAAAATTTGAAATATTCAAACATGACAGAGATAAAAACAACATATCTTAAACAGCCACACACATTTCTAATCTAACACCTTATTACATTATATAGCAAATAACCTATCTAGACCCACCCTCTTAAATCATAAGTTCAGCAACCTTGAGCAATCACCAGCAGTAGCGAGCCAGCTTTGTCAATGAAATAATTATTTCAAAACGCGTCAGCAAGTAATCAAAACTAAGTAATCGGTAACTGAATCACAACACCTCAAACCACCATATCCAACACAAACACGCTGCCTTCAGATCCATGATCCATAGACTGAAATAAGTTCCAATGACCACAGAAAACATAAAGAACTAGACATAATTAAATATTTAGCATACACAAATGGATACAACATCACAATAATAGACAAACTATGATACAAAATACAAAAAAAACACTAAAATTAACACTAGAGACAAGGGAAACAAATACATCACAGTACCATACATAAACAAAACAGCCCACAAATTTCAAAAAATAGGATACAAAATAGCATACAAAACTAATAACAAGTTACAATACAAAATACAACACGATAGCAACAACAAAGATAAACTACAAGCACCAGGCATATACAAACTGAACTGCGACGAATGTAACAAATTCTACATTGGACAAACAGATCGGAGTTTTAAACAAAGAGTTGAGGAACACAAACAGAACACCAATTCAACATTTTACAATCACATAAAAGAAACAGGACACAAATAGACAGACATTTACCATAACCTAGAAATCCTCCACATCAACAAAAAGGACCACATCTCAACACACTAGAACAATATGAAATTTACAGACACACAAATACACAAAGTACAAACATATTAAAGGAACAAACACAATACAAATCACACATACTCTTTGATAATATCGAAAACCTGCTTTTAAAACCATCACCGCTTGACCTGTCATCTCCAAGCAGAAGACTCTAATGAAGATCGCCATACGAGTATAGCGATCGAAAACGTTCTGTCTCAGTAAGTTTTAACAAATTTACAAAATTTAAAGTTTGGATAGTCATAAACTATTGTTCAAGTGATTAATAAAAAGTAAAAGATATTTGTTAAAATTATATATCTATATATTTTAAAATGTTTTATATTGATATTAATTAGTTCTAACATTTGTTGATTCCATCTTCATGTGAGCTACTAGTAATCACTAAACACTTTTAAATGTTTTAAACTTGCCTATAGTAGCACTTACTTTGTTTGTTGAGGACGGCAATTTCGGGAGATGTGTCCCATTGTCAACTCAGACCGTAACTCCCAGAGCAACGGTCTGAGTTGACAATGGGACACATCTCCCGAAACGGCCGTCCTCAACAAATATAATTAAGTGCTACTATAGGAAAGTTTATAAATATTTATAATTGTGTAGTGAACTTTTTTTACTTCATTTGTGGTAGGGGGCACACATCTTTTTAAAAATCAGGGAACTGCCATGAAGATCTAATATCATTATAAACTGTCAACATGTTAGTTATCTGGTTTTATTAATAATCAGTTTAAGTAGGGATAAATTGAATAAATTACATGTAAATTGTAATTAGTTGCAATCTACAATGATATTTTTGTGATGTAAATGCCATTGTTGAAAACAATCTTATGAGAGTCCGTTTTATGATGGTTTTTGTAACTTTAACTACAGTAGGATCCTTAGACATTGTACCTTGTTTTTCTTTCTATAACTAGGTTTTAAGAACTCTTTGCTTTTGTTTAGGCGAGCTGCAGGTATCAATAAGAATATTCCATAAGTGGATTTGGGTGTTTTATTGTATGTAATCTAACATGCTTAGTTGTGATTTTTATCCAGTAAAGCGTTTTAATTTTCACGTTTCATTAAAAATGACAAGCAAGCCAAAAATTAAGTTCTTCATGAAAAATAAATGAGGTTCTAAAGCAATTAGATAAAGGGTAAAATGTGGAATGGTTACTGAGAAGATAATTAAGGACTACTTTACAAATTTAGAGCTTTGACAAAATTGATGAGTAGTTTTTGTATGGTTTTAGTGTATATTTTATGTAAAATTGAGTACATTATGATACTACAGTTGAGTCATTAACTTACCTCAGTAATTTGAGGTAAATGGGACCAAGACCCCCTCAAAAACTCGGATTACACGGAAGTACGTTCCTGTGCATTAGAAAAAATAGAGGAGTTGTAAAAAACCCTAATAGGTACTATAATTAAAAATTCACTACGTAAGTTTATAGAACTTTATATGAACATCTTCTTGGAAGTCCGACTCATTTCCTTAGCATGGCGTAACGCTATAAACATTTCTTCAAAGCCCGTCTCATTTTCTTTGCATATCATATTTCTATAAACATATCTTGGAACCCCACTCGATTCCTTCGCATACCATATTGTTATAAACATTTCTTGAATGCCTAACTCATTTCTTTTGTATACCATATTGCTATAAACAATGCTTGGAAGCCAGACTCAATTCTTTCGCATACTGTATTGACAAACATTTCTTGGCTTGATAGAATAGATAATATAGGTTCAAATAGAAATAGGCTCGAATTAAATGGAAGTTTGAAATATCAGGACATGGATCTTCGAGACTCTACTGTATTTATTTTATTATATTTATTGTTAAATTTCCTAAGAGTAAAGTTTATTTATCTATAGTGTAACCAAATACATATTATATTATTTTACAGTACATTTCATTTGTTTGTTGCAATAATCTTGATTTCACTGATTAATTAAGTAATGGTTTTTAAAAAACAAAATGGAAATTATAGCAACTTACAATGTTGATGCGTTTGTCCATGAAACAACGGTTTCAAAACTTAACAGCAAAGTATGCTGCATAGTTTCCACTTTTATAAACACTACGTTAAACAGTGCATTTCATGTTGTAGTGTATAATACGGGACCATTCATTGCTGTTTGTACAATTGTTGAATACAAAACATTTTCTATATGGATGTAAAAATTATTTTTAATTAGTAATAACACTTCTTTACTTACAAAAATTATATATTCCAGTCCCTTAGAATTATGAATATACAATTTGTACTTAAAAGCTGTAACTTAAAGTCTAATTAACTTGTTTCAATTAAACTACAGCTAGCCACTATATTAGTAACTGTGATTCGCCACTGACTATACACACCAGAGTTCAGCAGTGTTGTAATGTGTTCTTATTTAACAAGTTATGTCAGAAAAATCTAAAACCTATTATTTTTATTCCAAATAAATGTTTGACCTATTTTAAAACAGATAAATATGATTTTAAATGCTACAGTTACAAAGGTAACATAGGCTTACTTACTTTTCTGTCAACAAGATGAATCAGTGGTCCATGTTCAGGGCAATCACCAGGCCATTCTTTTTGACAATCATCACAGACTGAAAGAAAAAAACATAATGTAAAATTTAAAAAAATGTTTTTAACACGTGTAAGATGGACAATACAACCTTTTAAAAAAGGAATGAATAAAGCAGTCCTCAATGACTGTTTATTTTGGTACTTAATTTGGTAAGTACCAATACTTGATAAGTATTAGCACACAAGAAAAGATATATAAAAACAATTATATTAACAAACAAATTTCTTGAGTAGAAGCCTTTATACAAGAGATCATACTATCATTTGTACAGAAATGTTTCAAATAATAGTTAGTTAAAAGAATTATAACTTGTAGTTTTTGTGTTGTACATCTTGAGGTTTTATAAATTACTACTATTGATATCACTTGGAAAAAAACACTATTTACTAATATTTTTCAGCAGACACTTTTCACACTAGGATGTGTTCAATGCTATGAGTCACGAACAAGGCTGTTGGTCAGGTGTTTTGTATTAGTGTGAGTTTGTGGTGTGTTGGTGTTTTATGGTGTGTTATTATTCATTGAGTAGTTTTATTAGATAAAGCGGATATATAAAAATGTTTCCATATATAAGAAATTATTTCACATGTATTTTTCATATAAATGAAAAAAGTAAAATATGGAAATAAATAATTAAGGAATAAAAATATGGTACAACTCACAAATATACAATTTTTTATTTCATACCCGTTTCAACGACTAATTTGTCGTCATCCTCAGTGAAAATACACAAATCAAATTGACTAAAAAATATATGTGATTACTAATTAATTTGATTTGTGTATTTTCACTGAGGATGACGACAAATTAGTCGTTGAAACGAGTATGAAATAAAAAATTGTATATTTGTGAGTTGTACCATATTTTTATTCTTTAATTATAATTTTCACTCACAAGCCAGCTCGAATATAATTTATATAGAAATAAATGTTTCTGTTTAAGACAAAAGTTACTAAAATTATAAATTTTGTGAATATTGGGTAGCACTTCCTTTACCTAACCCATTTTTTATCAGTCATATTTTTAGAACAGTACATTTATAAACTTTTAAAAAACAATATAAACAAAATTTTAAAGGTTTTACTACTTAAATCAACAAAAAAAAAAAAAATTAATTTTAGTTTCTATTTACTTTATAACTACCATTAGTATAAATATGTATAGAGGCCTATACATATCAGAATAAGAATATTAAATGGTAAAATAGAAAGCAAATTTCCTTGCAATTTTCCATTTTCTCATCTATGTATGGTGGTGTTAGGCTATTATTTTTATTTGCTAATATTTATATGCTTTCTTTAATTTTATCGTCGCTTGCATTGTGTTGTAGTTTCTTTTCATTTTCCTTTCGCATTATCCCTTTGTGAAGCAAGGTGCAATAACATTTATCCTATTTGTTTGTTTATTTTATTCTTTTCATTCATTTTTTATCCTAGAACATTTATAACATTGTGTGGTAACCATTGCAACAAGTTTTAGGTTATACATTTGAGGTTTTTCAAATAGATCTTTGAGAAAATCATTTGTAGCTATGGAAAGTTGACGCAGTGACAAATGGAGCTAGACTTTGAACACAAAGATACTCAGTTCGAATCCTACCTAGACTCTCGCAAACTTTTATAATTTAATTATTAACAATTATTTGAAAAAATTGTATCAACATCAATTTTTATCCACTATAGGTTAAAAAAATGTAATTGAACTTGATTGGATGAATAAAACTTATTTTATTAACAATTGAAAATTCGTACAAGATATATATCAGAAGAGTGTGAGCTAACAGAAAAAATAATTAAGTGGTAATGTTGCTGATCATATTTTCATATTTGCTATATAGTTAAGAGGCTATTTAATGAAAATAAACCATAAATAGCACTCCTTGCATATGTTTTCAAAGTTCTACATAAATTACTAATAATACACAAAATAATATAAAATTTGCAGTTTTTGTGTTGCACATCTTGAGGATTTTTTATAATTACACTTTTGGTATTAACTTAGCTACAAGTTCTATTTGTGACTCAAAGCATTGAAATATGTGCTGACCTAGTGTGAAACACATATGTTGAATAAATTAATAAGTAGTGTTTTTTGCCACATGGTTAATACCAAAAAGTGTAAAATAATATTGTTTTATGTTAGATCAGAAAATACTTATTTGAAGAGAAGTATCTGTTGTAATAAATGGAACTTTCTGCTGTAGGTAAAGTAACTACTTAAAAAGAATTGTATAGAATTATGAGACAAATACATAGGAGGCATGTTACCTAGTTCATAGAAAAAATACTCAGCTATGCTTGAAAATTCATTTATTATATTGATAGCCCAAAAAAATGCGTCTAATATGCAAAAGTAACAGTTTTGATTTGAAAATAAATTTTTGCAAGTCCTTTCCCTATATAAAGATATATTATTTTAGTTTGTTACGCCTGAAATATTTCATAATAATTTTATCTAATGCAACCTTTTCATCAAAAATACCTCACTATGAGAATGATTGGCTTATTGCATTCAAAATCAGTAAAATCAGTCTGATTTTCAATGCTTTATCTAGTTAGGATTTATCATTTATTATTGTATTATCATTGAAATGAATGTAAGACTTTATTTGGTTGAACCGGTTCCTTGACATCATGTTAGAAGTAAGAACCAAGTCTTCTGCATCACTCCAGTACTATGAAACTTGAAGTAAAGTGTGATAATCAGAAAACAGGAAATTCCAAAAAACAAATTTTAAGCTCTTGAATTTAAGTAGTCCATTACGTCTGGTGAAAGTTATTAATTCACTTTATATTAGTTTATGAATATCCGAACTTTAATTTTTGTAAAAACTTACTGAGACGGAACATTTTCGATCGCTATTTAGTGATCTTCATCAATGTCCTCTGCTTGGAGTTTGATTAACCTTCAAACACACGCGCCGGGGTGTAAAGCACCCCACACCATTCATTTCTCTCTGAGGCGACTCCAAAAAATTTTTGTTCTCGTTCCCCTCCTAGGTAGTTGTTTTTCACTTCTTCCTCCACACTGTCACTCAAGGTCAACCCGTTGTGGCGTACCAGTCATTGTGTTTACATCGTTGTTTTAAGTGCAGGGTGAATTTGACCCCGCGCGTGTGTTCTCGTCCAAAACTTTTTGTTGGTACATTTTTAAGTTATTGTTTTTTAATTAGAATAATTTTTTAGTGTGAGTCTTTTATTGGTGTTTAACATATTTATTTATCTTTTTGGTTGTAATTTTGTCTTTTTGTCATAAAAAAAATTAAAATTCTGGGTCAAGAACTTTCAAAACCCCATATTGCATCAAGAGCCTTACTGCCAGGACTACCTTTGCATATAAAAGCAGGTGTGAAGCACATAAGTGGTGTTGAGGAAACTCGAGAAATAAAAATAAAAAAAGTTCTGGACGATACGAAGTTTGCCCGCTGCAAAAAGACCGGAAGACAATCACTTTATGCTGCAACTGCAACAAATTACTTTGTAGGGACATTCCTTTATATACTGTGAAGAATGTGCACCTGAATAAAAAATACATTTTGAAAATATAATTTAAAAAAATCTTTACTTTTTAAATTTTTTTGACTTTTCAATTTGGACTGAACTAATGTTTACTTATAAACCAATACTTCTGTACACAGTTATGAATTTAGCTAATTTTTTTTCACCTAATAAAATGTATATATTTTTTTGAAATATTTTATTCCAATGTAAAAAGTTATTTACTAATGTTTACTTGTCTAAATATGAAGAAAATTGCATAGTAATAAGAATTATTTTTCATTATGACGAGTAATTTTAAATTTTGAGTGTGGCAAATTTTGACGATTTTCAAGCTGAATTTACATAATTTTTTTTTCAAATAAACATATTGTTGTATTTATGTTGTTTAACTTTTTGAAAAGTCCTCTAAAGAATCTGGCCATTACAACTTACTAAAATGTATGAATAAATGTTTAATTTTAATTTGAAAAAAAGTTACAATTTATAAAGTCAATTTAAGTGCATTTAGACTATATTACTACAAAAAAAAAATCTAAAAGTGATAAACCCATAAAAATACTATCAATCGTTTTATAAACAACAACATTCACACACACAATTTTATAAAGATGAAAATTTAGTGATAATTAATTTTTTTTTAAGATAAGAAATGGGGTGGAAAATACCCCGCGCGTGTGTTTATGTCCGAGTAGTTGGCGCGTGTGATTGAAGGTTAAGCGGTGACGGTTTTAGATAGTATCAAAGAGTATGTGTGATTTGTATTGGTTTTGTTCATTTAGTATGTTTGTAGATTTCATATTGCTCTAGTGTGTTCAGATGTGGCCCATTTTTGTTGATCTGTAAGATTTTTAGGTTATGGTAAATGTCTGTGCATTTGAGTCCTGTTTCTTTTATGTGATTGTAAAAAGCTGAGTTTGTGTTCCTTGACACTTTGTTTGAAACTGTGACCTGTTTGCCCAATGTAGAATTTGTTGCACATGTTGCAGTTTAATTTGTATACGCCTGGTGCTTGTAGTTTATCTTTGTTGTTGGTGTTGTGTTGTATTTTGTATTGTAAATTGTTAATAGTTTTGTATCCGGTTTTTTGAAATTTATGTGCTATTTTATTTGATGTTCTATTTATGTATGGTATTGTGATGTATTTGTTTTCCTTCTCAATGTGTTAATTTTAGTGTTTTTTGTACATGGTGCCATATTTTGTCTATAATTGTGGTCTTGTATCCATTTGTGTATGCTAAATATTTAATTTAATTAAACATTTATTTAAACGTTCCCAAATGGCATAAATAAAGATATCTACCCACTAAATAAAAAAACCTTTGAACAAAATTTGTTTACTACAGACCCCAAATCAAGCCCTCAAATGATACAATATCTTAGGTAGAAATACAATTTGCGTCACAATAAAAAATAAGTAGTTAAAAATATTTAATAATGAAATTTTTAAACTTACAAATATAATCATCATCATCAAGAATTTCTTCTTCAGTATAGTTTTTTAAAGGAATGTTTCTTTTAGGATAGCGGCCATTGTATGTTGGTTTTCCTATAATTTGAATTACAAATATTTAGCACTAATAGCATGATATACCACTTTTGTAATGATATGTAATAACACTGTTTTTATAATTGCTATAAGATACTAGATTGACAGTAATATAATAGAAATAAATGCATATATTACCTTAGAAGGAAGCTCCTTATAAGTTAATTTCTTACAAGGAACTATAAATATTAACATTTGTTGATTCCATCTTCACGTGAGCTACTAGTAATCACTAAACACTTTTAATTGTTTTAAACTTGCCTATAGTAGCACTTACTTTGCTTGTTGAGAACGGCCGTTCCGGGAGATGTGTCCCTTTGTCAACTGAGACCGTAACTGATCTCAAAGTTTACGTAGGTTAGGGTGTTAGGGTGGGGGTGGGATATTATGGTGGTATGGGTGTATTTTGTGTGTATTAGAAGTTATGATGTCAAAACGTGCGTGTGAGTTGTAATGTAATTGTGTATTGAGTATGTGTGTTGGGTGTAGTTTGAAGTGCTTGTATATTTCATATTGTTTTGGTTGTGTAGCGTTGGTTATTTCTGTGTTGTTTATGAAGAATTTGTAGGTTAGATGTTATGTCTATGTAGTCACGTTTTGTGGAGTTGAGATGATCGGCGAAGTTTGATTGGTAGTTATTGTTTTTTAATGCTTTTATTTGTTTTTGGTAACATGTGTAGAAGGACCTCCCTGTCTGGCTATATTAACTTATAAGTAATATAAGTTAAGGAACTATCAACTTGTAAGTTAATTCTCTCTCTCTCTCTCTCTCTCTATATATATATATATATATATATATATATATATATATATATATATATATATAGAGAGAGAGAGAGAGAGAGAGAGAGAGAGAGAGAGAGAAAGAGAGAGAGAGAGGGAGAGAGACAGACAGACAGACACAGAGTATAATTCATGAAAAAATGGCAATGTTTTACATATAAAAACAAAAAACATAGGTTCAGAAAAACTTTGTTTAAAAATTATAACTAGTTAAAGATTTTACCCAGATTTTGGCTATCCCTTGAAATAAATTTTTTTAAATATTCTAAGGGAATAATTTAGAGTCAATAGTACTTTCCTATGGTTTTACACCTGACAAAGCAATAGAAGAAGCAGAACCATAAATTGAGTAGGTTCTGATAAATCAAGGGTAATAGTTAAATTATTAGGGCTTACAAATCGGGTTTTCATCTTTATCACACTATATTTCATCCATTTTTTTTTTAATTTTTATTTATTTATTTTTTTTTTATTCCCCTCCTAATAGCCTTATCTCTTTTCCCCTGACAGACTTATATAAACTATAATCACTCATATGCTAATGGACACAATATATATATATATAGAAATTTTTGGACTTGATAGGAGACTGACAGACTTACCTAAAGGCAATAGTCCAAAACTATATATATATATATATATATATATATATATATATATATATATATATATATATATATATATATATATATATCTTAATCTGTGTGATTACAACTTATATTTATTTTATTTCATTCTCTCATATTTCTTTTTGTGTTTTCTCCTCAATTGATAAAGACCACTGTGTGGTTGAAATATATCATTGTTTAAGTGCTTTTATGTGTTTCTATTTCAAGACTACAGAGTGGGCTCTTACCAAGGTAAGTCTGTCAGTCTCCTAGTCCAAAAAATCTATATATATATATATATATATATATATATATATATATATATATATATATATATATATATATATATATATATAGAGAGAGAGAGAGAGAGAGAGAGAGAACTTGTCAAAAGTAACCACTTATTTTGATTTTTAATGAGAATGGCTGTTTTGAGAAATGTGTTGTCAATTAAAACTAAGTCATCAAACAAAAATTCAGCCAAATTTCAAATTATTGACAACTCACCCTTATACAAAATCAAACTTTAAAAAATAAATTGTAAAAACATACTAGTTGTCCGCAATAATAAATCTTGATAAGTATCTTGTTTATATGAAAATCTTGTATCAATCATTTCAGTTTAGAACAAGGATTAATAAGATGATATTGAATCAAAACACTATGTTTTTTTTTAAAAAGTAATACTCTTCATTTTAAAATATATTTGTAAAGTATCATACTTATTACACGCCATTACTATTTTACACATTATTCAGGGTGACACAAAGCAATAAGAAATTTTTAATGTAGTAGTAGCAGTCCTGGGAAACTGCTAGACAGGTACTTACTTGTAAATTCGTGCATTTAAGTTGTAATGTAATGATAAACGAGTTGTTGGTTCAAAATATGCTTTTGCAGTAAATTCATTTTACAAGAATGGTGATTGCAACTACTACCCGACGAGAATTCCTATGTCGTTGCAACTTAGGACACAATGCCTATGTTCCAACCTGCCACACCCTCAATACATGAATTTCAAAGGGACAGATTTTCCTAAACAGAAAGCATATGGAGGAGAATATACCTTATGGATACCTTATTTAGAATGAGTCCACAACCTTCGCCAAACATAGAGCAGCATTGATCTTAAATTGAATAACCGCCCACTGATAGACTACAGTTCTATGGAAAAATTGAGAAAATTAATGACCAAGGTCATGTCAAATGAAGCTTATTTCCACACCAGTGGTTTTGTAAATAAAGAGAATTTACGATATTGGGCACCTGAAAACCATTGTAAATTGCATGAATGACTATTACAGAGTCTACCAGAGTGTTAATGGCAAACATTCAATAGCTGTTTTGTGAACAAATTATAGTCACAGTTTGGTGATACTTTTTGACTCTCAAGAGCATCAAATTTATCTATGTGCAATTTTTTCTTGTAGGGCTATCTGAAAATTTAAGTGTTTATCACATGGCCAAAGACAATAACTGAGTTAAAAACAAAGATTTGAGAAGAAATTGCTGTAATTTCTATTGAAGTGATTCAATATACCTTGTGAAACTTCACATTTGCTTTCAGGAATGCATATGTTTGAGGGGTCGACTTCTGAAGGATATTGTCTTTAGGAGTTGAATTTTTTTGCTATAGAATACTTAATGACAAGTATTTCACTTTATGTTTCCAACATCAATCCTTACACATACATTATTACTTTCATGAGTATTATTTCAAAATTTCCTGTTTCTTTGTGTCACCCTATATACAAATTGAAATTTTGAGATTAATAACAAAATTTGTTAATAGTACTGCATTTTACTAACCTTCTTTTTTTGCTGGTTCCGATAAGATTACTGTGTTTGCATTAACTTTATTGTCAAGCTTTTTTATTTTTAACTTTTTATTTTCATTGTTTTTACCCTTAGTCATGCCTTTAATTTTATTACTCATGTTATCAATTTTCTTGTTCTTCTTAATTATATTAGCTTCATCTTTACTTTTAATGCGTTTTCTTTTGTTTTTATTTCTTACATTTTTACCAAGTTTTACTTCATTAATTGTGGTTTCTGTCTCATTCTGATTTTCAATAACTTTGTTTTCATCTTTATATTGTATTTTCTTTAAAGTCCACAGTTTGGTTACCTCTTTTAACACATTGATGCCTCTTCTTTTATATAGCTTGTTTAGTTTTAGAGCTGTGCTAAGAAGATTATCTAAGTAAATTGCACTGAAATTTAAAATGAATTCATACAATTATTAAAACATTTGATTTATTTTTAAAACTTTTTAAATAGAATTTAATATTTTTCATTGAAAGAGATCTTAACTATAAACAAGATAAATTTATAAATTGTTTTAAATAATTTTAAAACAAATTTATAATACAGGATGAAACATTAGCCATCACACAATTTAGACTTGGATTAGGACTTTTCTCAAGACCAAACAAATAAACAGATCAAATTCCAAAGTTGCTTTAAAAGTAGGTTTATTTTAGACATTTCAAAATGTCTTTCCAACTTATAATATTTCAAAAAGTATTTGAATTTCTACTTAAAATTTCTGTAATAGTGTGTAATTTATTTTTATTAAATTAATCAAATTTTATTCTATGAAATAAGATATTCAAGATATTTTTATTAGTTCTTTATTTCTAACTAGAACCATTTCCTTTTTTTGAATATCCTAATACAAAACAACTTCAATAATAGAAGTTCCTAATAGAACTAAGCTGTTGCACCATGAATTTCAATTTTGACATAGATTCATTACTGAGTGTGATGACATCACAAAACTATCACTCATCATATCACAAAACTACTTCACATATCAACACAAATTCTACACACAGAAAGATGGCCTCCCTATGGGTTCCCCCATCTCAGGTATCCTAGCAGAAATATTCCTACATCATATCAGGAACAACAATGTATTCAATGTATTGAACAACAATACATTCTATAGAATAATCACAGACATAAAATAATTTATTGCCATAGATACGTAGATGACATTTTAATATTATGGAACAGAAACAAACGGCAAATCAAACAACTACACAATTACATTAATACCATACACCAAAACCTTACATTTACACTCGAATTAGAAGGAAACAATCAAATAAACTTTCTAGACCTTACCATCACCAAACACAACACCAGACACAATTTCAAAACATATAGAAAACCAACAACTACCGATATTGTCATACATACATAATACATCTAATCACCCCACACAACACAAACACGTTGCATTTAACCATATGTTACACCTACTAATCTATATACCAATGCTACAGAAAGACTACGATGAAGAACTCAATACCATAAAATACATCGCTCAACAAAACTGCTACCAAGACACACTCATAGACAACAATCAGGAAAAAACAACAAATACATATCCCTCACCTACCACAACAAAAACACACACAAAATAGCCTCCACATTCAAAAAACTTCATTACCAAATATCCTACAAAACAGCAAACACTTTAAGACAGCACATACAACCTTTTCAAAAAGAAACTGACAAATACAAACTCTTAGTTATTTACAAATTAACTTGTAACGATTGTCCCAGCTATTACATCGGCCAAACCGGCAGGTCATTCTATACACGCTTCGAAGAACACATTACCCAAAGAAAACAAACAAACCCAATATCCAGTTACGCAAAACATCTAAAAAACACGCAACACACACATACACGGACATACGTACTAATTTAATTGCTCCACACACATTAAAACAAAGTAAAAAACTAACAACCTTAGAAAAATACGAAATATACAAACAATACGCAACAGATAAAGAAAACATTAAATGATCACACACACTTTGAAGCCAACAGCCTTTTCCATTATATGACACGTGACCAAAATAACCCTCCCCATTCCACAGTCATAAATCCATTCTGTTAGAGCTTTTATATCTAACCGATGCCGCCAGTTAAGGGCTAGATTCGTAAAAGGAACGAATGTTTTGAAACGTGTCAGGAAGTAAGCAATTACCTATTCACTTAGGTATTTTTAAATTTAGTTTAATCAGGGAATTCAAGATAACTATATCAAGCAACTTCAATAAAAAAGTTTGTAATAAATAAACTTTGTACAACTTTATTTCAAAATCCCCCTTAAACAAACTAGAGGCCAAGATGTTAGGAGTTTTCTAATAAATTTATGATTAGATGAGTTTTGTGTGAACAATGGAGAGGACAGCTTTCAGTAGATTTCAGCTCACTGTAGAATTTAGGCGAATGAAATTTTTCATAAGAAGTAGCATCAAAACTGCATATGACTATAGCCATATATTAGTTTTTTTATGAGTGGTGCAAGAAGGAAGCTAAAAAGATCTACACAAAAACTTTGACAAAGTGGTGAAAAAGTAGTAAACCTGGGTAACATTTAGTAGCACTGCAAAATATTCCTGGAGATTATCGGATGTATAACAAAATGAATCAATCATCGCCAAGTCTTATAGAGAGGACCAGAACAGATCATTAGTCATGTCTAGTAAGATTCAATTTGTTTGAATCTGAAAGTGCCCAAGTTGTGGGAAGAAGGAGAAGACTATCTAATAGATCTTACTACTGTACAAGTCCCTATTACTTGGGAAGAGTGCATTAAGCAAAGAAACGAAGGACCTCTCATGTATTTTTCAAAACAAATCTTAGTTGAGGAAAGTAGAAGGTATTTACTGGGAACACTGAGGGATCAGTGGCTCTTAAGAAGGATGATCATATTAAGAAGTTAGTGAGTAAAAAATAAATGCGTAACATTTTTAAAAATCATTGGTTCAAAATATAATTTAATTTTTAAAGATTGTGTAACAAAGTCTGAACAATTTGTGTGATAACTTGAGTCTTTACTGCGGATTTAGCACCAATTTAATCAGGTAGTGCTATAATCTGTAAAACATCATTAACTAAATTGATTAATCCTTATACCAGTCTTATAGAGATTACTGTAAAATCATAGCCTCCTATAGTGATGTTAGCCAGTTACCTACCAACGGCGGCTCCAGGATAGACTTTCAGGGGGTGGGACACAATGGCAGAAAAACATGGGATGGTTTCAGACAGAAAAATTTCAAAAATAAAGTCCTGTAAATTAAATTTCAAGCTATTCTTCTACTTAAAAATCACAGAAAATTTGGCATTTTTTTTATCAAAAACTGCATTTTACCTGAATTTACATAGATACCAAAATTATTATTTTGTACATAAAACAAAATATTGTTTAACTTTCATTTTTATCAAACGCCTCGGTCTGACGAGGAGTCGATGTACACAGACTGTTAGTATAGCCAAGCCTGTACGGAACCAGTGCGCGACTTTTAACATGCCAGTAATGTTTATGCTGGGTGGAACTACCAATGTTGGATGAATTTCTACACCTAACATTACATAAATGTAAAACCATTACACATCAATTTAAAATAAAAATCAAATGAAAAATACATTTTATAAGTAAACTAGGATAAATTTAAATGTATTCCGAATATAAAACATATATTTCTAAAAAAAAAATAGTACCCAAACTCTTTCAATACTGGCCCTTCCCTTGTTACTGACAGTATTTTATATTTTTGTGCTATGGTTTAAAAGGTACTCAAAATAACCAATACTGGAGTAGAAATTCAACAATAAAACTTATATATTACTATCAAGAATTATTACTCTGATTATTGCTTGACTGTGTGATAACTAGTTAACAAATAAAAAATGTATTTTGACTTTACACCATGATAATTCTTACGGAAAAAATAAGAATCCAAATATTCAGATGAAACTTTATTCCTGACCTAATATTATAATAACAAAAGTATCTTTTTCATACATTTTTCTGAAAGGTCAAACAGTTAATCAAAACAAGTACTATGAGTTGTACAAAAAATAGTAAAGGATATAAAGGATATAATAAATATTATCCTTATTATTAAGCTACTTCAGTATTTAAACATGTATCTTTGTACTGCGTATCATAAGAGTCTTACTTACAGGGCATAAGAAAGCTTTGGAAGATGGTATATACTTTCCGTCGTGATAAGGTTTTACATGTGACTAGAAAATTTGTGGGTCTTGGTTTGGTGAAGTCAACCAAATCAGTAATATGTGGATGAACTACTCAAATTCCTTTTGTAAGAGCTAATGAATGATTGAGAAGAAGGTAGTAAGTTGTGATAGCTTCTTGATTAATGGTGTTAAAGATTGGGAATTTTCATTATTGAAAGATTAAAATATAGCCAATTTTTATTATGTTTTTCATATGACACTATACTGGTCTACTTTATGCACAGATATAAATGGCATGTTTGATTGTCCCCAAACAGATGCTATCTTCTATTTGAATTAACCTTGGGACACCTTGGAAGAATAACATTTAAAACAAACACTCAAGTAAAATTAATAAGTAGGAATAATGTATGCATGGTTTAAAGTTGCAGAATTACTATACAAGTTTGTTTTTGTTGAAATGTGAGAGGGGTTTGAGTTAAGTCTGTGCACAAGTTTTTGAAAAGTATTGGGATTGTCCAGAAAGGAGAGCAACTCTCTTATTGGAAAAAATGTAAATATAGTACACAACTGGAAATTGTAGTGAGGGGAACATTGAAGCCTTATAGAGCTTGCTTAGCCCTCCAAACCCAGTTTTGAAATCCAGGTCACCTCTATATAACTATTACAAGCTATTTTCCCTCAGACAGTCACAAGGGGCTCATTATATAGAGCTGTACCGTTATATAATTTTGCTGCTCTAGGACATCATTTCTCAATCATTACATTACACTTGAGCTACTATACTAAATTTTAAACTTAAGTACTGTTTATGCAGAATATATAATATATGTTTTGAGATCCAGAAAATAATGGGAGTAATCCAAAAAGTAACAGATATTTTAAAATAAAAAAAAATAAGTGAAAATTTTTTTATTATTAATATTTTAAAGCTACACTTTAGGGTATTTTTCAATTTAATCACCCTTCAAGTTGAGGCACTGATGTTAGCACAAGACAAGTTTTTTTTTTTATTACAACTCATCAGAAACCTGCGGCCTGATATCTCAACCATCAGCCAGGGTTGGACGGCCACTACAGTTCTTCTTGTGAGCATTGGTACAGCCATTTTAAAAATCAATACACCATTGCATCACTCTTAATCCATTTCCATTAGCTTCATCAAGTTGGTGATGGATTTAAAGTGTCTTGTAGTTTTATGCCACAAAATCCTATTCACTGAAAGCACTAATCACAAGTGGCTGGTTTTTCAATTGCAGTGCACATTTTAACTAATCACAGTGAGAAAATAGAAGATATACAGTCCTCCTGCTGCCACAGGTCGATGCGTACTGAGTGTAGGAATATTTTGACACCAAGGTAGCCTCACTAGTCCCAAATGTCTGTTACTTTCTGGATTCACCTAGTAGCTAGTCTAATTCATCATGTTTTAAAGTTGTTTTATTAGGAAAGTTCTTCAAATACTTATTTAAGTGCCATGAAACAATTTTAGGATTTTAGACAATGCCTTGATTTCAGCTCTATAATTCATGTGTGATCACAATATTATAGAGAGTAGTGAAACCTAAACTAACTCTTTAGTATACCTGAATATTCTGACTGTGCCTGAGTTGACAATTGGACACATCTCTCGAAACGGCCGTTCTCAACAAATATGAGTAAGTGCTACTAGTTTGTAAACATTTACAAGTGTTTAGTGAAAACTATTAGCTTTTTAAAGATGAAATCAACAAATATAAAAATTTATGGGGAAAATTATAAGAATGAAGAAGACATGAAGGAATAAAATTTGTTTGATGAAAACATTTCCAATAAACAAATGAGAAAGGCTTCTGAGACTCTAATAAAAAGTCCATGAGTATATTTTGAACATTTCGATGAGTAAATATTAAGCATTTTAGATCAATCACCTTTACCATGTATAGTTTCATGATTTATAAGTTACAAGACTATTTCTGAGATATTTCAGTATAAATATATTTATGTCAGGCTGGATTTTTTAAAAAAAGTTTTAAATAGTTTGAAAAGAAGTTCCTAAGGTATTAAGACAATGGGGAAGTTATTAAGAACAAAATATTGATTACCTAATAAATAAAAAATCTTTTATGATTGAGGTATGGAGAAATTTGTTTGAATACATAAAACCTTTTAACCACAAATACACTTTTTTTAATTTTTAAACCCTTAGTATATAAGAATAAAAGTTTATATGAAGAGCTGAAATAAAGTTGATTATTGTATTTATATTTAAAATTTTTGTTATTATTTCCTTTGGTCAAAGAAATTATTTAAACTTGATAAAAGTTTTCTCTAAAGATTGAAATAACTTGTATACAAAATTGTGAGTATTTTTAACTTTATGTAAAAAATAAAGATATACAAATTATATAACTATAAATGTTTTTATGATTAATTTATACCAAAAAGTTTTTATTTATATCAAACGATAACTAGTTTTAGAGGGTAACAATATCATTGATGTTAATTAGTGATTTAAAACTGATTTCATTTTGATGTTTAAAAAAACAAAAACAGTATACAATTTAAACACAGTATACATTTAAAAGTGAGTCTCCATGGTAAAAGGTACATAATGTTAGTTTAATGTGTTTTGAAAGATAGAAGGGGTAAATACCATATATTTTTCTCATTTTTACTTACTTTTTCTTTTCTGTTTCACTAAATATTAGCTTTACTTTATCATTTGGCTTTTCTTTAGCATCTGACGACTTTTCCTAAAACAATATCAATTATCAGTTAACTTTGAGATTTTAAAAAATTGCACAAGATTACAATTACAGTAGAACCTTGATAATTCAAACTAATTGGGACTGGAGCCCATCCAGATTATCGAAAAGCAGGACTACCCAGATAATGACTAAAAACAGTGAAATAAAACTTATACTTACAGAAAATCCCCTTGAAATAGTACAAATGATGGTGTATGCGAGTAGACAGGAGGGCATTGCATTAACGCTCAAATCTCGTTACTACACTGCATCGCATTTTACGATCGCATTCACATACTATGCGGTGATTAGCAGCTTTCCACAATCACAATTTAAAAAGACAAGTACTTTATGGTATTTAATGAACTGTAAGGCTTATAAACATACAGTATTATGTCCAGAATTAATATTTTAGAGTCGATAATTACAATTTTAATGTGTAAAACCATTTTTTTAAAGTTGCTTGATGTAACCATCTTGAATTCACTGATTAAGCTATAATTAAAAATACTTAACTAAGTGAATACGTAGGGCTTATTTGCTGATGCATTTCGAAACAATCGTTCCTTTTACGAAGCAAAGCCTCTACTGGCGACATACGTGTTAGGTACAAAGGTTGTCGGGATGGATTTATGACTTTGGAAGGGGTAGGTTATTTTGGTTGTGCACTATGTAATGGAAAGGGGAGTTGGCCTCAAAATGTGTGTTATCATTTAATGTTTTCGTTATCTGTTGTGTAGTGTTTGTATGTTTTTTATTTTTCTAAGGTTTTTACCTTTTTACGTTGTTTTAGTGTGTGGAGTATGTTTAAATTAGTATGTATGTCCTCGTGTGTGTGTGTTTTTTTAGGTGTGTTGCCTAGCTGGAATTTGGGTTTGTTTGGTTTCTTTGGGCAATGGGTTCTTCAAAGCGTGTATAAAATGACCTACCTGTTTAGGCGATATAATAGCTGGGACAATGATTACATGTTAATTTGTAAATACCAGATAGTTTGTATTTGTTTGTTTTTGAAAGAGTTGTATGTGATGTCTTAAAGTGTTTGTTGTTTTTTAAGATATTTGTTAGTGAAGTTTTTTAAATGTGGATGCTATTTGTGTTTTTGATGTGGTAGGTAAGGGATACGCATTTGTTTTTTTTTGTGTGGTATGTCTGTGTGCCCATTTAATAATGTTTGTGTTTAATTTTCGTGAGTATGTTGTCTAAACAAAGGTCTAAAATATAACCTACACCCCAATAAATACAACCACAAATACATGTCTAACATCGTTTTGGACACTGAAACAGTAATCCTACACACCATGAAAACATTAGACAAGACATTAAACATAAAATGACCAACATAAACACCTTAAACAATAAACCAATCATAAATAATGAACTTTCTACCCTTAAATCAATTATACAAAAACGCTACAAACACAACCTAAACTTCTTAAAAGCAGACAAAGGCAATTCCATCATAATAATGCACCAACAAGACATTGACAGAAGTTACAGATGTTACTATATATAGATGTTACAGACAAGACGCACAGCATTGAATAATGCACTGATCTAGTGTGAAGTGCGTCTGATGAAAAATATTAGTAAGTAGTGGTTTTTTGCCATGAGATACCAATATTAGTAAATTAAAATTCCTCAAGATGTGCAACACAAAAAATACAAATTATTTTGCTTTAATTAGTCCTAAATTATCCCTAAAAAATTAAAGTCTTTATATAGGGTTGAAAAATTTAGCACTTCAAAAACTCTAAATTTAGACAATTTTAATTTTTACATACTTCTTTTAGTAATTCTAAAATATATTCAACAAGTAAATCATAATGTGAGCAAAACTTCAAATAATTGAGGTTCATGTTTAAAAAGTTATAAAAAATATTCAGTTTTTGAAAAAGGTTACAAATTTAACCTGCATAAATATTGGTGTAGATTTTGTTGTAAAATTACTGTGTTGTTTGAAAGATCTGAAAGTCTTCAATGTGTTGTGTAGGAGTATGTGACTCAGTACAGTAATTATTGAACGTCCCATAGGTACCCCATCTGGGTTACTGTAGAAGTTGAATTCCAGGTGAAATAGGACAGGTTACAGGTGATAGTTTAGAGGATGTCCAGAATTTTAGTGGGTTTGTAGTATTTTGGGTTTATAGTAGATGTGGGTTTGTGGTATTTTGTTTTGGTATTTTAGGATTTCAGTTATAAGGACATTGGATATACATTGGTTAATTATGTCAAATGAGATTAGTGTTGAATTGTAATCATTTTATTCCCTGATTTGTTAACAATCAGTAGCTCAGTCCATAGAATTTACTCTCACTTAACTGGACTTAGTTTAAATTCATACCATAGACACATATGATAGAGGAAGAAGCATGGAATAAACATCTAAAAATCATCTCGCTACACATCAGCCATCCACTCTTTATGGCTTTTTATATATTCTTTAAAAAGAACATCTACATGACAATCATACACTACTCACAATATCAATTTATTCGCTGCCGGAATGCCTTCCAAGACGCCAGAAGAAATTCTGGTCTGCAGCCACGAGCCCCCATAAAAGCAAAATAAAATGATGGTAACTCTAAACTTGCTTTCTCGGCTAACTAAAGAAGATCCCCAAGAAGCACTTTGGCAGGAGTCACTGAAAATGATTCAGAATCTATACTCGGACTCCATTCAAATCTACACATATGGTTCAGTAGTTCAGTCCAACATATGTAAGGAGCGGGCTTCTATAACCACTTCACCAAAGAAGAATTTTATATACCAGCGAATTCTACCTCCAGTGTCAATGCAGAGGTGCTGGAAATTAAAATTCTGTACACTCACTGACTCCAAGAGGGCCTTGCACATAATATAAAAACAGGAACCAAGAAGCTCGTTCAGAATAAAACAAATAGCAACTTTGCTCAACACTCTCAGAGCAAAGATGAGAAAAACAAATACAGTTCCAGTAGATCCCCTCACACTGCGATATTGATAGCAATGAAAAAGCAGATAGAATTGCCAACTGAGCAGAAAAATGGGCCCGGTTTTCTTTCCACAGTACTACCTGAAGAAATGGTTGAGTGCTGCAAAAGCATCAGTCAGAGGAAAATGGATCCACCATTGAAACCAAAGGTAGAAACCATACAAATAGAAACAAATGACCTAGAGGAGTCAAGGAGTTCCTAGATCCACAGCCACCTTTGCAGCACAAGCAAGGATCGGACATATTGTGACTGGAACCTACCTTTTCAAGTTTAATTTAAGTGAATCTCCTTTCTGCCCTAACTGTAGAACAGAAAAGGAGACCCTGGAGCATATCCTCCTGCGATGCTCTTCACCAATTTCATCAAGAGCAGCTCTACTGTCTGCACCGGGAGGCCAGAATAACATAAGAACAATAATAACCAAAAAACAGCTGTGGACCTTGGCTGCAGCAACTTATTTTGGACATTGGAGCATCGGAGTCACATGACCCTGAACGTCCGCAGCAAGAAGTAAGTAAGAAACATATAAGATTTCTTTTTAAAAAACATATTTTATCTTCAATCATTATATGGAATAATTTATTACGTTTGATGACAAATTTCAGACATATACTGTTATTACTAGACTGGTTCATATAAAAACCCTTTGTTAAATTTATTTTATAATACAGTGAAATACTTTAGTTGAGGTTGCAGTTAAGATTTGTTCTGGAAATTTAGAGCTGATAAATTACTGTGCCTACTAAACTGTAGTAATTTATTTTGACTGATGGCAAACATTTTATTGAGGTTTAATGATAAACTAATCTAACATTTCTCTTAAAGTTTGATAATAAGGGATTCTAACCACAGTAAGGTTTAAATTTATGGGTGATTGAGAAATGAAACAAGATTGAAATTAGTGGATAACTTCATATTCTGTATCATAAAAAAACACACAAAAAAACATAAACAAATAAAAACCACATAAACATAACATTAATAAAACCATGTATACTTGGTGGTTTTTTAAAGTAAATGTAGTTGTGAATAAAAACAACTAATTAATTTCATAAAGGTAGATAAATGGTTATTATTTCTACTCAAATGTTTATGGAATTCAAAAAGCCATACTTTAAATAGCAAATAATTTCACAACTATCTTTGAAGAAATTTTTGCTAGAAATTTGATGACTATTTTCCGATGTGTCTTTTGTTTATTCTGAGACAAAGTATTAATGAATCCTTGAAGCAAATCCCAGAAAGTATTCTGAAATGTAAAGAAAAACTAGGATTTGTTTTAAACTGTTAAAGGTCACTAATTGGAATGCTAAAGTAATTGATTTTAGATTACTCAGATAATACATTTACTATACTTTTTAGATTGTATTTAGAAAAATGTTTGAACAAATTTGATTTTGTAACCTTTTTAGAACTTAATGTTTTCTCCATTGTCTTTGTTTCAATATCTCTCACATCTTTATTGGCAGGTGTACTTATATTTGTTGACTGGGCAGGGCAAGAAGTCCTTTTTTTCCTTTTCTTATGAAGAACTGGAATATCCTTCTCATTTTCTTGTTTCTTACAATTTATTTGCTGTTTCAATTTTTTCTTTGACATAGTTGTTCCAACCATTTCTTTTGCTTTTATAGCTTGCATGTCCTGATCAATAAAATCTGGTTTTGATGCTGGAAAACCTATAGAAAAAGTAAACACTATGGTAATTAGTATGTTCATAATGAAACTAACTCAAAGTCAATATTAAAAATGAAATTAACTCTTAGCACATGTATTATAAGGTATCTCAGATGTGAAATATTTTTTATATGTGTAGTCTATTTACAGTTTTGACATTTGTATCCAACTGTAGTTTAAAAAAATGTAGTGCTAGATAGTGTTGCTTGGTAACTTACTATGCATTTATCATATTCGACAATTTGCTATTTGTCTGCAGTTCAGGATACTTAAAACTTAAGTGTATATTAAAATTTTAGTAGTATCATTTTTCATTTTTGTCTTCAATGTCAGGTACTGGTTTCAATTAGTAAATTATAACATATATTAACGTGTAAAAATTTGCCCACAGTAGCACTTACTGTACTTTTTGTCCTTCGGCAGTTGCTGAAGATATTATCAACTTTAAGTGTAACACAACTTGAGTTACAGTCCGAGTTGATAATCTGACATATGTATTAAAACAACTATCCTCATTTAGACCAAACATAATTGCTACTATAGCCAACTGTTTGCATATGAATTTATTTTTAAGTATACAGAATATATTAATTTATTTTTAAGTATACAGAATAAATGACTCTAATTAAAAGCTTTTGTATACCATCAATCACTGCTGCCAACTAATCACTTATATCTCCTTCATGGGTAAATCTCCTAAAAACAAGATATGGGTAGGAAGTGTATGTTTCAAAATGCAAAACATTCTATACATCTCAATTCTAGTTCTCTGTGACTAGTTTAAAAATCAACAGAATACAAACACTCATAATCTCATTGAAGTCTAATCTACCATTCTCTTTGATAATTAGAGGGCTGAATAGGAAAAAAAAGGCAGTTTGTTCTTCAAGATCCAGGTAGATCTTGTACTTGTTCACTGTCTCAAAAATTGGTTTGTTCCTCAAGGCTTTCAATTTACATGAATGAATGAAACAGACTATTAAATTTAATATATCTTATTGTAGTCCTACAGTTATCAATGCCTGGTTGGAACTTTTATTAAAGCCTTTTTATAACAAAATGCCCACATAAATAAATAATTAACATTTATTCAATTATATTATTTGTAGAAACCAAAATTCTTAAAACTAGAAGAAACAACTTTCATTAGACAAACATTATTTAAAAAAAGGTTCATTCTTTGTTTCATAAAATATTCATAACTCTTCTGCCAATAAAATACGAGATACTTTTTTATAAATATGGAAAATTGATTGATGGAAAACTGATATATAGTAAAATTATAGAATCAACTCTTAACAAACTTTTAAACAGAATCAGGACATTTTTATTTGTATTTCCTGTATTTAGACCAATAAGTTGATTCTTCCCCACAGAAAATTCTTCAATGAAAGTTCTTTCAAATAAATTCAGCTACATAATATGTTTGTTTATATATATATATATATATATATATATATATATATATATATATATATATATATATGTCCTTTCAGCTCTTTGGAGGTTACATTTGATGAGAGGCAAGGAGTTTACCAACTCTGCCTCTCCCTTGGTATGCTTTGTAACTTTAATTTCTTTTTTCTCTCACAGTTAGTAAAACTATGAATTACTAAAATTAGTAAAACTAGTCATTATTTTATACATTTTTTCGAATTAAAAAAAATGTAAACATTGTCAATAGAAGTTTCAGCAGATGAAGTTGCTTCATGTAATCATCTTGAGTTCACTGATTAAACTAATTTTTAAAATACTTAACTAAGTGAATACGTAATTGCATACTTCATAGGTATATTTTAATGTAGGTATATAGTAATGTTGTATGAAACTATAACCAAATCTATCCTGACTTGATACTTCGTAGGTATTCTTTAATATGTATATAGTAATGTTGAATAAAACTATACCCAAATCCAGACGTTTAATAATAAAATAATAATGATGATACAACATAGACGGCAAAAAATAATGTTGGATTCTGGTCTAGGACGTAAAAGTACATGAGAAAAGAAAACAAAAATCACAAAAATATCGGTAAAGATTTACATTATTCTATATCCTAAATAAAACAACAAAAAAATGTTATACTTTTACACACTTGATTTTTAGCTACAGAAGTGAGATATTCTCTTTTACTATTACTATTAGGCAGAGTTAAATAATTAGGTACAATTTTTCAAACAACATTATGTTAAAACGTTGGAATGATTATTTATTATATATAAGCATTGTTTTCTAACAAACAAAAGGTTGTAGCAGATTTAACATTGACTTACCTAAGTTTTGAAGTGCCTCATAATTTTGGAGTCTATTCAAACAAGAATTTTTTTCATAATCAGACATTAAACTCCATTCATCATCTCTAAAATACACTTTAAGGTCATCCATTGATAATGATGTCTTTGCCATGTTCAAATAAACAAATAAATTATGTTAAATTTTCTTAGCGTCAAAAACAATCTCATCACTTCCAACCAAAGAATTTAAATAAATGGCTACCAACAATAGAATAAAAAAACCATGCTAAAGGAAATTACAGCTAACACAATTTTGTCTCTCACTGCCATCTTATTTGCTGAGTGAACGTATGTATATATATATATATATATATATATATATATATATATATATAATATGTATTCTTGTTTAATAATTTAAAACAACATAGGTTATTCAAATACAAGAAAATTATTTATTTATATTCAAAGCTTTTCGTTGGTAAACAGTACCAAGATTATCAGGAATGAAAAATACAATAATGCAATATAAATATTCGTGTATTTGAATAACCTATGTTGTTCATATATATACATATATATTACAATTTAATTGAATAAAGACATCCAATTATGCATTGTACTTATTCCGAGGTTACTAGAATATATATGTCAGTTAATATTAGGTAAATTATTAAATTGTATTGCATAATGTTTGTTAGAATGGTATTATTAACAAACTGAGCTTGTAACACCACAAAGAAATACTTATGCTTTTACAAATTTTAATCGGTTAAGATAAAAAAATTATTTTTGTTCAAAGAGTTCTAGCTCCGTTTCATGTAGTTTTTGTGTATGTAAATGGGATTGATAAAATCAATCTGGACAATCATTTCCTATGATCTATAATTTGTATTAAAATTAACTTATCATCAAAGTAGTATATAAAAACGATATAAACTTTTCGTTGCTTTTTGTTCTGTGATCAAGCTCGCCGTATTTTTTTCCCTAGTTACTTAGTTACCCATTTCTTGCATGTTTACGTGTGTACAGAGTGATTAATATTTGTAAATTATGAGTATTGTAGACATTAATAGATTGTTTTTGTCCACTTATCTAATTACAATTCTATAATTTTAGATTAAGTAAATGTTTTGCTTAATTTACATTCTTCACCTAAACGAATTGGCAAACAAAAATACTTGGCGAAGCAGAAAGCCATTAAGAAAATGGAAATGCATACAATCAGTAGCTCAATTACACTACTTCACTAACTACAAATCTCAGTTAATATTACTTAAATTGTTAGGATAAACAACAGTCAAATGAAAAATGTTACTATATAGATGAACAAAAACCATAGTCTGTCTAAACTACTAAGTGTGACAAAATCCGTATGAATTGCAATTTAGAGATCACTACTTTTAAAAATGATCTTTTTAATTAGTAAATATTCAATTGTATTAAGGGTAACTTGTATACTATACGATATTTGGTATTAGTTGACAACAATGCTTGCATTTAGAATGTTTTATTTTCACATATCTTTCTTAAAAGTACATTTTAAACAAGATAAAAAATGATTTTGAATGTTGCAAAGTGCGAGAAGGAACTAACCTTAACTGCATATCATATCATAAGTATTGAAATATACCTATGAAGTATCCAGTCAGGATAGATTTAGTTCTAATTTTATATATTTAACCATTTAGTTAATGTATAAAATTAAATCCAAATCTAACCTGACTGGACACTTTTTAGGTACATTTTAATATTGGTATATAGCAAAATATAAATTTTAAACCAAATCTATCCTACTGGAGACTTTATAAGTGTATTTGTTTTGGTTGCCGGGGGATACATAGAGACATCGGTCCTACCAAGTATATTTAAATATAAGTATGCAAAAACCATAAAAATTGAGCCAAAACGTATCTCAAATATTTATTCATGTAAGGTATGCGTGACGTCACTGTACTACTCCGCGGACGATGCACAACTTGAAATTCCACACTGTGGCGCCACGAATCATTTGTATCACTCTGCACTGAATTTTTTACCCTACTTTTTAAATTGAAAAAAAGTAACTTTCCTCAGTCAAAAACTTAAAAAAATCTTGTGGATATCGTCCTATTTGGTGTTTTTGAACAATTTTCCAAAATATCGTAGATGGCTGCTCTTATAAACAACAACCCAACAGATGAAAAAAGTATTGTTGGAATATTCTGTTTTCATTCTCTAATGGCATACTTAGTGTGCAACAGAAACTATAACAGCAATAGAGTGAGAAGACCAAAGTTTTAAGGCTAGTATTAAAATAAATGAATTTGAACCAACACACAAATTATCAGCGTAAATATGCTAAATTTGGATTATGTTAGGTTTATTTATTTTACTACTTAATGAAAAGGTAAATACAACTAATTTTACCATATTCCCTGGAAAACACACTAAAGTTAGGCTAGGTTTATTCATTTCACTAGTAAATGAAAAGGTAAACAGTTTCTTTAGTAACTAATTATTTGGCTGCTACCATGGAATAATATCTTCTGCCGAATAAAAAACTATTCCGAACTAAAATGTGAAACAAAATTAACTTTCACGAATTTTCCATGGAAAATAAAGTTAATATTTGTGTTCTACACATTCAAACGAGTAATTTTTAAAAAATAATTAGAAAAAAATTGGCAATATTTACCAAATGAACTAAGTTATCTTTTTTTATATACTTATTTATTATTACTTACAATTACTTTTAATTATTTTGTATACTTTATTTTTTGTTTTTATAGTACTATAAGATCTCTCCCTCACACTGAGACGACCAAGAACAATCTTCCAATTCAAATTTCCTAACAATTTTTCGTATATTATAATCTTAACAGAGTAATACTGAAGATATAAAAATTATGGGAATTTGAAAAACTCAGGATATAAAGTGTCCGAGCAAAAGTCGGAGGTAAGGAAAACTTACACCCTAAATCATCTAAGGAGTTTTATCTAAGTTTAGTTTATAAAATATTTGAAAAAGTTAATTGTAAGGAGTAAATTTAATAAATTTGGTAAAGTATATTTGAAGTAAATAAAGAAATTAGTATAAATTTTAACAAAATCAGACAAATAATTAACAAACAATAGAAAATAATGTATATATAAATCATAGGACTATTATTATAAAGAATAGATAAAATAAATTATTAGAAAACAATCGATAAACAGATCACAAATGCTATAATAAAGGAATATTAAAAGATAATTGTATAAAAAAGTAATAACTCAAACTAATTATTTTAGAATCTTCATTGGCATTGTAAATTATCGCATTAAATGAAAAATTACAATGTAATAAAAATTACCTGTATAAATAAAATAATTATACAAAATATAACATTGTTTAAATGTGAATCTAAAAAAGTATGAGAAATAAAAACAAAGTCCTCAAATTTCAGAGAATCGTCCAATAAAAAAAATTGAAAATAAATAATTGCTGCACAATTTCAGAAAACGTGATAAGAACAGGTACAATAACTGGACACTTGAATTTTATATTTCAAATTATAAACATCATAAGTAAAACCATGCATGGTAGTGGCCAAAATGAACTACGATATATTTCTTAAATTATATCTCCAGACATAGTCGTATATTCTTGGTAGAAAAATAGTAAGTTTTTAACATTTAAAATCACAAAGTGAAACTTGAGAAGTCTGATGTTACCAACTAACGGGTCAATCAATCTTCATCAGCGCAGGAACAAATCCAGGAAGCCAGCTATTCTCAGTTAAATTAGTTATGGGGAAGTACCACACAATCGTTTAAAGTAATTAATCATAGATAAACTTACACATAAAATAAAGGGATGTAATTTAAGTTTATTGAAACATTGACTTCACTATTGAAGGCCTAAATTTGTATGAGAAAGTATAAACTTATATAGGATATATAAATATAAAAATCAATATGTGTACATACATACTAGCGCTCTTTGGCAGCTTCGCCCTCACTCATTTAAACTTGTCACTTTATACATTAACACATTCATTGCCAAGCTGGAAATTAAAAACTTCGTGTGGTGGCCAATTTTTTTTGTTTTATTTGGTTATATAGTGCTCAGAATAAGTAATATTTACAAACATTTATTATTATGTACTTAGGAATTTCGGACTCATATATCGTGTGATTGGCCATACATGAAGGGATTTTTGCCCCATATGGTCAAAACACGCGATATCGCGGGATGTATTATTCAACCAAATAGGTTACACAGTTTACAAATAAAAGACATTTAAATGTATTAATGGTAATTACTTTAATTATCAGACATTTATAATCAGACAAAATTTGAAAAATTCACTCTAGATTGGAATTATACACTCAAAATTTACAAAATAGTTTCAAAATATATAACTATTTAGCATTGCAATCATGAAATTAAAAAAAAAAATAGTCAAAACATAATAGTGGAGCACATGGACAGTTTTTACACTAAGATGTGGTGTTTACCCTTTTTTTATTTTTATAGCAATTTCTGCAATCTTTTCTAGAAGTTGCATTTATTGTTTTGCCGGTGCAGAGACTTCGCGGTTTGGCTTTCTCAACTTTAGTTAGCTTGTGTGGACTCGGTCTCCTTGTGTCTTCTGTGTTGTTTGTGAGTCAGAGGTTATTTCTGTCAAATATGATTCAATAATTTGTTCCCTGAAATCATATCCTGGCAAACACGTGCACTTTTAGGATGATACCATTTGGTTCCACAAGTACATACAACTTAATTCCATATTTGTGTCTCTTCCCTTTGATGTACTGATGGAAAATAAGTCGACCATGCCTTAAAACCATTGATTTGTCCAGTGACAAATTTTTACTGGGGTAATAAAATACACTCCATAACATTATTAAAATTATCTATTATTAATTTGCATTTATCCATGTGATTGTCATTACTTTGTTCAACAAAATGAAGGCATCTCAGAATTATTTGAAATCTATTTCTCGACATATATTGAGGAAAAACTGATTTATATAGATGGTGAAGTTTCCAGTAATCAACAAGACGATTCATTTTTGCTGTACTAGTGTGTAATAGTAACCCAATAAAGATTTTCAGTTCTCCCAGGGTGAGCGACTTCCATTGTGTAATATGAGACTGAACCTGACTAGATGAATGTTTTAGGGTTTCAGCGTATCCATTTGAATAATCAACTATTTTTTGTAAATAATTTTCATTGACAAATAAATTAAAATAATCCCTTGGGTGCTGGCACTAGTAGTGCATTTGTCCGAATAAAGGGAATATACTTCATAGAACTAAAGTCAACACTCCAACCATTTGTGGAAACTGGTGTTTGTAGAGAAAAATGCGGCTTACCTTTGCAAGTCATGCTGCTTTTCATTGTAGTTTGGTAGTGACACGAATGTTTTACTTTCACACTTATAAACAATTTTAATTCATTTATAAAAAAAATACATACTAAATATGTACACTTTCATCAATAAATCTACATAAATTGTGTAAAATGGTTTTATATATTTGAGAGAGTATGGTAAGAGTAGGAGACATGATGTAACACAAAGTGCCACATCATAGTTAGGGCAGAAATATCTGTTGTCTTTCCTTATGTTTTTGCCATTTCCATCAGATGTATGGGCACAAACTACACATTGTTTAAATGGATTTGTTTTTTGGCAGTTAGTGGTAGCGTCTATGGAAAGTGATGTTTTATTAGTCTAAGGGGAGTTGGGGTTGAGCTAGGACGTACGAAGGTTGGACCTCTCTGAGGGAATTTTTAACACTTTTATCTCTAGAAATCATATTTTATGCTATTTTTGTATTTAAAATTACAATGGTTTTGTCATCGGGACACTGTTTTGCTAAAACCTGCTGTTTTATAGGTTAATATTTTTCTGCTAAACTTAATTGATTTGGTGGTGCCCCTCTCTGGCTATGCCCCTGTACCTATGTATACATCCACACATAATACATACACACGTCAATTAAATCGATTACTTAAACAGGATAATTTATTATTTTCATATGTTTAGATTGTCAAAACATTTTAAAAACAAAATTACAAAGTCTCGATGGTTTATACAACCAAGAACAAGTGTTATATTCCAACAACCAACCTAGTTATTTGGTTTTAGATTTGCACAATGACATAAAGTTCTTTCTAACACAGAGGTCCTCGGTATAAATCCGAGGCATTTGAAATTTTTTCTCAAAAAGTGACATCAGATGTTGAGGTTTTAATGGGAAAATCAAAGGCAGAGGGCAGAGTAAAAAAGGAGTGTTGGATTGGAACAAAATTTTGAGCCTCATTCATACCCTGGGGTTTTCTAACCATACAATCACAATCTCTACCAATAAGCTGTTAGTAATTTTTTTCATTTTGAAATACCCAATAAGGGTAAATAATACAAAATCATAAATCAAGATAGTTTTAACTAGTGTTCTAAATCGTGGATTTAGGTAAAGTAAATAAACAAACAACAATAGTAATTATAGAATAAGTTTGTTCGTCATTACATGAGATCTGTACAAAATGGTGTAGAAAGCTATATAAATAACACCTTAAACCTACAAGGAACTAAAAACAATCAAACAAACAGCTTATAATAACAGATGATTTCTTCAGGATTCCTTGTTTAACTCTTATTTTCAAGTTTAATAAATATTTGAGCCTTTTATTTAGTCACAATTTCAACAGATTACATTCTATACCATTTTTTTTTAAATTTAGAGAAATTGACAGAACATATACCAATGATATATACATTTTTAATATTACTGTTAAAATACCATGTCAGGCTGGAATTAGTCTTGACATCATTGGGCAAAGATAACCACATGCAGCTGAGTGACAAAAAGAAATTATTGTACTGTCTCTGTGGTGAGAAGTTGTGGATAGATGGCATGTGTGTGTTAATTTTTTGTGTATGCTGTCAATAATTTTTTAAAACTTTTTTTAAGACATCTATTTTGAAACAATTACTTTTATGATTACATTTCTAATGAAAATCTTCATATATAATGTAGCTACCTAGAAATGTTATTTAACACATTGACTGCGATATCCCGCCCTCACAGACGGCCCAGCGAGGGTGATCGATCGCGGGATATCCCTCGCTTTTCTCAACAAAAGTTATTGTGTCATTCGGTTGCTAGCATTGATCTTAAGAATAACATGCATTTGCATGTAGTACAGTGCTAATACATAATTTAAACATTAGCATAATGTTTAATGCTTTAAACATTATTTGTTAATCATTGAGAGTATATATTTGGTTTTTTAATTAGTAATATCAGCTCCTGCCAAATGTTGCATTTGCTGGGGCAGCAGTCAATGTGTTAAGTAGACTTTTATGAATCTATATCAGATTTGGAACACTAAATGTGTTCTTTAATACAGCATAAACAATTAGTTGATGTATAATTTAAGAGAACTATTCTTTGATTAATCCTGTATTATTTTAGTCGTGTCTATTAGTTTCTTGGCTATTGGGTAACTATCAATAATTTTTCTACATCTACATTAAAGATACACACTCTTAAGAATAATTAATTGTTATTTAGGCTGTACACACAAGTTCTATTTATATCACAAATTAAGATTTTCTTAGAACTTTATTCCTAATACTGGTATAATAAGCTAAAGTATATACAGTTATGTGAAAAATATGGTCTTGTTGTAATACAAGCTATTAAGTAGATGTTTTGAAAAATGTTGAGTGAATTTAAAAGTTTTAGTGAATCTAACCATCAAACATGGAAACATGTTTCCTTGTTCCTTCCATTTTTTTAAAGGAACAAAATGTAAACATTTTAAAAGTATTCACATTGTAATAATTTTGTTTAAGTAAAAACTACTTACATCAATACAAAGATATTTTAAATCATTCTTTGGTTATTTATTATAATTGATGTCATAAATTTAGCTGCTTTTTAATTATGTCAAGAAATTCTGTATTTTTTGGAGGATTTTCTAGACATTTTTAATTATAATCATTAAATTTTTCTTTCAAATTTTTAGTATAAATGACAGCTTAAGTGATAGTCATAGCATAACATCAGAAATCTGGCAAAAATTTATCTAGGCAAAATAACATCACTTCAAAAATCACAAATTGTTACTAATAAATAAACTAGCTATTTCAGTGATGTTATGTAACTTTAAAAATACAAAGAAAGAACAAGCAAATAAATTATTTACACACTAATGACCAAAAAATACAAATTATAGAAATATTAAAAAAACAACATTCACTCCATATATAACTTGTAGCTTACAAAACAAATAGTTTATATTTTATAACTTTAACAAACAATTTATGATACATTAGAAATAAAGGCATCTTCTGATTTTTAATAGAGTTTATTTTTCATTCAAAAACCAATTTATATTCATGTGTTTTTAGTAAAACACAGTAGAACTCCAATTATCCGAATCACTTAGGATAAGACCCCATTCAGATAAACATAAACTCGAACAATTAGATTTATTTTTAAATTAATTTTTTCGGGGCAATTTTAATAATTTACAATGTATGTAGCAAATGAGAAAAAAAATATTTTTTATAGTTTTATACTTCTTGCTATAATTCGAAGGTTTTATACACAGAATTTGACCCGAAATTTGGTTTCCCATAGAACGTAGTTGCAAAAAACCACTGGAAAATAATATGTTTTAATTCATTGTTTTTTGCTACCTTCAATTTATTTTCTCAAAGAACTGAAATGCTTTACTTTCAAGCACTGAAAAGTGTAGCTTTGCTCCTTATATTGTCTGAAATCATTGATTGCCCAACACATTACATTTTAGCTATTTACCCATAACTGTTTTATCTGATTGACTAGTTTTTTTTAGAAGTCACAGTGAATGACCAAACACACTCTCAACATAACAACAGGGAGATGCAAAATAGTGACACTCAGTCCGAGCCAGTCACCTGGTGGCGGACGACATCTAACCACTGTAATCATTGCCTATTATAAGAAGTTATTGATTTGGTATATTGTTCTTCTTGATAAAAAGTTTTATAACAGATATAAACTCATGAATGGAACTATCCTTTAATAAGATCTCCATTTGTTCATACCTAATTTTTTTAATATATAGGAAGTATATTAATTTTGGAATTTTTGAAACATTGAGATCTGATTGTCTTGCTTATCACTATTAATAGCAATTTTTCAACGCTTATATTAAATTATGTAATATCTTTTATTGATGCAACTCCCAATTTGTTCACAATACCTTGAGGTACACATCAGTTTAGTTGATATTGCAACCAACTTGGAGACATGATTACCACTACCAAAATTTAACAATTTTTGATAGCAGCCTATCAGCTGATAGTTGCTTTTCAGTGATTGTTAAATGACCCATGACGTTTCTTCTCTTCATCCATCTTGTGCTGGGAGAAAAGATGAATGTTTATCATGAATTAATTTATGAAAAATGCTTTTTACTGAATACAAAAACCATTAATGTCATTCATTATGTCTTTATGTAAAATTCGATTAAGAAATAATATAAGATGCATTATTAAGTAATACCTTTATATATATATATATATTTAGGTTAGTTTTGGTTGGTAAAGATTATTTAGATTTTTTGGGCTAGGAGACTGACAGACATACCTTGGTAAGAGTCCACACTGTAGTCTTGAAATAGAAACACATAAAAGCACTTAAACAATGATATATTTCAATGATTTTTTATTTCATTCTCTCTTTTCGATTGACAAACCACTGTGTGGTTGAAATATATCATTGTTTAAGTGCTTTTATGTGTTTCTATTTCAAGACTACAGTGTGGACTCTTACCAAGGTAAGTCTGTCAGTCTCCTAGTCCAAAAAATCTATATATATATATATATATATATATATATGGTGATATTTCACGTTGTCCATTATTTTTCCGTTGCACTGTCTTAATGAAGTTAATATTATTAATTGTAAACATTTTTTTCCACCAGTAAGTGCAATTATTTTACCTTATGTGATGAGGCACCTTTCCGCTATTTGACCATTGTCCAATCACTGAATTAATTTTCTCTATTTTTCTGGTGTGGTTGTTCAGTCCGTGATGATGGTATTTGTATGACATCAACAAATACTAACATCATAGACCGAATAACCACACCAGAAAAATAGATAAAATTAATTCAGTGATTCGACAATGGTCAAGTGACCGAAAGGTGCCTCATCACATAAGGTAAAATTATTGTACTTAGTGGTGGAAAAAATTGTTTACAATTAATAATAACAAACTTCATATATATAAATATATATATATATATATATATATATATATATATATATATATACATATATAATTTAAATAATATAGTATCCAATGTTATGAAAATTTGGTAACATTCCCAAAAGTTTCTTAATGGTAGAGTACAGAATGTTAGCAATTTTTTTTTTACCTGAAATATTGTTTTTTTTACGCCAAACACTTGATAGTTTATTTCCACTTTTAGTTTTATTCAAGGTAAACACTTTTTTAAAGTGATTTTTAATGTTTCAAGTCAAGTTTAAACAATACAAGTAGCATTGCATTTTTATTTTCTGAAAAATCAGGTTATTCAAACAGGTCTAGGTATTCCCCACAACAATATTCTCCAGTGTATTTACATTTGTAAGAAAATAAATAAATACTTATTTATATAGCAAGCATTTAAATAAAACAGCCAGTATAATCACAAGTAACAGTTAAATTTTCAGAAAAGTAAACATTTTACTTCATTAACTGTGACTGAAGTGATGTGATTAGGTAAACTTACAAAAATAGATTTGGTACCCTTATGGTATTCTAGACAAACAACATTTAACATCCTTGCCTATATTTATTTTTAGTCTTCAGGTAAGAGGTAGACATCTTTCTCATTATGGTACAGAGCTGATATACTTTAGATAACTGGTTATGTTGTTTCTCCTCATTTCTGGTAAAAGTCCCTTCCTTAATATGATTCTACCTATCTTTCCTTATTACTTTCCTATATGGAATGTAACCTGTAGATATTTTTAATATAGTAGGATTTATTTAGGTATGTGACCATTTATTTGTCAGTTGTGATTTCCCCATATATGCATCAAGTGTGAGAGATAATTTTTCACCTTAATTCCATCGATTGACACAATCAGTTTCATAACTTTCATACACACGATAATATTCTAAATGATCTGATAGCCTTAAAACTACAAACAAAACTTCCGTATTTAAAATTGTGTTTTAATAAATAAACAAAAACCCTTCCATACAAGAAATTTAAAAATAGAATAATACTTTTATGTCAATTCTGATAACAGAGTTAATATTCTTAAAAAACATTGCAATCACTATAAGCCTTCTAAATATACAAACTGTGCAGAAATGTTTATGTTTCTTGTAGATTGGGATTTTTTTATTATTTTATTTTCTGTTGTGTTCAAAATTGTTTTTAACATTATGCTCCTTGAAATTTAACTTTTTGGAACAAAACAATGTCGAATGATCTAAGGAGAAGGCAATCTTGTGTTTTTTTTGGCTCCAAACTCCATATCAAAGAAACTTTGAGTACATTGACTTGACTATCGTGCAAGACAATTAACACGTTCATTTCCAATCACGCAATATCGCGTGATGTCAGTTCTTACCAGACGGCCGATCACAAACTGGACGGTAGCTATTCAAATTCTAAGTGAATTATTATAGCGGAAACTATATTGGCCACTAGGGAAAGGATTGACCTTTTTCTAGTGGGGATGGCTACCAGCCATTTTGTTTTGTTCTTATCAGCCAGTGCACACAGTGGTAGCATTCGGATAAGGTAACATATTAATAATTTTGTTTAGTTTCATTGATTTAGCGTTTTGAAGTTTAGTTTAGTGAGTGACCAACCGGGACCCTCGAAAAGGCTCAGTGAAATGCCAGATCGTCCATAAACAACATAGAAGACATAAGGAGATCTCCGAGTAAACCGCAATGACTCAGCACCGGCTAAACAGTAAATGCAACTTCTAGATTGCAGAAATTGCTATAAAAATAAAAAGAGGATAAACACCCCAACTGAGTGTAAAAACTGTCCAGGTGCTCCACTATTATGTTTTGACGGGTTTTTTTAATTGCACTATTGCAATGCTAAATAGTTTTATATTTTGAAACCATTTTGCAAATTTTGAGTGTATAAGTAAATACAATCTAGAGTGAGTTTTTCAAATTTTGCCTGATTATAAATGTCAACTAATTAAAGTCATTACAATTAATACGTGTGAATGGCTTTTATTTGTAAACTATGTACCATTTTTTGCCGAATTATATATCACGCGATATCTCGTTTTTTGGCCAAATGGGCAAGAATCGCATTATGTATGGCCAATCACACTATATCGCGGGATGGATATTAGAGACCATAATTCCTAAATACATAATTATAAAAGTTTGTAAATATTATATTTACTAATTTTGAGCACTATATAACTAAATAAAAACAATAAAAAAAATTTTGCCATCGCACAAAATTCCAATTTCCAGCTTGGCAATGATCGTGTTAAGTGAACTTTAATAAAGCTCAAAAGATCAACTAAACATTCCAAAAATCTTGAATTAAAACACCAATAGATTCTTTTTAAATCTAGTGTTTCATATAGAATCTGAAACAAGACATGCATTCACTGCTCAATACCCAAGACTTCGAAAATAGCAAAATATGAAGAGTCAATCTTCACTTATGTTATTCTCGAGAATTGTTTATTTATGGTTATCATTTTATTAGCCAATATGACTACTATCACTTAATAATAAATAAGATTATTATTATATGTAACACAGAGTTGCATACCTATATTTCATGAGGGTTTTAAAGAGGTCCTCGAATATCTCAGTATCCTTGAGAAAGTAAAATAAGGAAAGGGGAGGTAAGATTGAGGATTCAGGTAGGAGTCCTGTTCTCTGATAACAGTAATAGGGGGAAATTATGGCAAGGGGTGGATAGTGGTGTTTACACGAAGCACACTTTCTTTGAAAGAGAGCTGCCTACACTTGACATATACTGACACTAGGCATATTTGTTCAAATAAATGTTATTCTTGGAGGATGGTTGAACTTTTATCATTTCTTAGGTCACATTCAAATTCCTGAAACTTTTCGATGAATCCTTATACATTTATGTATAAACTACAAAACAATCACATAACTAACTACTTAAGAAAATGTACATTAAATGCAGAGTATAAACATACTATCATTGACTTACAACTAAAATGAGCACTTATGTTTTTTTTTACAAACATTAAACCATTATTTTGTGATTAAAATAACCAAGAATATTTTAACAGGACACTTATAATAATAACTTAATATAACTAAAAAAATTAGGCTTTGGTTTTAGCAGCAATAAATTGGATAAAAATATAACAAAAGATCTAGCACAGTTGTCAGTTGAAAATTTGAAATAAAATTAATGCTTAAATTAAAATAAAATGAAATAACTATATGAAAATATCGCGAAATCAATTTAAAAATGAGTTAAAAGAAAAATTTTGGATTATAAATAAATAACATCAGTAAATTTTATAATAACTTCCTTTTGAAGATGCTTTGCAATTAAAACGTACATAAGGATTTTAATAAAAAGTTTTATATTTTAAATAGGTTTTATCTATTTAAAATTTTTTTAAATAGTGCCATAGTTGCTTCAAGATGTTAAAAATTTTTGAGTTAAAAAATTATTAACTTCAAGAACTCTATTAATTGTTGATTATTGGAATGGTAAAAAAATAGATAGTAAATTTTTAAACTTTGTATTATATTGCTGATATTTCAAGCAAGTTTCTCCTTTCTCTATTATCAGATAAAGAATCACGCTATACAAAAATATGCAACTCGTCATGAAGGAAAAAAGGAAGTTATATTACACTAAAAGTTAGAAACGTTTCAGCTTAAAACCACAGTTTACACTTCTTAAACAATTAAAGAGCTACCTAAGATTGTGACTGACAAAAAAATAATATAAATCTGTTTAACAAGTTACAGATCTTCTCCACCAAATTATTTCTATACTCAACAAACATCTTGTAGAAAGGAAAATAGTTCATAACTCTTATATTAGTTTTTTCCTTTTAAATGTTACTCTAAATCGCACATGATAGCTGTTTATCAGTTTGTTTTTTCTTAAAGCTTTTGCGAAGTGCTGTAAAAGCAGTTTTTTATTTGTTAATAATTCATTTTTATGGATTATGGAAAAAAAATGGTTATAGTGGTAAAATTAAGTCTTTTATATTTCTCATAGCTGTACATATTGTTGTTAATATAAAAGTTGTCACCTGAATAAATTTAAGTTACTGTGAATTTCTTTGCTAGGTTTATTTTGTGCAGTGATATACTCCTCTTTTTAAAAAATAGCCAAAATCTGTAATAATTTAAAAAAAGTTTAAAACAGCATAGTATTTTTTGAAACACATTCAACAAGATCTTTTTTTAAAGATAATTCAATTTGAAAACATTTTTGTCTTGAATTTAAAACTTTTATTTTACTTAAACTTTAGTAATTTTTAGTTAAAAAACTACACTATCTAAAACTCAATCAATGAAAATAACACTTGACTATTTCAAAAATTTTTTGAAATTGTGAATTTTGTATTAACATTTATCATAAATTTATCATTGTCAAAGTATTAAACATTTACTTACAAACTATTTCAAATGGAAAATAGGTAATACAATTTATGAGAAAATAGATATACAATTTTCTCACAAACAGGCATAGAACTATAAAGTAAACAATATAAAATAAAGGAACAATAATATTTGTGAAAAAAATAAATATTAGAGATAAATGTAAGTTGAATTTTGAAATGATTTATATAATGTTTTTAAAATTGTTCAGTCATTAGAAAATATCCATCACTAAATTTTTAAGTGTGACTGGATAATGTCCAAGCCATAGATGTCTTAAAAAAAATAATAAAACTAATATAAAAAAACTATCACATTATGTTTGCTAAAACATAAATACCTTTTTTTTGGGGGAGGCAACCAGGACCTCTAAACTAAATTATTAAGGCATTTTCTTAGTTCATGTATTTAAGATTTTTCTAATTACTGACTAAATATTTGTACTGACCTTTTTACAACTGTGCTAAAATCTTTATTAATTTAGGCTTATTTCACACATAGAGTTAAAAAATGTAAACCAAATGTCAATTGTTGACATGTTTAAATAAAATCTTTAATACTGAGCAAAAACTGGCCGTATGAGCATTGCTAAAAACAAAAACAAAAAATTGAGCGTAAAGACAGACTAAAGAGTGACTAGTAACAACAATGCTACAAAAATGCCTTAAAATATCTAATATGAATAAAATAAAGTAATAAATTTAAACAAACTAAATGATTTAATACAAAGATAACTAAAGAGAAAAGGAAGATATGATTTGTTAGGATTAACCCATTGCTTACCAACGACGAAACTATCTCGTCCCTACAAAATGTGTTTAGCAGGGATAGAGACATTTGTTTCTTGACATCGATTTATGTTATTGCTTTTAGAAACTACATTATCTATCGATAAATGCAAGTACTTATCTATCAATAAGAGGTCAATCAATTTTCATTTTCAATCAACTGTCAAATATTCACCAAAGGGACATGGAGTATGAATTTCTAAAATGTTCATAGAAACTGAACATGACTTATATTAACAATATTCGAGCTGGCTTGTGTATGAAAGTTACAAATAAAAGAATAAATATCACTGAAGATGATGAAATATTGTCATTGAAACGCATATGATAATAAAGTTTTTATAATTGTGAGTTGTAGCATATTTATTCTTTTCTTTGAACATTACTTGGTAAATATCACTTTGATAATTTTAGTTATTTTATACCTTCTATTATAACAAAATTATATTTTTTAAATTTTGGTTATTTTGTAGGTTCTTTTATAATAAAATTGTTTTTTTATATTTTCCTTTTAGATTTTTTTGGAACACAACATTTGTACTTAACAAATGAATTTCTTCCTAAACATTAAATTTAGTTTAAAATCTAAATCTACTTTACATATTTAGAAAAAATTTACTGAGACAAAACATTTTTGTTTCAGTTTATTATTTTCTAATTTGTAAGTTTTTGAAGTCTTTCAGCCTTATACTACTGAATATGAAAAATTTAACTTTCTACTGTATTTTGAAGCTATTGGTAAAGAAGTAATGTTTTAAAATGATATTGTTCTTTAACCCTTACCACTCGACTGTCGGGGGGGAGCCCCGCCAAGCGGTTTTAAACATGCAGTTTACTCGTATGTCGGGGGTGACCCGACACGATTTTCAAATGCCTATAACTCATCTGCAGCGAAGCCTACGACATTCAATCTTTTACCGTTTGGTGCTACACTCTATTGACAATAATGTGAACTAAGTTGAAAATGTCTAGGAATATGTGAGTCATCACAAAATCTAGTTTGCTGCTGCGTTGTAAGCTGCAAATAGGTTATAGTTTTGCAAGTTATTTGTTTACTTGTAGTTTGCCGAGGCTTCACGTACAATTAGTGTTTCTGAAATTCCTGATCTTTTACTTGATCCTGATTTATTACAATGTAGTTCAATTTCATAAACAAAATAATTAAACCAACAGTTATTTGTAAATTTAACCAATTTATGGGTGGTGTAGATTTAGCTGTTCAATATAATGAACCATGCTGTTTTCCGAGATGAACAAATAAATGGTGGAGATAAATGTTTTTTCCGGCTATTAGATGTAGCTGTAGTAAACAGTTTTATTATCTATAATAACAAAGAAAAGGAAATGAGAGAAAATCCTGTTAAACAAAAATAGTTTCGCCAAAACTTGGTGAGAGAACTTCTGACAAAGAAGAAGAAGAGAATCAATTACTGACAAAGAAGAAAGACTGAATGGGAAATTACATTTAATCTTTTCCAATGATAAAATTAGTTCTAAGGATTGTGCAGTTTGCAGTAACAGGAAGATAAAAAGAGGTAGAAGGGAAACAATTTTTTACTGCAAAACATGCAGCAGAAAACCAGGACTTTATCCAGAAGACTGTTTTCAAAGATATCATACTCTGCAAAGCTACAAATAAGATAATAAAATCATGTACATACAGTATTCGTGAATAAAAATAGCTTAGTTTACTAAAATCATGTAAGAAAAAACAAAGTTTTCCATAAAGAATAATGCAAGTTCCAGGAGAGGGATTTGTCTCAATTTAATTACAAGTGGGGAAGCAAAGCATGTTAAAAAAATCCGAGTGCTAAGGGTTAAACACTGCAGTTTTTGACTTTTCTTAGATAAAAACTTTCAATTCAGAAGCAAAAATCCAAAATTATATTTTGTTGAGTAAATAATAATTCATTAAAATTAATGAATGCAAATGGAATCAGTGAATAAAACTATATTTTCATGTAAAATGAATATTCTACTTTCTACTTAAGGAACTTATATTTAAATTGATTTATATTTTGCCAAGACGATACCATAGAAAAAGAAGTTAAAGGTATAAAAATAAATTCTACTCTCTCAAAGGTAACAGTCTTTAAACTATGTGTGAAACAGGCCTAATGCATTTTGTTGACTTTATCCGTAATATAATGTCTGTATTTAAGGTAACTAAAGCACATGGCACAAGAATATCTTGTCCACTAAAACCACATCACTACCTATTGTCCTTAGTTTGTGTAGGAACTGTTTGTGTCCCAATTTGTTTATGCATACCACTGTGCGAGATACCATAAGGTCGCAAATGATATATAAAAAACTCCATTACATACATGTTGTTTGGATTCACATAGTGGAATGATATAGCAGTATCTGAACAGCAATCTAAACCCTATAAAAAAATATTACTTTAAGCAATCTTGGTCAAATATATCACTTAAGTTTTAAATGGAAGTGTAAAATACCATTTAACTTAGAATATACCGTGCAATTACAGATTAAAAGCAAAAATCAATCCGTTTAAAATAATATCAGCAATGTTCTTGATTCAGTTATACTGTGACCAAAATCAACAAAATAATCTTTTTAAAATTAAAAAACTGTCAACTATTTCCTTATTTGAAATCTACTGACTAGGTTTGTTATTTCTCTACAAAAATAAGTATTACATACTATGTTATTTTATTATTAACTTGGAACTTAATAATTGTTGACTTAACCCACTTTATCTATAGACTCTTTACATATAGCATTATGAAAAGTGAATTTTGCTAATTTCTACAAATATTTGCAATCAACTACATACAGTAAAAAGTGTCAAGAGTATATATATATATCAAGTCCTGTTACCAAGTTATAATTCTAGAAAACTAAATTCATGTTTTTAAACTCTTTTAAAAAACTAAATAAAATATATTTAAACAGAATTGAAATACAATATTTAAGAACTCAAATCCAACTAAGATCATTTGCCTATTAACTAAACTCAAGTTTTACAGTTGTTGAACAAATGTTTACTTTTTTTCCTAATTATATAATCAATCGTTTTTAGGTACATTTGTTTAATTTAGATATTAGGGGAATATCTGTAAAAATTGATCTGACTTTCTAGATATGTAAAATAGTTTATATTTAGATCTAACTTTATAAAGAGAGTTGATATAACTCCAAAATGAATTTTTAATTTTTTTAGAAGAACTTGAGTAATAACAAATTTTTATAAAAATAATCATGTTAAAAAATTAAAGTTTCAAAAATAGGTGTTTAGTACAGAACCTAAGCTTTTCTAGCTGTTCCCGCTATGACACAGATAAAATCAGGATAGGTTGTCAAATTTATTACGTATGTCAATGTCCATCTGTGGCTACATAACCCAGCTCAATTCTTTCTTTGTTTTATGTCTTATGCGGCTTTTTCAATTAATGACTGAATTCAAAGGATCCTGTGACTTCTGTGTGATTGCCTAGAAAGTGTTGCAAACTTTAGTTTAATATCTGCTTTTGCATCAGTGTTAAACAAGTCAGGCACGTAATTACATTCACTTCTTGTTTTTATCTCTTCTAGCAATTTTGGCATCTCATGTTTATTAGTGTCAAGATCTTATTTAATTCAAATCATTATTCATATACTTACTTTTAACGACAGTTTTAACTGCACTTTTAATTAGCCTAATTACATTGTCACTCTAAAACTTGGACAAATGTGTATATTTATGAAACTCTTGGAAGGATTTTGTATTGTTTGACTAATGCAATTGTAGAGAATCCCAATTCCCTTTAAATACATCTAATCTGCTAATATGCACCTGCCTTATGTTTAAAAAATACAGTAATTGTACAAAATTGATTTTAAGATTGTCAGGACTAATACTGTATATATTCTGAGAAATTTATATGTTATTCAAAATTTCTTCTTCTTTCTCTTTGGGTGACTTCTTCACTTCGAAATTGGGCTGTCATCAAAGCTACTCTCACTTTTGATACTTCTACTTAAACGGTTGGTTCCACTGTTGAAACAATTTTTCATATTTTTGTCAGAAATGCCTTCTCCCAATTGTTTTTTCCTTCCTTGAAAAATTATTTGCAACAGTTCAACTGTTCTCCACTCATCACATGACTGAAATATTAGACTTTGTACTTTCTTACCTTTTTCTTTTTTCATCGTCTTCAAAATCTCCATATTCGTAATCCTTTGCATCCAGAAAATTCATAATGAACGACAATGCATCCACATTTTATCAGATATTTTTATTCAATATTTCATCAGATTTTCAACATCCAAACCTCTCTACTCTAAAGAACAACACCAACAAACCATAACATTTTATCAAATGGATTTTAATTCCGAAACTCAGAATTCCCCGTAGTATTTCATCCATTTTGGTAAATGTTGCTCTCGCTCTGTCAATTATGCTTTGAATTTCATCTAAACTGTTATTATTTTCACTTATAATTCTACCTACATAGTTTGCATCTCTTTATCTGACTTTCTGTGTATACAAACATCTTCCACATTTTTTGTCCTCTTTGAAATCAACATAAATTTGGTTTTGTTAATAATCAATGACAAACATTCTACAAGTTTAAGGAGAACCATATTGTCAGTAAATCTCACTTTGTTGATCATTACACCATTTATCTTAATCCCTGTAGACAGTTCAGACATCGTTTTGCTTATTATGTTTTCAGAGTTCATATTAAAGAGAATTGGTGACAGTGTGCATCTCTGACTTATTCTTCTTAATTCAATTCTTTTGATTTATCCTGCTCTTTTTGAACTGCCACTTTTTTGTATACAATTTTTAAATAAATATGAAATGATTTTGCTGTCTAGATATCTGTTTCTTTCTGATAATTCTATTAGATTCTTGATGTTTAAAGTTTATTAGTTAGTAACAATCAATACAGCCTAAAACAATTATTTTGCAGATTTGGTCAGAAGTTTTACACCATGAAACTAGTCTCATGATTTAAGTAAAAATTTAGGATGTAACTTTTATAAGAAAGAATATACATTGAAAATTTTTTTAAATCATCTGAAATGGATATACGAATACTTTGCTATGTGTAAATTAGATAACGATATAAATAGGTTTTTCTTGTTGTTTACAAATTTGCCTATTAGCTACTAGTTATAAAAGAAAAAGATTGTTGACAAATAGGATTGGTTAGAAAGTCAGACAACCCCTGGTTGTATCAAGTGCAGGGTTGTGTAAGTAAACCCCTATCAGAGTCATAGGGAGATGTCTATCCATTAAACCAAATTAATAAGCTGACTCACCTCTGGACTTGGATAGTAAACATACTTCCAATACCAGAAATTAGGATCTGAATGGCCTGGGATTAAATGGTGTTCTGGAACAAAAGGAAAGAATCTTCCCCGTCCAAGAGAATCTCTTGAGTCCATGGCTCGGACATTAACATTTTCTAAGCATTTTCCTGAAAAGAACATTAAATGTAGTAATTGGGCAATGAAATGCTGCTTTACAAATGCAGCATACAACAAAGGTCCACTTAAATCAAATTTAGCAAAATTACTTTAAGAAAATAATGTTTGTCCTATCTGAAATAATTGGTTTCTAATTGGTATATATATATATATATATATATATATATATATATATATATATATATATATATATATTTAGGTTAGTTTTGGTTGGTAAAGATTATTTAGATTTTTTGGACTAGGAGACTGACAGACCGACCTTGGTAAGAGTCCACACTGTAGTCTTGAAATAGAAACACATAAAAGCACTTAAACAATGATAATTGTTTAAGTGCTTTTATGTGTTTCTATTTCAAGACTACAGCGTGGATTCTTACCAAGGTAAGTCTGTCAGTCTCCTAGTCCAAAATATATATATATATATATATATATATATATATATATATATGAAGTTAATATATTACTATTGTAAGTAATTTTATCTACCATTACGTGCAATGATTTTACCTTGTGTGATGAGGCGCCTTTCGGTCACTTGACCATTGTCGAATCACTGATTCAACAATGGTCAAGTGACCGAAGGGCGCCTCATCACACAAGGTAAAATCATTGCACTTAATGGTGGATAAAATTACTTACAATAGTAATATATTAACTTCATAAAGTCAGTGCAACGGAAAAACAATGGATAACGTAAAATATCGATATATATATTTTTGGTTGGAAAAGATTATTTAGATTTTTTGGACTAGGAGACTAACAGACTTACCTTGGTAATAGTCCACTCTGTAGTCTTGAAATAGAAACACATAAAAGCACTTAACCAATGATATATTTCAACCACACAGTGGTCTTTGTCAATCCAAGAGAAAACAAGAAGAAAAAGAAGAGAAAAAAGAAAAGAAGATATCTTTTTGTTTTCTCTTTGATTGACAAAGACCACTGTGTGGTTGAAATATATCATTGGTTAAGTGCTTTTATGTGTTTCTATTTCAAGACTACAGAGTGGACTATTACCAAGGTAAGTCTGTCAGTCTCTTAGTCCAAAAAATCTATATATATTTGAAGTTATTATTATTACTTGTAAATAATTTTTTCTACCACTAAGTGCAATAATTTTATCTTATGTGATGAGGCACCTTTCGGTCACTTGACCATTGTCGAATCACTGAATTAATTTTGTCTATTTTTCTGTTGTGGATTCAACAAATACCAACAACACGGGCCGAACATCCACACCAGAAAAATAGAGAAAATTAATTCAGTGATTCGACAATGGTCAAGTGACCGAAAGGTGCCTCATCACATACGGTAAAATTATTGCACTTAATGGTGGATAAAATTACTTACAATAGTAATATATTTACTTCATATATATATATATATATATATATATATATATATATATATATATATATATATATATATATATATATATATAGCAGCTATCACTTTCAACTTACCCATTTCCACATCTTCAGCCCCCCCTTCATCTTGTCTACACTTCCCAGGATCAGGTAGGGCATCTTCTACAAACCTCTTCACAGCTTCTTTACTTAAAACATAACCTGAAAACAGAATTTTAAAAAGCACTAAAAACAAGGAATTAAATTTTTTTTTAAATAACAAAATTGTTTAGTAATACTTTTTTTTAATATAAAAAAAATTACCATAAAATACTTTTAGATGCGTTAAGGTGAACAACAAACAAGCAAACAGGCAGTTGAATACCTGATACAGATGAGAGCAAGATATGGCGTGTGTTATAATTGAATTCAGATATAGTTATAAACTGCCCCTATTATAACTACTTCCATCTGGATAGCAGAGGCATGTCTATGCTATATACTGAAAGGTTAGGTATGTGGAAAAAAGAAGTATAATCTTTTCAGGCTGGAATATTTTAAACTTTTTAGCTACATTATAGAATATTTTCCGAAACTTTTGCCACATTTCATATGGGGTTTTCTTTAAGCAAGATTTTTTCTTTAAGCAACAGTAAGAGATTTCTTTCTACTTAAATTGTATTATTTTAATCAAGATTTCATGAATAAACATTAAAAAAATTATCAATGAGATAATTTTAAATTTAATTTACTGCATTTTCAATTTAGCTCAACCTCCAACAAAAACAAAATCAGTAAAATTCTAAAAGCATAAAACAATAAGATATATTGAAATTACCATTTCACTTAAAAAAATGTGGTCTTTTCAGGGTCGTCAGAAGAATAAGACCCCGGATAATAAAAAGTTAAGCTTTGTAATAACTCTGTACATAAAAACAAGATTATATCCCTTGTTTATTTACACCTTATGTTTATGATTAAATTTTATCATACAATGTTTAGGATGAAAATAGTTTTTAAATAACAGAGTATGGAAACTTAATTATGTTGAAAGTGTGAGGAAATGAGTGGAAAGGTGCAGAAGGAAATTGTAATAATAAAAAAATGTTTGTTTTGTAATAATTATCCCCTAAATCAGTGTACTGTCCATATAAAGTTCCAAACATTAGAGTTCCAGGTATAACAACAGATAAACTAACACAATTTTTTTCTTGCATTATTGGAAGACTTTTGCAAGTTGAATCACACAAAAATTATAAGTAAGTAAGTAATCAATGAGACCCAATAAAAAAAACACTAATAATAGTAAATAGACTAAAATATACAAATAAAAATACCATCACAATGTAGTTAAAAAACAAAGGCTTTGGTAATAGTGGATGACAGATTATATTATACCACCCACATTTACTCATTTTATTAAACAAGAAATATAAACAAAATTTTTTAACAAATTCCTACTTAGGTCAACAAAGAAAAATTTTATTTGAGTTACTTTTTATAAAATAATTGCAATTAGTATAAAAAAGTAACATAACTTATGCGTTAAAACAACTGTTCTACCACATAGCCTTTAAAATAAAATCAGGTGTTTTATGAAATCATATGTTATGACTTAAGTTAAGCCAATGGGATGAATAACTATATCACATACCTTGCCCCTTTTGTTAGCAGTTTTTCTCCCATATAAAACTAAAATTAATTAATTAAACACAAGTTGTGCCAACACAAGTTCTACACACAGAAAGACGGTCTCCGTATGGGTTCTCCCATCTCAGGCCTCCTAGCAGAAATACTCCTACATCATATCGAACAACAATACATTCTACAGTACAACAATCATACATATGAAATAATTTATTCAAACTACTACATAATTACATTAATACCATACACCAAAACCTCATATTTACCCTCGAATTGGAAGAAAACAATAAAATAAGCTTTCTAGACATTACCATAACCAAACACAACACCAGACACAATTTCAAAATATACAGAAAACAAACAACTACCGATATTTTCATTCATATTACATTTAATCACCCCACACAACACAAACACGCTGCATTTAATCATATGTTACACCGCCTAATCAATATACCTATGCTACAGAAAGACTACGACGAAGAACTCAATACCATAAAATACATCGCTCAACAAAACTGCTACCAACATACACTCATAGACAACATACTCAGGAAAATTAAACATAAACACCATCAAACGGCCATGCAGACAAACCACACAAAAAACAACAAAAACACACAAAATAGCTTCCACGTTAAAAAACTCCATTACCAAATATCCTACAAAACAACAAACACTTTAAGACAGCACATACAACCTTTTCAAAAAGAAACTGACAAATATAAACTATCAGGTATTTACAAATTAACTTGCAACGACTGACCCAACTATTACATCGACCAAACCGGCAGGTCATTCTATACACACTTTGAAGAACACATTACCTAAACAAAACAAACGAACTCAAAATCCAGCTACACCTAAAAAACATGTATCGGATTTGTGTTTTATTGTGATAAGAAAAAATTTGACTTGTAAATGGATATTTATTAAGTTTTATAATTGTTGATTTTAATATGTTTTATAATTGTTTAATTTATATTTGAGCTCTTGAAAAGGAATTTCGGAAAGAAATTCGAAACGTTGAGTGTTTTAAAAAAGCAAAATTGTCTGTGATCTGTCATTAGCCTATATAAAAAAATACATGAGTTTAAATATACAACATGTAATTATAAAAACAAGAAATATATACAACTCATAATTATAAAAACTTTAATCTTAAATGCGTTTCAATGACATTATGTTATCATCCTCAGTGATGCTATCATAAACAAGACTTTAATTAAAAAATTGAATATTTTTTAAATTATAGGTTCAAGTTCAATTTTTTAACTTGAAGTTTTGTTTGTGATAGCATCACTGAAGATGGTAACATAATGTCATTGAAATGTGTTTAAGATTAAAGTTTTTATAATTCTGAGTTGTATATATTTCTTGTTTTTATAACCTTAACTCACAAGCCAGCTCAAATACTATTTATAATATGTAATTAATTAATATAGTCGAGTGATGAAGTTGGTAATGAAATAAGGAAAATAGAACTGTAAAAAGCTAACTTGTGAACTAAGGTACATAAAACAATCATTCGAGTTTAAACAGACTGACAAACAATAGTTCTCATCAGTATATTAACATAAAAGTAATTACAAAAATACAGCATAATTAATGAAAAATGACAAATTAAAATTAAGAAGTGCTATAAGAGGTATAGATCAAGACAGCTCTTGTAAACTCACAATTTCAATATATCAGGTCAAAGAACCAATGAGAGTCGTGAGGCTAGAAGTTGAACTGAGGAAAGAGGGGAACAGTTTTAGAAGCATATAAATGACAACATAATCAGAAATAGGGGAGTAACCAAAATACAGAAAACTCCCGATTATCCGTGAAATAGGGTGGCCCGGCAACGCCGGATAACGGATTCCCCGGATAATCCGCTATGAACAAAGAATACGCAAAACTATCTATAATCGATTATTATACCATAAGTTACACAAATAATGACCCCGGTTAATGCAATTCACATATAATCTTCAGAAGACAAAATAAATACAGAAAATAATTTAAAATGTCGATGTATTTGATGGATTATAACATGTACATTTATATTTCTAACTATTTACAATACGTACATAAGTATATGTCAAAAGTAAGTATGTATGTACATATGTAATATCCTTTACACATAATACTTTCACTTTTTAACAAAAAAATCTGTCACTTTTGTCTCTTTTTTGGTGAGCATTGATTTAGCTTTAATGTGCGATCTAAGTTCCTTAAGAACCATTTTGTCGCACAGTGAAGAGTCGTCTTGCTCTAATTATTGTGTCCGTTGTTTTCATCTCAAAAATTTAATGTCTACCATATACAGGTTTATTTGGGACATTAAAACAGTGTATTAGACATTATAATGTTGTTTTATTTATCGGTTTACAACAAAAAAAAGGAAATTTACATAAAATATCAACTAATACAAATGATAAATACAGCATGACAAAAAAATAAAATTCAATAAAAAAGACAGAGAAATAAAAATAACGCATAAAAATTCAAACTACCTACTACTTATTTTAGTATAATAACTACTTAACGTTTAACTCGGAGTTAAGATATAAAGATCGATAACGTATATGACAAACATGGATAATGCGTATGTCACGTCCTAGACTATTTATAGCCGAGATTAGCTGACATTTTTTTACAATCTTATGATACACATTAGGTTTCCGGGTGTCCAAGCATTTTGTCATTGTCTCTTATATACAGTAGTCTGTTCCTAACTCGAGTTGGTTTATTCAGTCTAACAGGACAGTTATCATTTATCCTTGCGTTATTTGAGATAGCTCAGTTTATTTTTATGTTTGTTGTTTTTACCAGATATTGTGCCGCGTTGAGTGGTTAAAAAAAAACAATAATGAATCTGATTGGAATTAAAATTGGATATTTGTAAAACAATGGCAGACTCTGAATAATCCGCAAACCGGTTAATCCGCCCACGGATAATCGGGAGTTTACTGTAATTTGAATAGTTGCCGAAGGTCGTGATGATGGTTTGTGGCTAGAGCTTACGGTTCAGGGGCAAAGTGGTGACTTACAAAAATCCTCCATTATTTACTTATAACTTCAGTTATAAGCGTAAATCTGTGATTCTTATTACTCTGATATATGTAGGAGCTGCGAAAATCATGGACAAATAATAATTTAAGAATGCTATTATTATAATTTAAGAATGTATTTCTATACATCATGCTCAATTTGTTATTATTATAAGCTAAATTTATATATAGACTGCTATAGCATCGATTTACTTTATGCTTTAAAAAAAGAACTGAGGCAATATCTTGACCTACTATTGAAGTTATATTAACTGCATGTGTACAATATATACATACCTGCACCTCCACTCATATACCCTTGTTTGACATAAGGTTTGAATCTACAGCCAAAATAAATAGGATCTGAAGCATTGTAGTCAGACAACAAATAACGTAAATTTTCCACAATTACATACCTGAAATATTTTAATTTCAAAATATTAGAACAAATAATAACATCCTAATTTTAAAAAAATATATAATTATATTTTTGTCCTATAAAGGCTAAAAAAGTGAAAAAAAAAATTAAAACTAGAGCTTACAAGTTAAGGATTTATAGAATTTAGGAGTAAATCTGTATATTACTAATCGATCTACGTATGTATTTATCTTATGGAGCCCCAAACAGCTGAACAGAAGTATGAAATTTGGAGGGATGGTTTAACTTACTCCCAGGATAGTTCCTGTGAAGTTTGGTGCAGATCCATTCACAGAACTCCGCTCTAGACACTTAGGATGGTTCAGTGTACAGCCTTCCATAAGTACAGGGTGCGGCAGCATAACTTCCTTTTTTGAAAACTCAATAAAAACTATTGTATGCATCCGAAGATATTTATTAATTTTTTGTAATGTAGGTACATGTCTAAAGTTTCTATTTACATTCTTTTGAAGATCAAATCTGTTAGGTGACGTCCCTAATTCTCCATACATTGCGTAAACGTATTTCTGGCGTTTGTCATGACTCTTGTTAGCGTAGCAGGTGTTATGTTGCCAATTTCGGCCTTTGATGCAATTCTCGAGGGTTGTTGTCAGCCCAGTAGCGCATGTTTTGTTTGTTAACCGACCCACACAAATTAAAATGGGCTTCATCGCTAAAAAAAAACAATAGCACTCTCGGGAACGACATCAAGAAGCTCACACGCGTTCATCCGAGAATTGAAGTTACGTTCTGAAAGTTCCTGCACTATCGCCATCGTATAGGGATGAAAATGAAGATCATCACGAAGAATTCTTCTCACAGAACGATCGGATAGTCCAAGGGCAGATGCGTATTTGCGCGCAGAACGCCGTGGTGATCGCAACATTGACGCTCTCACTGCTTCAATGTTCTCAGGTGATCTAACGAGCCGAGGGACTCCAGTTCTTCGTTTTGTTGCACTTGCAGTTTGTCTGAATGTAGTGACCCATGTAACAATTGATTTGGGGTCTGGGACGGGAGCCAACGGGGCTAAATTTAAGCGATTCCGAAATGCGCGCTGTGTTGCAATAACCAAACATCTGCTTGAAAAGTAGGCCTCAACGGCAAAGGCACGCTAATCACTATTCCCATGATGGCGACTGAAACGTGTTGGAACAAAACTTTACTGTACCCCCTCTTGAGCGAGACCACTAGCGCTCCGCTATGGCATCAACTAACTGAATGGCGAGCATTTAAAAAAAGGAAGTTATGCTGCCACACCCTGTATAATGTAATAATATGAGTAACTACATGGGACATTTGGGCGTTACCAAAATAAAGCAACAATTAACTTGGTAATACTAAAGATGTAAGGCATCACTGGTGCTTGGACTATTTTTTAATTTCTGTAAAATGTTAAACAGTGACACAATGTTTAGTTACATTATCCTTATTAGAATGTTTGAAAAAAATTGTAATTAACATCATTATGGTTATATTTATAGAAAATTTTAATGGAATATGATTGGGTGCTACCTTTACTGTATTCCTGATTTCATTAACTGACAGGTATTTCCTTTCGAAAGTTGTTGATGTAATATGTTTGTTACAAAAACTAAAGCAAGAGAACAATGTAGATGATCAATTGGTCCAATGTCGTTAAATAAATGAAAAAATGGTTTCAATACAAGTAATGAATAAAAAGTTAGAGATTTATTGTACAATAATAGTTCTTAAATCTTCATATTAAGGCTGTCCACAAACAACAATGGTAATTGTTTTGTAAATATTAATTCAGATCTTTATAACAGAAGGCCTTACGAAGATTGTCCAACTTTGGCGCTGCAATACTGGTTCCCTAACTCATTATGATAATACATCATACAGGGTGTGGCAGCATAACTTCCTTTTTTTAAATGCTCGCCATTCAGTTAGTTGATGTCATAGCGGAGCGCTAGTGGTCTCATTCAAGAGGGGGTACAGTAAAGTTTTGTCCCGACATGTTTCAGTCGCCATCATGCGTTGGAATAGTGAGGAGCGTGCCTTAGCCGTTGAGGCCTACTTTTCAAGCGGATGTCCGGTTATTGCAACACAGCGCGCATTTCGGAATAGCTTTAATTTAGCCCCGTTGTCTCCCGTCCCAGACCGCAAATCAATTGTTACATGGGTCACTACATTCAGACAAACTGCAAGTGCGACAAAACGAAGAACTGGAGTCCCTCGGCCCGTTAGATCACCTGAGAACATTGAAGCAGTGAGAGCGTCAATGTTGCGATCACCACGGCGTTCTGCGCGTAAACATGCATCTGTCCTTGGACTATCTGATCGTTCTGTGAGAAGAATTCTTCGTGATGATCTTCATTTTCATCCCTATAAGATGGCGATAGTGCAGGAACTTTCAGAACGTGACTTCAATTCTCGGATGAACGTGTGTGAGCTTCTTCTTGATGTCGTTCCAGAGGGTGCTATTGTTTTTTTTAGCGATGAAGCCCATTTTCATTTGTGTGGGTAGGTTAACAAACAAAACATGCGCTACTGGGCTGACAACAACCCTCGAGAATTGCATCAAAGGCCTTTGCATTCACCCAAAGTCACAGTGTGGTGTGCAATTTCCTCAGCTGGAATTATTGGTCCCTGGTTTTTTGAGGAAAATGAGATTACAGTGACAGTGAATTCGGATCGGTATGTAAACAAGCTACAGAATTTTTTTTTCTCACGGCTAGAAGAGTTGGATTTGGGGGACACTTGGTTCCAACAAGACTGTGCAACAGCCCACACTTCAAGAGCATCGATGGCTGTTTTAAGGGAACACTTTCCAGAGCGCCTTATCTCAATTAGAGGCGATTTCCCGATCTGTCCCCTTGTGATTTTTTTCTATGGGGTTTTTTGAAATCCCGTGTTTATGAGAACCGTCCAAGAACCCTACAAGATTTGAAGACCAACATCCAAGAAGAAATTGCCAACATAACACCTGCTATGCTAACAAGAGTCATGACAAACGCCAGAAATCGGTTTACGCAATGCATGGAAAATGAGGGACGTCACCTAACAGATTTGATCTTCAAAACAAAGTAAATAAAAACTTTAGACATGTACCTACATTATAAAAAATAAATAAATATTTTCAGAAGCATACAATAGTTTTTATTGAGTTTTCAAAAAAGGAAGTTATGCTGCCGCACCCTGTATATTATACACAATTTTTAGGGATTCCCCATTAACTACATTATAATAGAAGCATATAAAAAAAGAGAAGTATTTTCAAAACCTAAACTCAGCCATCAAAGAAAAGTTTGCAGTACTAGAATTGAATTGTTTGAGAAAAAATTGCATCTCCATTTCATCCATAAAAGTTGTACTGTAAATCTAGTGTTCTACTGCAAAAAATTGGACAAGTAAATTTGAAATCCTCAAAACATTATGCGGTGAACTAAATAATAGTGCTAAAGCACTAAAAAATAAATGTGCTTTATATTAACACATATGGAATCCAAGATGTTAAACTGCTGCATACAATGACTGACTATTCAATTTTTTCAATGACACTGGAATGTTCTGTAAATAGTACAGACATTCTTCCATTGTGATTTCCAATTGTCTAAAAGCAGAAAATTTAGTAGTAGAAATTAGATAATAGTTGCTGTCCACATATTTCTGCACAAATGAGTGCACCACTTTTATTTGATTAGACCAGGATGTTGGAACAAACGTTTTTCCAAGTTTAAAAATTGAATAGAAAACTAGTGTAAGCTTTTATTTTTAGAACGTATGAATAAATTTTAAAAATCAGGAAAATGTCACTAGGAAACTGTATTACACAAAAATTTAACAAAAAACTTCATAAACACTAACACTTGACTTGCAATATAAAATAACACTTTCCTTGCAGCAACACAGAAGATGGAATACAAAAGAAATTAACATAAAATAAACTAATTTAAAAATACTTAACTAAGTGAATATGTAATTGCTTACTTGCTGACGCGTTTCAAAACAATCCTTCCTTTTACGAAGCTAACCCCCTATTGCAGTAGAGGGTTAGTTTCGTAAAAGGAACAATTGTTTTGAAATGCGTCAGCAAGTAAGCAATTACGTATTCACTTAGTTAAGTATTTTTAAAATGAGTTAATCAGTGAATTCAAGATGATTACATCAAGCAACTTCATAAAATAAACCCCTAAGACAAACATCCAAAAAATACATAAAATAAAATCCAAAATAACATGATTATAAATAAATTACCTACCATTAACAAAAACAAAGAAAACGTCACAATTATCACAACCAAATATCTCTATTTGGTGCTCTAGCACAATAAGGCAAGTTATAATTACCAATTACAAACCACTTAGCTAAAAATTTAAATTTGTAATAATTAAGAGTTTGCAGTTGTTACTAAAGACTTCGAAACCATTTCATTTAAAACATAGGTCGTTAACACATTGAATATATAAAACAAAGGACAATTTCTACATACATACAATACAGTATTATAAGGAAAATGATTCTCATTCTCAACATGAAAGTTTGTGTAAATAGGCAATGAATTTGTTTCATTTTTATAACTGAAAATAGCAAATAAAGTATCCATGTTTAGGAGCATCCATTGTTGAGATTTATTAACACATTGAGTGAGGTGGCCGTACATGAACTCCCTTGCCCTACTGGCGCCTGTGACGCTATTCATGTACGCCCCACGTCCACTCTCAATTCATTGGTTCAGTGTGAAACCATTGCCATTGCCGGAAAACATTGTATCGTTTAGCAGTTATTGTGCCTGTCTTTGTGAACATTTCGGTGCATTTTGTTTTTTGTTCCACCATTGCCGTCGGATTGCAGACTGTGTTACCGTATTAGTGTTACGTGAAGTGTGTTATAGATGTGTTTAATATATCTTGTACAATGGATATGGATAATGAGGTTGAATTATTGGAGAATGTCAACTCTGAAAATGAAAATGTCTCCGAGGATAGCTTTGACATCTCCAACGATGTCGACGAGGTGTCTCCAACATGGCGCCACTTGCATGATAGACATATCTTTCACAAGGGATTCTGAACTTATAGTGCCAACAATACTCCAGTTGATTGATTTAATTTATTAATAGACGTTATTTATTTAGAGACAATTGTTGCTGAGATAAACAGATATGCCTTGAAATGTTTTTGTGATCCACAAAACACTACCAAGTCACGAATCACAAATTGGAAAGACGTGACTTTGGCGCAAATTAGGATTTTTTTTGAGACTATTGCTTCTCACCAAAATAAACTGAGCCATTTCCATCTCAAAGACATTGGAGGGCTTCTACCCTGCAACAGGCTCCCAATATGGTGACTCTTACTCGAAACAGTATACACAGGCTCTTAAAAGATAAAAAAAAAGAAAATTTCAAAGAAAATGCCGAGTTTGTGCAAAAGAAGGCATAAGGAAATTGACCACCTACACTTGTGCTGTGTGCCCAGATGAACCAGGACTATGTGAACTGCGATGTTTCAACAAGTTTCACAAGGACATGGATTATTAAAGCTGAGTATTAAAATGGCGGGGGTGGGGTTGTATAAAGTATTTATTTCGTTATTTTTTAGAAATTATTATAAACACTGTGATAGTGTTATTTAGATATGAATTACTTATTGACAATGTGTGTTGACTTATTTTTATCGTTGAAAAACATTGTAAATGGTGGCAGGAAGGGTTGTAGGTACTTAAAAACTTTTTTGTGTGATACTTTTTCTATAACTACAACTAAGTGTTGTGACTGGAAAAAAGGTTTGCCCGTATCCAGCAACAATTGGGAGAGAAACCCAACAGTTAGGCAGTCGACAACCATTAACTGAGTTAAGAGAACCGGCACCACCGGCGAAGTACGTATATGAACATACCGGAAATGACATCACAAAAACTGACGAAAATGAATGCCTACCAAATTTCAAATGAAATATTGGATCCGTCAACAACATTTATAATGCAAGTAATCAATAACATTTTTTCAGCAATTTTGGCTATAAAACATTGCCGCACTCAACGTGTTAAAAGATGCTTTTATCAAGGGACTAGAGATTAAATATTTGTCTGTAAAATAGAGGGATGGATTTTGCTGTACTACATAGATGAAATAATTTTACTTCACGCAAAAAATTAATGCCACACAAGGAAAGTACTTAAACACCTCAATACCATATATTACCTAATATTGGTATGTATTAGTATCATGGTGATAGGTTTACAGTACTTGTTAAATTTATGTGTTTGTTTATTTTGTAAATGTGATGATTTGGTCAAAGAAACTAAGAAACCAAAAAATCCCTAAATTTCTCAGACCCAACATAATTGTATAAATCTACGTGTAACCTAATATCAAATGTAATTCTGAGACAACCATATATAGTTTTTTCAACCATCTTTACCACAGCCTACAATCCCATGAGCTATTGTTTCTTAAAAATATCCAGGTTTGATATTTTGTCTCCTCACATTACTCACTTGCAACATTAAATGTAAGGACTTTGTGTTTCATAGCACTACAGACGTGATAAGGGCAAAAAATTAGTTGCCGTAACGTCACACTAAATAAATAAACTTGACTCCCTGTCATTTGTTCAATGATTATCTCCAGTGCTAAAATAAACATGAATATCACACACAATTATCTCACTCTATCCAACACCACTTCAACATCAAAGAACAACAGTGAGACAACTTTCAATGACTTTTAACCCTCCGCCGGTCGCATGGCGGCGCTGTGTGTCGCCTTTTCACCTATTCGTTATCAGTTCTTACAATCTTGAAAGGAGGCACTTGCGATTCCTAGTATTTGTTGTTGACTATATTGATAATAGAATGAATCATCTATTTTGGTTAGTTTTATCTCAATTCAGTTCCCAGCAGGCCTTGATCAAGGACACATCCTCGCTGTAGCACAGAATACTCCACACGACCAGCTATGTAAGTATATTATTATTACATTTCACAATTATTTTTTATAATTTTGTTTTAAAACAAATAAATTTATGCTATTTAATTACTTAATTAATTAATTAATAATTAATTTAGCAAATAATTTCTAAAATTATAATGTAGGTATAACGTTTTATAGGGACAGGATCGATGAAGAATATATGTATACGAGTAATCCCAACTACGAGAGAATAGTTTCACAATCATTAGATGATTCCATTGGCAGAATATCTTTTTAAAAATGGTCTAACCATTCTCGGGACTCTAAAAAATAAAAAAAATAAACGAGAAATCCCACCACTGTTTATTCAGGCTGGTAAAATAAGAAAAATAGGTAGTTCCATCTTCGGATTTCAGGATGAGTTAGTGCTTATTTCATTTCATCAAAAAAAAAAAAAAAAAAATGTATTACTTTTGTCTATGCACGACGACGCAGCCATAAATAAAATTACTGGGAAAACCAGAGCCATAATGGATTACAACTCAACAAAGGACGGAGTCAATACAGTTGACCAGCCATCCTCCCTGTACTCAACCTCTTGAATAACAAGACAGTGGCCAATGTCACTTTTTTTTAGACACTTGGACATCGCGGAAATTAATTTTTGTGTACTTTACAAGTTTAACAATCCGGAAAGTAATGACAGGAGAAAAAAATTCGTGAAAGACCTTTCTCATGCATTCATGGAAGATCACCTGAAAGAAAGGGCATACATTTAAAACTTCCCAAAGACATAGCGCTGTTCCTTAGTCCATATAGAGATGTGGTACCAAGTATTTCTGTCGCTACTAGATCTGGAAGATGTGTTTGCTGCTCAAGAAAACAAAATACAAAAACCACAGTGCGTTGTTCAGAATACACCAGATTTATTTGTAAAAACCATTCTAAAAAAATAATCAAGTGTGATGACTGTTCAAATCAAGAAAGTGAAACTGAAGAAATGTATAAGTTTTTATCCTTTTTTTTAACAAAATAAAGTAAGTTATTGTAAGTAGTTGTTCTTCTTGTATATTAAAACAGGTTTCTTTTTAAAAAGTTGTAAAATTTAATCACTTACTACCAAATACCCACTTGAAATATGATAAGCGGCACTCCATGCTCCACGCGACCAGTAATGTAAACGTGTAAGACGCGACAGGCGGAGGGTTAAACTAACAATGAGACATACCTCCTGAAACAGGTATTTTTTTGAAAGTCAAAGTGCTACTCTAGGAAAGTATGCTAATACTTCAAAGTATAGGTTTATATTAGTAACTCCAATTCAAGAAGAAAATAAACGATGTGAATACTCTACTATTTTGTCTAAAAATGTCCTACTTTAATTTTTACTTACGTGTCATCATCTGCTTTAAGCACCCAGTCAATATTTTCCAAATGGTGCTTATATACATACTTGAAAGCTTCTTTAGTTTTAGCCCAAAGGTTATTCCTACCTTCTGACACAGGTAGACCTATTGATGGAAGTGTTGTGTCTGCAAAAAACCAAAACCCAATACTTGAATAGTTTATATATAATATAATTACGCAAAGGTATATAAAAATACATGCATGAAATCTGCGACAAACATAGCTCTTGTAGTTTGGGCTTGTCTTGCTAAGTATTTATTCACTACTCATTGTGAGTAAGTATGCCTAGAACGGTTGTTTGGGAAGATTTTAGTGAGCAGTTATAGTTTTCATTCTTTTAAATTTTTTAAAATGGATGTTTGAGGACAGAGTGCTGCATTGATATTTTGTTTTCTGCTCAATAGAAATGGATGAGAATTGGTTGAAATGTTGTCTACTGCTTTTAGAACACACCTTGAAAAAAACCTCAAGTGTACAGGTACCAATTACACAAAATTTTGGAATGCTCAATCCCGTCTTCTACTAATGAAAATATGGAAAACTACATCCTTATATTCACGGACAAAATTATTTGGATTTTTATGGAACTCAGTACAAAGAACTTTAGCTAAATATTTGCAAATATGAGGAATAATGGTGAAATTCATCTTCCCCTTGTTGTCTTTTGAAAAAGTTATTACCGAGGATGAATCATGGTGTTATACCATATGATAAATCAATGATTTTCAATGTAAAAGGCAATGAACTCACATTTTAAAAGATCTGGCAAGTAAAGTCAACTGTGAAATCAGTGTTGATTTGTTTATCCCATGTTTACTCATATGTGGCCTTTGTCCCTAATGCTGGTATACTTAAAAGTGGACCAAACTTTCTAATTGAATGCTTTAAAGTGGTTGTCTAATGGTAATTCAAAATAGACTGAAATTTGTTTTGATTTGAAACATTTTTCTATTATCACTATGCTCAGGCTCGCACAGTATTTTTTTACACAATGTTTTGGCAAAAATCTGTAATGATACTACTTCCTCATCTATACTCACTCAATCCACTTCTTATACCACTTCTTTATGTTCCCTTGGATGAAAAGTGAGCTAAATGGAAAACATTTTGAAGATATTCTAGGCATGAAACAAACATTGAAAGATATCGAAAGGCATCAGAAAAGTAGAATACAAGTGGATTTACTACAACCTTCCTAAAGGACACCTCTTAACACCCGGACTGGCAAGTTACTGGACACCTTCATAATGATACAAAGAACTAATTTTAAACACTGGTTATGTTATAGATCATGATTATCCCATTAACCTTTAAAACTATTGTTTAAAACTCTGGTAACACAATTCCAGAGTATTGGATCGATGTTACTCAGCAATAAATTCTGAGAAATAATCAAGGGACTACGACAGTTTTGTTGCTAGTCTAACCACTTCTTTAAAACCATAGTTTACATATACTAATTACTTATTTTATAACCATATTGATAAAATATGTAACATTATTTTAGTCAATTCAATTATTATTTACCAGCATTCAAAAACAAATCAGAAAAGTTACTTGACAATTTAAAGAAATTGCGAATTTGTTCATTAATAAAAAATGGTAAAGATATCATATTTCTACACGCCATTAAACATGTATAAAAGCTTGAGATGGGATAGTATCGCTCCACTTTATCATGAGGTTTTCGAACAAGATGATCTTTTCAAAATGCTTTAAATTCAAAGGAGAGGGGATTATAGAAATATGATCCACAGAAGTTTCTTTTATAACAGGAATCGAGAGAAATCTATGTACTTTCGAGGCCAGAGCTTGGACTGGTCACATTTTAACCCAGGCCTACCTTTACCGGTTCAATTTAGCAGCATCAATTGAATCTGGACATCTACTGGAAGAAGTAATTAAGCAATGTTTAGTTAAAATTTTTAATGTAAATTATTTAAAATGAGTTCTTTAAGTGTTATTTTTATTTTACCTTTAAATTATCTCATTAATTACTTCTCATGATGCTACATCCAGGATAATCTAAACAGGAACATGGCGGAAAGTAGACACAGAAACAATCAACTCTACAAAAGTTTTCCAGCCAAGTGTTAAAATAATTTGGTACAATCTTTCACTTAAAAATTGAATTCATATTAATAAAGTTTAATGTTGTTTAAAGTTTAGGCCGGTAAAATAGTGAAAATCCTAATTTTGTGTTACGAGTCGTGACCAAGTTGCAGTGTATTTCTGAGTTCACTGGTTCGGCCTGAAAATTTAATGACAACGAATTAATAAAAATATTGTTTTGTTACAAACTGTTACTGATATGTAAGTTAGCGGTACTAGTTAACTGTTAGCTGATACATGGAGACATGTCTGTACAGGCCGCCTGATCATCGTGCTGTGTACTGTGGCGATACCGCGTTAAACATTACAGTTCCTCACATTTTTTTCCAATAATGCTCATAAGTAGGAAGTTTAATAATAAGAGTACTTTAATTCATATTTTTTTGTAAATAGATTTTATTTTAGTTTATTATTAATATTGGGTACATTTTACTCACTCAAAAGTTTAAATGGGGCTTGTTTATTTATTAAATAAAAAAAAGATTTTAATGTAGTCAAAACTAAAATTCCTAGGTATATGCTACTGCCTACCCCCTCCTTCTTCCGTAACAATAGACATAACCCCCCTGCCCTCGTAGCATTACGTAATTTAAGGATGGCCCCTTATAGCTATATGAGGTAATAATTTTTAAATAATTTCAAAGCATATTTACCTTAAATGTTACATTTCAAATGGTTAATGAATATAAAAATAACACTTTTAAATTTATAAAAGTAAATTCATTCAAACTTACCATTTACAGAACTCATAAACAGCAAAACATTACACCGTTTACCCCATGTTGCTCTTACATGCTTAGCTTTCTTTTGGTGATTATTTGGTGAAGTCATAACCCAACACAAAACTCTCACTTCCTTTGCCAATTCACGAGCGACTAAGTCCTCATCTAAAAATAAAACAAATAATTTGTTGTTAAACAAAACTGTTGATTTAAAGTAACAAAGCTTTATATTCAAGTTATTCATGCACTTATACAATCTTTTGGAAAACTGTTGCCCGAACTCGAGGCTGCACTGATATTGAGCACATTTGGAATGTTAGTAAACAAAAACTCAGTGCAATAAAAAAATTATTTCAATATATAGTATACACTCACTAATCAAGCAGATATAGGGCTTGGATACTTTGGGATTACTGAAAACGCCAGATTGCTGGAGGGTCCACAAAAAACACAATGCATATTGAACAGTATTATGTATATTGCCCAAAAATAAAGAAAACAGGAAAATAGTCCTGTACTGTACTTGAAATGATAAAACGAGAACAAATGCACATACGGTTCGAAATCGTATATATATATCACCAGCTACACAGTTACTGACATTGACATGCAATGAAAAACATAAAGATTATTTTAAAATCTTCTGTCCTTGAAGAAAATGTTACTGGAGGGGCCAGATAGGCGAAGGGCCATATTATAGAGAGTTTACTGTATAGCCATCTGATACAGAAACATTTATATCTTAACATGAATAAGCTTCATGTCCATTGTAGTAGTTATTGACATGCACGATTTACTTTACTGTGTAGCTAACAGTTGGCACTAGTACGCTGTTACTAAGTAGTTGTCATTTGCCAGTGCATAACCTTGGTTATCATTTTGTTTTCTACAGTGTATTTTCACTGTTTTGGTTGTTTTATTTTACAAATTGCACCAAATAAATTAGACTACACTCTATTGTAAGACGCCTAATGAAAATAACTATGATCACTCAGTGAACAATGTAATTTATTATTTGAATCAATTTCAAGCTATGAAGGAAATAGGGAACTTATAAGTATCGACTTTTTGGTCAAATCAAGTAGTCATTAGTTACGAAATACAACATGTAAAGGCCTGGTGTAGTGCAGATCTACATGTGCGAGGGGAATAAAAAAAATAAGTTTCCCACGTGTGTGTCACTAAGCGTGAATGATGAAGTATCTTTCCTAGAGCGGGGACTTTTAGTTTGGGTGTAGTGGTACCAATTCCCGGCGCGCGCTTGACCTTGAGTCACAGGCCATTCGACATGAAGACTCCACTGCGATCTACCGCCAGTTGTGAAGTGTGGAGTGTTATTCGTTTTTCGACTGCAAAAAGTGAATCTGCCGTTGAAAATCATCGTCAGTTATGTGAGGTGTATGGTGAACATGTAATGACTGCACAAATGGTTTGACGTTGGTGAAAATTGTTTTTGGAAGGAAAAGAAAATGTTCATGATGAACAGTAAGATGGACGCCCAGCTACCGCTCACCAATATGGTGTCATTTCTGCGGTGCGCGACGTTATTGATGCTGACCAGCGATTGACACTTGACGAAATTATGGATCAGCTTCCACTAAACATTGAAATTTGCCGCACATCTCTTCACGACATCATCACTGAAGAGCTTCAGCTGTCGAAAGTGTGTGCAAGGTGGGTTTCTCGTTTACTGTCTGATGGCCATAAGCAACAACATGTGGCAGCTGCACAATCTTTTACGGACGAAGGTGATGATCTGTTTTCAAGAATAGTCACTGGTGATGAAACATGGATTCACCATTCACCACTCAAAACAAAACGACAGAGTATGGTGTGGCTAAAAAAAGGGAAGAAACCTCCTCAAAAAGCAAAAGTGATTCAGTCGGCAGGGAAAGTGATGGCTACAGTGTTATGGGACTGCCGGGGAGTTTTATTGATCGATTACCTACCTCGGGGTGAAACAATAAATGCGGAATGGTACTGTGACGTTCTCCTAAGACTTCGTTGGGTAATCCAGAACAAACGACGTGGGCTTTTGTCACGGGGGGTGTTATTTATTCATGACAACGCCCACCCACATGCCGCTCGTGCAACAAGGGAGCTTCTTGAAAAATTTAAGTGGGATTACTTTGATCACCCTCCATACTCCCCATACCTTGCTCCTAGTGATTTTCACTTGTTTCCTGAGCTCAAGAATCACCACGGCGGTCGACGCTTTGCTAACAATGATGACTTGGAAAGTGAAGTGAATACCTGGTATAAAAGTATGGCGACTGAATGGTATGCAGATGGTTTGAAGAAACTGAAGCTTTTGTATGAAAATTGCTTGAATAGGGATGGAAATTGAGTAGAAAAATAGAATAAGATGTGAAATCATAAAATACATGTGTTTATTGTGGAATTATGTTTTTTTTATTTCCCCCAAAAATTAGGGAAGCTTATTTTTTGGATCTGGTGTGGGAATATTGTCCAAATCATTGCCTGTATTTACAGTCACTATCATCACTAATTTCATTAGTAAACCTAATAAGAACAAAATCGTACTAAGCTGTCACTGTCACAATCAATGACACTGCACTCTCATTATCCAATTATGATGATTTCAAGTTATCTACTGGGGGCCGACTGCCGAATGATAATGCAGTAAAGACTAGACTAAGAGTTTGACCTAAATTCCCAGCTGATAAGTTAGTTATAAGCATTAGAAAAACAATAAAAGTCCTTCTTTATTTGTCCTGACATTCCGAGAACAGAATGGATTAGGACATAAATATTTTTTTTTATGGTGATAGTTTTAAATCATTTGCTCGTTCATGAGGGCAGACTATACATTAAAAAAGAATAGTAATAACGTAATTCAATAACTCACTATGAGTGTCAATATACTCTCTAGCCAATAATAAATGTCATGGATTGAGCAGCACTGATCAGCAGTGGGTTAAAGATAATAGTTGTTAGATAACAAAAGAGCTATCCAAGTAGAAAAAGTAAGAAAGACAATGCAGAATAATCATTTAGTTATTGCTTTAATGATGTTTACTGACAATATTAATCTGTCAGTAAATGACAGAATTTTAAATTTTTTAAATTTTATTTAAATCATAACCAAACTGATTTGCCTTTATGAAACTCCTCATCATGCCCATGGAATCCTATCTCTCCTTGCATTTCAGGTACGTCCTCCACGTCACTGTGATGGTGTGGATCATTCGCCTTTTGTACTCGTTCAAATCTAAAAATAAGTTTGTTACATGTAAATTATAGCTAGCAAAACATTATTTCATGAAATAGAAAACATAATTAGAACAAATATAAATGATCCACATTTGCTGTCTGGTGCAGTATTTGTTACTAACGAAATATTAGTGATGAGAGTAAGATAAAAATATTGAAAAATCAATCACCTAATTAAAAAAAAATATTTTAAAAACAATATAAAGAGCTTTATAGTTTTACTTTTCAATAAAAAATACTTCAATCATATATTAATTCAAATGTTAGTTAATTCATTTACAAAATATATCTATGATTAAAACTGTAATGAATAAGAGGGGGTAAGGTAAAGATGTTTTTAGATACAAAATTTTATTTCATAAAAACATGAATTTATGTGATGGATGTTAAATTTTTTCTTGAAAACAAATTGTTTAAATAAAGATAAGAAAATTAATGCAGGAGGAAAGGAATATCTGAAAAAAAACCAAATTATGTGGAAATAGTTAATGTCTCTACAAATCTATGGTAGTAAATTATTTCATGTGTATGTTTGTTGTTCTGCAGATTGTATACACATAAAATAATCTACTACCATAGATACGTAGATGACATTTTAATATTATGCAACAAAAAACCAAACAACTACACAATTACACCAACACTATACATCAAAACCTAATATTTACCCTCGAATTGGAAGACAACAATAAAATAAATTTCCTGGACCTTACTATCACCAAACTCATCACCAACTACGACTTCAAAATATACAGAAAACCAACAACCACTGATATTGTTATCATAACACATCCAATCACCCCACACATTACAAACAGGCTGCATTTAACCATGTTACACTGCCTAACCAATATACTTATGCAACAAAAAGACTATGATGAAAAGACTATGATGTTTTTTACAATAAAATACATCACTCAACTAAACGGCTACCAACATACCCCTATAGATGACATACTCAAGAAAATTAAACATAAACAGCACCACCAAACAGCCACACAAATAATAATAAATATATATTCCTAACTTACCACAACAAACACAAACAAACTGCTTTCTCAAAGACAAATGTAAATTTTTTCCACCTCCCCCCCATCTGGTTGTTGTCGAAACCTCCATTGTACAACCTTAAACTGTTGCCATATATTTGTTACCACAAAATATCATAAATAGTGTCGTAAGGTTAAAAATGAATGAAAGGAATAAAATAAACAAAGTGGAAATAAGCAAACAGTGACAAAATGTTTCTTTCTTGATCTCAGTAGGAATTTACTTTAAACAATTGTTTGTTATATTACTTATTCTATTTTCAGTTCAATTCTTCTCATTTTCAAAATTATTTGTTTCAGCACAATTTTACCTTATGATAAGTGTCAGTCCAATGGGAACAAGGATATCAGCAAGCTAAGAGATGAACAAAAGATGTCTGTGGTCAAACATAGGCTAATAACTCAATACACAGCAAAAATACTATTTGTGAGGACTTGCGCAAGCTTCAACTTATCAATGCGAGAGTTCACCTTTACCCATGTAAATTATGAGACCCTAAACATAATCACTTTTAGATTCATACACTACATAGTTTTTTATCTCAAAATGAGTTCATTTCAGAGGTATGAACTGTTTCTATGACAAACAACCCTTGAACATAAGCAAGCTTTCATTTAGAGTTATGTCTCTATCTGGGGTGATGCTACTTTTGAATTTTTTTCTCAGTTTTACTAATATCTCAAATTTTGGGTTTGGTTGAGTTTTGGGGTTGTACTCATTATTGTTTGAAAAATGTAAAAACTGTTTGATTTTATTGTATCTACGATAAGGCATTGCCTAAAGAAAAAATGGTCTAATAGGAATTTTTGACCACAACACCTCCATTTCTGGTTTTTTACAATGTCTTGTAACACAACTAAATCTACAAATACTCGGGGATATAACTCAGCAAATAGTTTTACTCGTCTATGATGACTCAAATAATCATTAGCGTAGAGGTTAGTTTCTTCATAAATAAGACTGATAATCTCATCAGAAAAAAATGTCTCAAAGAACGGCAGAATGCTACTTTCAGCATCGAAATGTACATTTCATTTTCCATTGCAGTAAAATTAAAATGTGAAGGAGCATGGGGTAGGTTGTTTCGGCCTATTTCTCTCTGAGGCCGACCTTGGGCTACATCAACTGAGTCCTCTAAATCACTGTCAGTCTCACTTTTACTCTTGCTTTAATCTTCACTTTCATTGTCTTTTAAGTTCACACTTTCACATTTATCTTCTTCGCTACTTATTTTCACACTAACAACACACAAACTAATATAAACAGTAAAATGAAAATCAGGCAAAAGCAAAATATTACATTAAAATACAATGACACAGTACACTTAACATAGGCTCACTAACCATTGAGTTGATATTGAACGTTGTACTGTTAGTTGATAATATCATACAAGCAAAATAAAGACACTAGAGCTCTCTAGGAGAAAAACAACTATAGTCACATATAATGCGAAAAATCAGCAAACTAAAATGTGTGAAACAAGTTATCTCGGTTTAATCTAAGGTAGTATTGAATATTTACGATAGCTCGATATAACTTGGGTTAGTCAGGTTTAAGACATAGCCTGAGATATCTTGGGTTAGTCAATTAAGTGGTTGAACTGTGGAGGCATGAAATGAAGAACAGAGATGCTTTGAAATATATTACCTAATGCCTAGATTGCTGTGACTGCACAATGTATCCAAATATTTAAAGACTACTGAAAATACTAGTCACATTACCTGAGATCACCTGCATTTCAGAATGTTCATCTCAACTCTCAAAAGGATTAAGAGGTTTCGACTCTCTAAACTCTCTGAAATATTACTGGTCAGGTAAGGATTATTACTATAGTTCATCTCTTGGTTCGGAATTGAAGCTTTCAATATGAAAGTAGAGCATTCATTTAATTATACTTTGCTCTTGCAACTGCAAATATCATAAAAACAATGTTTTTTGTTCAATCAATGAAAATAACCATTTTTCAATCTCGTAACCCTTGTAAAAACAATGTTTTCAAAGCAGGATGACAAAAAGCCTATTTCTTAATAGGAATAAAGATTAATAGTTTACCAACAAAATTTCAAAAACTTAAACTAATTTTATATAAATGATGATACCTGTGTATGTATCATATATTACCATGACTTCTTAAAATAATGTTTATCAGAGGATCTTTTTTACAGGGAAGATTAAATGGTCTAGCGGCTCTGTCGATTCATAGAGAAATGAAAATAACATATGAAGTAATCAATAAGCTAGCCAAAAAAAAACTAAAACTTGATTTAGTCTTGTAAATTAAAAAAATTGTTAAATGTATGTTACAATGTTGAAAAAAATGTTGAATATTGTTTTATAGAAAAACTTGTATATTTAAGACCTTGCTTCCAGAATTAGATATAAAAATTTATTTTTTATATTTTGTAAATTACAGTGCAAATAGTATAGTTGAACCAATAATGTATTCAGTATTGTACGTTTAGGGGAACTGCAACCTAATATTTTCCTGGTCATGATGATTTTCCACAGAATTCGCTAGAATAAGAAACAAATTTTATGTGCCAAAATGATGTAAAATGTTTTTCCAGATATTACGTTTTTACTAAATTTTCACAGACCTCTACCGGTGATGGAGCAAGCACCACCTACCCCTAAAGCCGATCTGTAGTTACACTACCAGAGAGAGAAAGAGAGAGGTCATGCAAAGCATCTTAAAAGAAACCTTTATATTTTACATACCTTCCAGGAAATATTACGCCACTGTGGTATGTTGATACTGAAAGTATTATATAAGCAAACATAAAACCAAATGATATTCCAACAGCTAATGGCAAAATGAATGTACGTCCAACCATTGGCCTGATTAGTGCTGCAACAAAAATGAAAAATATGAGATATATAAACACCATAAATACTATCCACAACACATTCTAAATGACAAAACACACTCACAATCAAATAGTATATTTGAGTACATAACTAACAACTACTCTATGAACAATAACACATCACAGAATAGAAATACACCACAGAATCACAACAACACAACACACCTGAGCAACAGTCTTATTAGTAATTCACAGCATTGAATAATGCGCTGACCTAGCCTGCTGAATAAATCAGTAATTAGTGGTTGTTTTTGTCAAGTTAATATAAAAGGTGTAACTTATACAAAAAACCTCAAGATGTACAACATAAAAATTGCAAGTTGAAAAATATCTTGTGTTTTACTCTTTACAGCTGTTATAAATCTATGTTTACATTTTACAGAGCGTTTTTTAAAATATGTATTCAATAACATGTTGTTATTAAAGTTGTGTTATTTAAATGTATTAGTATGTTGAAAGAAAACTTGAAACATTTATGTTGATCATACTTACACAGACCGGCTTCGAAGGAGACTGGGAATAGAATCTGACAGCTGATTCTGATAACAAATAGCCATAAGGATTTTTAGATCTGCTTATTACAGTTTTTATATTTTACTAAATATGTTTAATAGTCAAATTAACAAAGCAACACCTACCTAGATTAACTGAAGTAACAATAGGGTTTCACATGTTTTATATAATATTGTCAACTTCAGTTTGTCTTCTATATGAATAGACTGTCATGAATACTCAGATACTGCTCTGGTCGTTATTGTGAAGCCTTAACAATACACAAGAATTTTCTATTCCTAATTTATCACACCACCAAGTGACATACTTGTTTATAGTATTTACTGTGTTTTCACTGTTATTACTTAAAACAGCAGAGAAACATTAGTCTTTAATCATGAAAATAATACTTATAAATAAACAAAAACCAGTAAGGAATATATTGATATTACTACTGAAAATACCAGGGCCAGAAAAGGAAATAATCAAATTAATAAATATTTAAAATTGGTATATTTTTTAGGCAAGTAATATGCTACCGTTTAAAGTCGAGATTTTGCAAAGGTTAACTCATTTTTGACAGTTACATGTATATACTACTACTTCTAGAAACTGAAAAATATTATTGAAATTTAAGTCAACAATTTTTTTATTTAGTTGGAGCTCGGTCTTAATGATGTTTGAAGTCACTTTCAAAGTGTTTTACATTATAATTTTATATTACCTACATAACAACAGATTTGTAAATTGACATACTAATTCTAAAAAAAATTCATTAAATATCATGTGAAACCAGTTAAAATGTTTAACACCAAATTAAAAAATGAAATTATTGTTTTTGTAAAAGAAACAGGTTTTATATCCAGTTTATCATTTAATCAAGATGGAGGATGTTAACCCTTAGCACTCGACTGTCGGGGAAGCACCGCTTAGTGTATATTGCAGTTTACTCGTATGTCGGAGGTCACCCGGCACAATTTTGAAAAGCCTAGAAGCCCCCAACATTCAGTCTATTACAATTTGATGCTACACTCGATTGACAATAATTTGAACTAAGTTGAAAATGTTTATGAATATGTGAGTCATCACCAAATCTAGTTTGCTGCTACGTTGTAAGCTGCAAGTAGGTTACAGTTTTGCAGGTTACTTGTTTACTCGTAGTTTTCCATGGCTTCACGTCCAATTAGTGATTCTGAAATTCCTGATTCTTTTACTTGATCCTGATTTATTAGAATGTAGTCAGTTTCATAAACAAAGTAACTAAACCAACAGGTGTTTGTAAATATAACCAGTTTATGGGTGGTGTAGATTTAGCTGTTCAATATAATGAACCGTGTAGTTTTACGAGGCGAACAAATAAATGGTGGAAGAAAATGTTTCTCTGGCTATTAGATGTAGCTGTAGTAAACAGTTTTATTATCTATAATAACAAAAAAAAGGAAAGGAGAGAAAATCCTGTTAGAAAAAAATTGTATTACCAAAACCTGGTGAGGGAACTCATTGGTGATATCAGGAATAACCAGTGTTAGTAAGAGGGGTCGGCCATCAATTACTGACAAGGAAGAGAGACTGAATGGGAAATTACATTTAATTTATTCTCATGATAAAAGTAACTCTAAGGATTGTGTAGTTTGCATTAACAGGAAGATAAAAGGAGGCAGAAGGGAAACAGTTTTTTACTGCAAAACACGTAGCAGAAAACCAGGACATCATCCGGGAGACTGTTTTGAAAGATATCATACTCTGCAAAACTACAAATAAGATACCATTCTCACAGATATAAGATTAAAAATAGAGACCTTATAACAGAAATAGATCTTCTTACTCTACCTAAAAATGGATATAAACAGGAAATTTCATTTTACAAGAGGTGAGAAAATAGTGAACAAAGACTAATAATACCACCTGCTTGCGGGTGGCACATTTGGTATGCTATAGTGCCAGTCAACCAGTGAATGTATTAACTAAAGCAATAAAAATTACAGATAGATAAAAATATTTCACTACAAATTATCCAAACATATTTCTGTCAACAAGGCTGGTGATTGGTTCATGTTTAGGAATGGCATAACAACTTACTATTTCCAAATTTTTATCAGATTACAAAAAAATATTTTAATTACTTGTTAATGGAATTGGGTCAAAATGTATGAAAAAGACACTAACATAATAAACTGGATAGGAACTACAACACAAATAGCTCTTCAGTACTTAATTGTTAGAGATTCATAAAGAAATTTATTATACCTCTTTAAATTTACTTTTAATGGAAGTACGTCACAGTATAGGAATTAATAGGTACTGTAATTATTGACAACGATATTGGGGTAAAAGAATTCCTACACAAAGAGGAAAGAGTGAATATCAAGCAAATTTATTATGGAGAGAGCAAGCATAGCCCCACCACGTGAAACATTCTCAAACCCCTGATGACAACAAAACAATCGTAGAGCAATACTTCAATCGGAATATGGTTGGGCTATTCTTAGATGTATTTTAACATGTCAATGTGTTTGAACAATAAAACCATAATATAATTAAACATATAAATTGCTTTAAAAAAACACTGTTAATGTTACTTAAGCGTAACAAAACAAGAATTAAATGGATTAAAACAACATTCAATAATGAATATTTTGACAGATTTATTTCTATACTATATGGTCTGGCAAATATATCCCTGTATTTAGATAGGTCACTACGTGAGTTATGATAAGGAAATGGCAGCATAGCGATGTTTGATAGTGGTGTATATGGGCATCTTCGGTAGTTACAATGTCATGGCTAAGAGTAAATTGCTATTGGTGGTTCTGAGATTCCTATTCAGCAAATATTTCATATTCAGGTCATACTTAGCGGACAGGATTATGATCTCAATAGTAAATATATTCATGTTGGGTCAAGAACTTTAGAGCTACATGTTTTGCAATTGAAAAAAAATGACCCGATGAGCCTCATAACTAGGGATGGGCCGATTCCTAAAATTTTCGATTCCGATTCTAAAATTTTCCTTTCGATTCTCGATTCTTTAGTCGATTCTCGATTCTTTTAAGTTATATTAGCTTACATGCTAGTTCTCTAATAATTAATTTAGTTAACATCTTGGTCATATGGCAAAACCTTTTAAAAGTTCTGTTTTAATGTAATAGGCTACACAAAACCTTCAACCGTGAGAGTGATATCTGTCTATAATATATTTATTAAGGTTAAGTTTCGGAGGAATAATACAGTGTTTCTGATATCCGTCTATTTCCTCAACCGTCATGGCCACGGTTCCGACGGTGACGGTTAATCGAGTTTTTACTGTACTTTTTTGTGTTTTGTTCTGACATTTAGTGAGAGAGAGAGACGAGCGATGTCAAACGACCAAAAATGGTTACGATCTTGATTGCTGTTGCTTCATAAATAATAATATTTTCGTTTACTTTAATCATTTAATTCATTCAAATCAACTAATACATAAATAAGACATAGTTGGTAATTAATTATTTTCCACACAAATATAATAAATTTTGTTTGGTAATAAATTACTCCACACGCATATTTTAATAGTTAACAAAATAGGAATCGGAATCGACACTTTTATGAATGAAGAATCGAGTATCGACGATTCCTCGATACCACCTAGAATCGACGATTCCTGGAATCGAGAATCGGAATCGGCCCATCCCTACTCATAACAATGCCAGAAAATTTGGCACTGGAAAAGCATCCAATTCAGCAATCTCCAAAGCATTCACCATTTAAAACATACAGGTGTTCAGATATTTTGTGATAAACGTGTACAAGGAATCTTGGACAGATATCTTGTACCCAATCAAAATTATTATTACTAAAAAATGAGATTGTTGCTTTATTTTTTGTGTTTAGGGTTAATGACATATCACAGACCAATTCATGTTAATACAAATACACTCTACATTTAGATTTTCTATCGAAAATTTTTTTTCAAGAGCTTATTCTTGATAAATATTAAAATTTACAAGCCACACTGCACTTATACCTATGTAAATTTTTTATCAAAATTGAAAAACATTTAATTTATGATGCTTTTTTTGAAAATAAAGCATTTTTTATGTTTTATTTTTGTTAAACTTGAGGTATTTTCAAACTTGCAGAGCTATGTGTAGAACATTTCACTGGTAGTGTTTTCATTTTGTCTGATAAGTTCTGTGTCCACTCTATAGCCCTCATATGGCAGTTGCTGAATTTGGTGTATGGGGCCTGTATTTTTTATAAGAAGATAAATCCGCAGTAACAGGTATATAATGCTAGAAGGGTCAAATGAGCTGATACCATATAAACTTATACCAAATCAGTCTAATAATGTTTTACCCATAAGCCACCCTTAGTTACTTATTTTACTCTACAGCCCGGGATGGGCCGTGGCTTCCTTAATAATGTCCATCATGCACTTCTGTCTTTACCCTTCCGTTTCCATGCTATTACGCCGATTATCCGTAAATCTTCACAAGGCCATTGTCTTCTTGGTCGCCCAATTGTTTTTGTGTGCCATGTAATAGTTTGTTCAGCATTTTATTGGTGAGGATTCTTATGATGTGACCCAACCAATCTAGACATAGTGTTTTAATAAAATGGACCTCATTTGCATCTTCGTATAAGGAATACAACTCGGCATTATATTGAAGCTTCCACACATTTGTTTGTACATAGTGAATCGGACAATAAATATTCCTTAAAAGCTTACGCTCAAACAATGTCAACTGATTTTTCATCACAGTGGTTACAGTCCAAGTCTCCGCTCCATACAGTAGGACTGGCTGAATTAAGGTTTTATAGTCATATCTTAGTGATCCATAGTTACGATTCTACTATTTTAAACATTAAGATAACATGATTTTAAAAAGGTCGTTTTTGGCAATGAAATATATCTCTATCCATGTTTTACTAATTGTTTACCATCTTCAAAATTGTTCACCTCTAAACCACTTTTAATAACAGCGATATTTCCACCTCTAAACAGTGGGTTCCTTAAGCTGGAGTGGCCATTTGATCAAAATTCAAATTTCACCTATAGTTTTTTTATGAGCAGAATCCATTGCCATATTGTCATAAATTTTTCACAAATTTTCTACTACCTAATAATTTTTCATCGCATAACCTACCCTTAGTTACAATTTGGCTAATTTCAACCTTGAGCTAGCAAAATAAAAATCCATTTTGACAAATTCACAGGAGTCTATCAATGTTATACCATCCTAAATTTGCACTTCAAAACTACCTTTAATAGCAACAATATCTTTTCTTTATAGTTTGGGTTCTAGTGCTAGTGGGAATAATTATGCAGAAACAAGTTTTCCACATTAAATACTAATACATTATGAGCAGACACCAACATAAACATATTTTTTTTCATCTAATTTTCTATCAGCATAATAACTTTTGCACCCTTGGTTACTATTGGGTTAATTTAAAATTTAAGCCGACAGAATAAAAAAATTTCAAAACTCGAGTAAAACGAATTTCAAAGTGTTTTAGCAATGTCACAGTACTTTACAGTTTTACCAAAAAAAAAACCCCTTTTGGGAATGGTACTATGCCCCACTAACATTTAACTAATTTTTTACCACTCAATAGCTTTTCACCACTAAACCAGTATTAATAGTGATATTTTCATCCCCAACCAACTTTCTATTTGCCAGCAAGCTATTCAAGAAGAATCAAATTTAAAACATAGAATAATTTTTTATAAGCAGAACTCAATGTAGCCTATGCTATATTTTCCCACCCAATTTTTCACTGATTTTCAAGATCCTAATAATTTATCATCCCTAAAACACCCTAAATTACGGCAATTCTGCTAGCTTTAATGTTAAACTAGCATAATTCAAAAAAATATCCGTTTTTCAAACCTCAATACTCTACCAATATTTTAAATTGTTTATAACCATAATACTCTATCACCCTCATTAACAGCAATATTTTTAATTTTAAACCACAGGTTGTTTGAGCAATAGAAATCATTTCAACAGAATCAAACTTAGTATTATCTTACAACCAGTGGCGGCTCCTGCCCAATTACATTGGTGGGGGTCATGACAAGGGGTCTCCCCAGATTTACGAGGTGCGGAGACAATTTTGAAATTTGATACCCATTTAACTTGTTTTACATTCTAAGCACCTACAACTTTTATTAAGTTATACTTATTGATTAATATATTAACATTTCTATAACTAATAGACGTATTACGGTGTGATTTAAGAAATGTTGTAAGGTTGGGTAGTTAAGTGATCGCCTATTGGTTGCTAAAGCGTCGAGTACTCAACGAGTAGTGCGAATCATGTTTTACTTTTAAAAGTATAATTGGCCACTGTGTATGCGCATCAAAGGATCTATAAATGGAAAAATTGTGAGAACATTACAAATAAGCCTACAATGCTGCTTCCTAAATCATATAGAATTGTACTAGCAGCACTGATTAGTCATTTCTCAGCGTATGCGCATGACTACGGGACTCCATCCCAGGCCACCCGTAACACGCGCGTTGAGTGACGTCACCGCACGGTTTTGGCTGTTTCAGCTTATTCCACGCACACTCAATGCACTAGTCTGGGGCTCTCTGCTGTGAGCCCCACGCGGAGCTTGCGGCTAATTTCGTGCGTCAACTGCTAAATATTTTATGGTTTTAACATTGTTTAAATAATTCTAAGCTCTTCTTAACCTAATTTAAGACAAAGAATATTAATTAAAAATTAATTTTTGTAATTGGGAGGGCTACGCCCTAGAGCCCTTTTGGACAAACCACCACTGCCTACAACTTGTACCAGAAGAATCCAATTTAACTGAAGACCGTCTTAAATGGCCAAAGCTTTAACTATCTTGACTCTTTAGCTAGACAAGGGACAGATGTTAATCAATCTAGACACAATTCTATTAGCGCTCACAAGTATTATTGTTACTATGAGTAAGTTATAAATTTGATGTCCATTATAACACAGAACTATCTAACTACTACTAATATAACTAGTGACTATCTAACATAACTAACAAAAACTCTCATAAGTCACCGACTATCATCCATAACTGTCTGATAATATCTGTTCCTGAGACATTTATTTGGACCCCTTCCTCGGACCCACAGAGATGTTTAAAGTTAGGCCACATGGTCTAAATCTATCTCATTGGTATAAATGATATTCAAGGTAATTAATTATACTGTTGGATAAAAATAGGAAGTTTCTAATCACCACTTGTACATATGATGAAAGTTTAGAAATTTCTTTAAGTAACAAAATAAAGTTAAGATGACCTCGGTGGTAGGTTTCAGGGATTCCTCATGGATGTTGAGAACCGACACAAAATGCTTATTTTTTTTATTTTGGGCTAGCTCTCTCCTTTTCTTCTATAACATTACATAAAATTTGCCATACCTTTTTACTCTTATTCACTAAATTTTTACTTGGAGAAATATATAATGAGTTAGGTGAAAATATCACAGTTACTAAAGTTGATTTAGAGGAGACAAATTATTGCCAACAAAAGTTGGTAAATTAATGCGGTATTACTAAGATGAATTTTTTAAAATATTCTGGTAGCTTAAGGTTCAAGCTACCAGAACCTCAAATGGTTTAGAGGTAAAACTTAATTAAAAATAATAAATTAGTACAGAATGGGTGAAAAAGTGTAATAGGTTATGTTGGATTCTGCTAGAAAATTTTAGTTAAAATAAAAAGTGTCTAATTAAATCCTGCTAAATTGAGGAACCCCTAGTTTAGGAGTGAAATTGAGGGTGTTAATAATGGTGATTTAGGGGATGAAAAATAACCAGGTAGTAAAACATTAATGCGCCACTGTAGAATTCCCAAAATAGATGTTTTTTATTATCTGCCTTTGGTTAATAAACCATATAAATTTACCTTTGTAATTTTTATTGTCTATTATAGTTCTGGCAGTTGTAAAACTGCTCTGAATGTATATAGAATTGCTGTTGTTGTCTTTCCAAGCTTTCTGTCACAATTATTTCTGATAATGCCACAGCAAAATCTTCCAATGAAGTGTGCTAATTTTCAGTTTTTTATACTTTACATGGATTTCTGGTACTCAATTACTTTTCTGAAATGGTGGATATAATTTTTTGCGTGAGCCAAAGAATGAAAATGTTTTGTTGTAAGATGTTGTTGATATAATAAACTTTAGTGTAATCGTAAATAAATATATTTTAATTTTTTAAATAAAGATATACACCACACACACACACACACACACACACAAACACACACACTTTCACTCCCTCATACCCATGTTTGTTACAAAAAATTTAAACTCTCAGAATTCTTAATTTAAAGTTTAAATACAAACTTTCTAGGATGGTTCTTTATAATAAATAATTAACAAGTACTCACCAACCATATTGAGTAAATATAGTTTAAGAAGAAAATCATCATCTGTCTCATCAACTCTCTGTAGTGTTCATGATCTGACAAAACAAAAACAAACACACTGTCTCAAGATAAGAATCACAATTATTTAAAACAAATAATGCAATAAAAAATTAAAACTACATCAAAACATACTAGTCAAGATTCCAAAAACAAAAGTATTATTTAAAGAAATTTCAATTTTAAAGATATTGACAAAAAATAAAGAAAATGGTAATGATATATTTGTTTTAAACTCATCTCTAAAATACATACGGTATTTTAACATGGTTTGTAAAACACATACAAGCGTGAAACATACTTACACTAAATACAAAAAGAATATACACAAGAGCAACCTTCTTTTATCTTTATGATTTAATGTAATCTGTTGTCTATATCATAAACTGTAAGATGTCTCCGATGGTAACAGAATATATGATAACCAGGGACTTTGCTTATTTTGCTACTGTAAAATGTCATTTTGCCATCCTGAAATGGTAATTTTTGCTAGTTTTATAAACAAGTACATAGTACTTTTCCTAATTTTGACCATAATCCCTTTATTTCAACTACTTATGGCCTCTCAGTGGACTAAAATGATGAAATGCAAATAATAAAATAGCATTACCTCCTGCTTATGGATGTTAATACAGCCATAAAGTAATAAGAGATATGCCTCTTTACCACCATTTCAGGTTAATAATCTTGAATTACACAATGGGCTAAATAACTCTAAATAGACATTTTACTTCATATCTTTAAGCACTGAATGGAAGGAGGGGGGGGGGTGAATTGCTCTTAAGTTCAATTGAATAAGTTCTAAGAAATTTCAAACCTTCTTAGAGCATTTATATAAGTTCAGGTTCAGATACGTTGTATCATGACTAATTTAGCTCGGCCAAGAACCCCAAACTATTTTGCTAAACTGTGCTCAAAAGCATTTTAAGCCTAATTTTTACACTTTAATTATAAGAAGTATTTTCAGTAAAAATCCTTATAACAGACAAGCAATATGTTAAAAATCATTATTACAAATCTTACCTTAAAGTCATACCAAATCATAGAATTTTTTAAAGACAGTTTTAGTGTTGAAAACAATTTAAATAAATCTCAATGGTTTGTTCATTTACTTTTTATCACTTACAAATTGAGTTCAAGAATCTTTAAGCATCTTTAAGAATCTTTTAAGCACAAGGTCAGTATTTCTCACAATACTCTTTGCTTCTGACATACTAGAGCAGCAAATTCTTTTGGAATTTCATTTAGGATCGCTCCAACAAAATACATTCCGTAATGCAGTTTTATTCTAATGCAATTCTAAAATAAATGATTCCTTGAAATAAGCTGGAGAAACGACCACTGACACATTCTAAAAATATACAGCGGCTTGAAGGTTTCTTTTGTTACCTCACTGAGGTAAATGGTACCTCAACTACGAGAAGAAATCCATCAGCTATGTCAAAAAATAAGAGCTACAAAAATTTTGTTGGGCTTTGATGAGGCGACTGGGCAGGAATATTACCCATGTTGTTGAAAACCTTGATGGAACAAAAATGACAATTGGTGGCTTTAATTCATATTCCTGGGTTGGATTTAAAAAATTCCATGTGGCACTTGAACAAGCTTTGCACATTCTTTGACAGGGTGGCAACCAACACACTGGAAGGACTATAACTTTTAGTGACCGATGAATTGTCTACTTCATAATCTAAAATACTTCCTTTTTTGTTGGTAAACATAGATATATAAAACAATAATTTAGTTGGTTGTATAAAAATTTATGTGATAAATAAGAGCATTTTTTTACTACCATTTTACCACCTTTCATAAAAATAAATGCCACATATTTGTGGACTCTAATGATAAGAAACATAGAAAAACAACATTGTAGAACTATAGTTTTTACTCTTTTAAGTTGTACTTATACTGCTAGAACCTGAAAAACAGTTAGTGTAAAAGAGTTAATCTTAAATAGGTGCTGAATTCTTTGAACTGAAAAAAATCCAAAAAATTAAAATTGTTACAGTTTACATTTTTTAAAAATGATAAATTTGAAGGTTTAATATGAAGAGGATGTTTACTAGAGACAAGCTCTTAAAATTACCTCGGTTCCTAATTTTAACAGCACTCCTAAAATCACCTCGATTCCTAATTGTAACAGCACTACTAAAATCATCTCGGTTCCTAATTGTAACAGCACTCCTAAAATCACCTCGGTTAATAATTGTAACAGCTTTCCTAAAATCACCTCGGTTCCTAATTGTAACAGCACTTATAAAATCACCTCGGTTCCTAATTTTAACAGCACTCCTAAAACCATCTCTATTTCTAGTAATTGTATCAGCCCTCTACCACCAACTCTGTTATAAAATTAAATGATGTCCCTAACACCTTATCTGTTCACAATTCTAATCACATATCAGATCATAATCACTAAGGAAAATAGAGAACCTAATGTCCTGGTATTTTTTTTGCAGAAAATGTAGTGATGTTTAAGCTAAAGATTTAATAATTCGGATATGTTTATGCATTTATAACATTAGGAAGCAAGACAAAACAAACATGTTGTGAAGAAGTAGAAGGTAGGATCCAAGCAGAATTAAAATAATAAGCTTGTGAATATATTTGGTTTATTATATACAATTATAGACATCATAAAATTGAAACATAATTAATTTGTTTTAAAATATTGTTCTAGTTATCAATTACAAATCATAATCTTCTTCAGAAGCTAAAACTGTCCATAATTATATAAACCCTTATACTGATAAAATTATTTTAAAAATGTATTTGATTATTATTTTGAATATATGAAATTGCGTTGATCTTAGACACTTATTGAAATAAAAATATTTATTTCCTGAAGATGTTCTGGTTTCAATTCCAAATGCTGAGCAATAATTTAAAGCTCAGTAAACGTAGCTTAAGTTTTTAATTTTCTATTACTGATTGCAACTAACCAAATATATTAATAAACAATAGATATAAATAAACCTAGGCATGTTTTCGCTAACAATGTACTCTAGTAAATGTTGAAATATTTATTTTAAGTATCTTTTAAAAACGGGATTTACCAGTAAATTCAGATGAAAATCGTAGATTCTAATATTTTTAGTGATCACGAAGTAGGTCCTAATCCCGAAAGTTAAGCATGAGCCTTTTCAAGTTTGTCATTGAAAAAAAAATTGGGGAAATAGAAACTAACGAGAAACCTAAATCCTATTCATTGACATCATTTCAAGAAACAGAAATAAATTATGACTTTAAATACTCATCTATGCTAATTTGGCAACAGTGTTAAAAGAGTAAGTCTGGGGCGTCACTTGCCGTTATTTATCACACTTCAAAGTGTGGTTGTTAAGTCTGAGGCTAGGGCTCCACTTGTCGTAATCTATCGCGCGACAAAGTGTGGTGGTAAGTCTGAGGCTGAGGCTTTACTTGCCGTAATCTATCGCGCGACTAAGTGTGGTGGTAAGTCTGAGGCTAGGGCTCCACTCGCCGTATTCTATCGCGCGACAAAGTGTGATGGTAAGTCTGAGGCTGGGGCTTTACTTGCTGTAATCTATCGAGCGACTAAGTGTGGTGGTAAGTCTGAGGCTAGGACTCCACTTGTCGTAATTTATCGCGTGACAAAGAGTGATGGTAAGTCTGACAAATGGAAAGGGAGTGATCGAACGGAGGTGGCTCTAATAACGATAGTCTGCAGGGACAGCGTTTTAATACGCGCTGCAGAGTGTAGTGTCGCGTAAAAATGGAATCTGTTCTATTTTCACGCTACACTCTGCCGCCAACAGGCTGCTCGACTAGCTGTAGACTGTACTGTCCCGTCTGCAGCCAAGGCGGTCTCGGATCACGTCTACCGCCACAATAAACAGTAGTGAAGCCAGGCAGCATGCGACGACATTGCAGATTGTGGTTGGTATACTGTTGCCTGTGAAGCCACCCAACTGTCGCGTGTAGCGCACGAAACTTACGGCACGATAGACTACACCAAGTGGAACCCCAGCCAAAGTGAAGACGAACGATCACTAAATCACGTGTCATTCGACTGCCCCTTGGAATGTCAAAAAGGATAGACACAGTAATATTGTTCTAGTTAACTCGCAACGTATTTATCTGATAAGAGACAATGATTGACAAGCCCATGTCTGAAGGCAGGAGATAATAATCTATTCTCACAGAAACAAAATCAGAATGGTCTTAGCGACTATCCACTACATTTACGTAAAACATTTTTAAGACAATTATGTAATCCAAGAGCTCTTTAATATCTTATCTTCAACATTTAAAGCCTGTACCTTGTTTCCGGGTTATCTATTCCGTTTGTAATGGATTAATAAATAAAAAAACAGATTTTTCATTAAATATTTTGATTGAAAACTTCAAAGAGCCCTGATAAAGCTTTAAAATTATTTTCATTAACTTGGTTACAAACTCTTACATCCATGCTCTGACGAAATGAGAGTAGGCTATTTGGTTGTCGAAAGATATCTTATCTTCTATACGAACTTCCTCTTTCAGGCGATATGGTGCTCATCTTAAATCAACAAAAGTAAAGAGCTAAAAGTAAGACAATCTAAAGTAACAATCTAAAAATACAAAATTAATAACTTTGACTTGAAAAGTACCGAATTCGGTTCCCTCAGTTGCCAAAATTACTGTCTCAAATAGTACAATGTTTGACATTATACAAAACTAACATAAATAAATGAAACCTCTAAACCACAAATAACTTTTTTCTTTTATTTAAAACATGTACATTTCGACTGCATAGCAATCATCCTCAGTTGTAATTTATTTTTGTTGTAAATTACCTCTGAGGATGATTGCTATGCAATCGAAATGTACATAAGGTTTTAAATAAAAGGAAAAAGTTATTTGTGGTTTAGAGGTTTCGTTTATTTATGTTAAACATTACGCCACAGTTGTTTTATACAGTTATTATACAAAACTACTTGTATAAATTAGTTGAAATTTAAGGTTGACTTTTTCTACATTATAAATTTTACTAAGGAAAACTAGGGACAACACACAACAGAAGTAATGTAAAATAACTACAACAAAATAGTAAAAAAAAACAACCAAAATAACAAAAAAAAACTTACAGTTTTTGTGTTGTGCATCTTGAGGTCATTTATATAAATTACTACTTTTGGTATCAATTGGGGAAAAACCACTATTTACTGATATTTTTCAGAAGACGCGTTTCGCACTAGGTCAGTGCTTTTTTCAATGCCGTGAGTCTGTGGTGTATTGGTATTCTGTGGTGTGTTATTATTCATAAAGTAGTTGTTAATTGTGTGCTCAAATACAGTAATATATTGTGAGTGTGTTGTCAGAAATATTCAGACACAACTTCAAACAAAAGTGTATCATTAACAACAAAAAATAGGTCCATAAAATAATTTATAGGTACATATATAGGTACGTAGATCACATCTTAATCCTATACAAAGCCAACACAAGACAGATAAACATCTTCCACAAATATATAAACAAATTACACAATAATATAAACTTCACACTGGAAACAGAGCGAAATCAACTTCCTAGATCTCACGATAACAAAACAAAACAACAAACACACATTCAAAATATACAGAAACCCCACCACCACTGAAAGTTATAGACAACACTTCCAATGCTGCCTTCCACTCCATGGTACACAGACTAATCAACGTACCCATGAACAATGAAGACTAAACAAACTCAACATAGTAAAATACATAGCCTATAGAAACGGATACAAACACGTCCTGAAAGACAACCTAATGTGCAAAAAACAACACACACATAACCCAAAAAAATAACAATAACACAAACAAAAATACATAACATTAACATATCACGACAACACACCACAAAAAATAGCTTCCTCATTCCGCAAATGTATATACAAAGTAGCATTTAAAACATCCAGTACAACTAAAAATACACCTACACGGTACAATAACACACCACAACAAATACGACAAGGTAGAAGTATAAAAGATCACATGCAACGACCGCCTTAGCTTTAACATAGGTCAAACAGGGAGAAACTCTACAATACGATACAAGGAACACATAAAAGACATAATAAAACACAACCAAAATCCCCATACACATTTAGAACACACTACACACATACACCAATATAGACACAAATCTAAAAACCCTTCACCATATCAAAAAAGCAACAACATAAACACAGCAGAAAACTACGAGATATACAAACACCACAAAAACCATCTACAACACATTCTAAACGACAAAACACACTCACAATCAAATACTATCTTTGGACACATAATTAACAACTACTCTATGAACAAAAAATAATACACCACAGACTCATACCAATACACCACGGACTCACACTAATACAACACACCCGAGCAAGTCTTGTCCATAACTCACAGCATTGAACAATGCACTGACCTAATGCGAAACGTGCCTGCTGAAAAATATCAGTAAGTAGTGGTTTACAACAAAATTAGTACAAAAAACTTTCTTTGTTTGCGTTATATTCATAAATTACGTTGTCAATATAGATAACTTCTACAGGGAAGAAATTCAATGTTGTCCATGGAACCTTTAAATGTTTAAAAAGGTCAAACGTTAATGCATTAAAAAACCTCATTTTATGTAGGCCAATTTACAGCGATCTCTATCATTCATTGTATGATCGAAGATACACGTAGTACGCTCGAAAACATTTTGCCTGTCAAGTTTTTGAAGTGACAACTTTTATATACGCGCGGTGAACAAACCATGAAATTAAATCATTGTTCAGTATGAAATAGGCTTATATTATTTTAAACTTAAAATTTAATTTATATAATAATTAAAACTATACAGTCATTAATAACTTTTATATTAGTTTATGACCATCTGAACTTTAATTTTTTTCCGTAAATTTGTAAAAACTTACTGACGCAGAACGTTTTCAATCTCTCTGTGGCGATCTTCAGTGTTTAAATTTTCCGCTTGGAGTTGTTGGGTTAAGAGGTAACTGTTTTAAAAGCAAGTTTTCAATAGTGTCAAAGAGTATATGTGATTAGTATTGGGTCTGTTCGTTTAATATGTCTGTATTTTGCGTTTGTAAATTTCATACTGTTCAAGTGTGTTGCGATGTGGTTCTTTTTTGTAGATGTGTAAGATTTCTAGGTTATGGTTAATGTCTGTGTATTTGTGTCCTGTTTCATTTAGGTGATTGACAAATGCAGAATCTGTGTTATGTTTCAGTGTTTTTTTTTTTTGTTCTTTGACTCTTTGTTGGAAGCTGCGACCTGTTTTCCCAATGTAGAATTTGTTGCAGTTTGTACAGTTTAATTTGCGAATGTCTGATGCTTGTAGTTTATTTTTGTTGTTGGTGTTGTGTTGTATTTTGTTTTTCAGTTTGTTATTAGTTTTAAATGCTGTTCTGAATCCTGTTTTTCGGAATTTGTGGGCTATTTTATTTGATTTTTTGTTTATTTATGGTATTTTGATAAATTTATTTTCCCTCCCTGCAGTGTTGTTTTTGGTATTTTTTTATATATTGCGCTATAGTTTTTCTATTATTGTGATGTTGCATCCATTTGTGTATGTTGAATGTTATCTAATGGTATCTAATTCTCTGTTTGTTTACTGTGGTCATTGGCACTTGCTAGAGTCTGTGAAACATGAATCTAAAGGCAGCGTGTTTGTGTTTGATAGGTTGGTTTAAAATGTTGTGGATAAGATCTGCCGTCGGTTTTCTGTATAGTTGTTTTTGTGTGTCGCTTTTTCTTATGGCGAGGTGAAGGAAGTTTAGGGATCGGTTAGTTTCAAATTCTGACTCGAATTGGAGTTTTGGGTATATTTTCTTAGTGTAGGCGCAAAACTCAAGAGTATATATTCATATTTTTGGCGATTTTCGTTGAAACATTTGCGAAACTAACCCTATTTTGTTATCACTTCTATCGGGATTCCTCCGGGTGACGGAATACATTTTTTTAAAATTAAATTTACTTTAATTAATAACGCGACGTCATGATTTTACTACGTTTCAACAGGTTATCTTACCTGTATACTCCACACCACAGCTACTGTAAACGCTTATAATATACCCCAGGTATTAGAAGATTCAACAACACTATGAAGACTATGAAGAAACAGCTTTGCAAGTACTAGAGCACAAAGTAATACCGCACGCAGTTGGTAACTGTTTTAATCTAACGCTAAAATGATGTTGTTTGGTAAGTTAGTTTCAGTGTTCCATTATCAATAAAATTATATTTATAGATCTATTTGTTGTTCATGATAAGAACAAAGGCCGAGATTTCAAAACTTGGTCATAATATGGCTCTTGTTTTATGACGAATTGCATCACGCCTATTAAGGTTAAAATCAACTTTTAAAGTATAACAATGGGTTTTCATTACTATTATAGAACAAAAAGAGTATTATACCCGTTTTAAAGACAGTTCAGGATACAATAATAGGTGAAATGATCGACTCAAAGTTATGAGGATGAGCGAAATTCTCTTATCGGTCTATTTTTCTTTTCCTGTAAAAACCAACGCCATCTTGCAATCGCTAAACTTTTATCAAACAATAAGGTTCCACATGTCACAGTGGCGAGGGAATGTTTGGGCCAAACTAACAGAAACAATGATAAAATAATTAAATTTCGCTCAATTAATCAAACAAAACTGTACAGACTGTGAAATGATCAACACAAAGTTAAGTTAATAGACGAAATTCTCTTCACGGTCTATTGTTCTCATCCTGTAAAAACCAACGCCATCTTGCAATCGCAAAACATTTATCAAACGATAAGGTTCCACAAGTCACAGTGACGAGGGAATGTTTGGGCCAAACTAACAGAAACAATGATAAAATAATTAAATTTCGCTGAATTAATCAAACAAAACTGTGCAGACTGTGAAATGATCAACACAAAATTAAGTTAATAGACGAAATTCTCTTCACGGTCTATTGTTCTCATCCTGTAAAAACCAACGCCATCTTGCAATCGCAAAACTTTTATCAAACGATAAGGTTCCACAAGTCACAGTGACGAGGGAATGTTTGGGCCAAACTAACAGAAACAATGATAAAATAATTAAATTTCGCTCAATTAATCAAACAAAACTGTGCAGACTGTGAAATGATCAACACAAAATTAAGTTAATAGACGAAATTCTCTTCACGGTCTATTGTTCTCATCCTGTAAAAACCAACGCCATCTTGCAATCGCAAAACATTTATCAAACGATAAGGTTCCACAAGTCACAGTGACGAGGGAATGTTTGGGCCAAACTAACAGAAACAATGATAAAATAATTAAATTTCGCTGAATTAATCAAACAAAACTGTGCAGACTGTGAAATGATCAACACAAAATTAAGTTAATAGACGAAATTCTCTTCACGGTCTATTGTTCTCATCCTGTAAAAACCAACGCCATCTTGCAATCGCAAAACTTTTATCAAACGATAAGGTTCCACAAGTCACAGTGACGAGGGAATGTTTGGGCCAAACTAACAGAAACAATGATAAAATAATTAAATTTCGCTCAATTAATCAAACAAAACTGTGCAGACTGTGAAATGATCAACACAAAATTAAGTTAATAGACGAAATTCTCTTCACGGTCTATTGTTCTCATCCTGTAAAAACCAACGCCATCTTGCAATCGCAAAACATTTATCAAACGATAAGGTTCCACAAGTCACAGTGACGAGGGAATGTTTGGGCCAAACTAACAGAAACAATGATAAAATAATTAAATTTCGCTCAATTAATCAAACAAAACTGTGCAGACTGTGAAATGATCAACACAAAGTTAAGTTAATAGACGAAATTCTCTTCACGGTCTATTGTTCTCATCCTGTAAAAACCAACGCCATCTTGCAATCGCAAAACATTTATCAAACGATAAGGTTCCACAAGTCACAGTGACGAGGGAATGTTTGGGCCAAACTAACAGAAACAATGATAAAATAATTAAATTTCGCTCAATTAATCAAACAAAACTGTGCAGACTGTGAAATGATCAACACAAAATTAAGTTAATAGACGAAATTCTCTTCACCGTTTTCGTTCTACCCTGTAAAAACCAACGCCATCTTGCAATCGCAAAACTTTTATCAAACGATAAGGTTCCACAAGTCACAGTGACGAGGGAATGTTTGGGCCAAACTAACAGAAACAATGATAAAATAATTAAATTTCGCTCAATTAATCAAACAAAACTGTGCAGACTGTGAAATGATCAACACAAAATTAAGTTAATAGACTTAATTCTCTTCACGGTCTATTGTTCTCATCCTGTAAAAACCAACGCCATCTTGCAATCGCAAAACTTTTATCAAACGATAAGGTTCCACAAGTCACAGTGACGAGGGAATGTTTGGGCCAAACTAACAGAAACAATGATAAAATAATTAAATTTCGCTCAATTAATCAAACAAAACTGTGCAGACTGTGAAATGATCAACACAAAATTAAGTTAATAGACGAAATTCTCTTCACGGTCTATTGTTCTCATCCTGTAAAAACCAACGCCATCTTGCAATCGCAAAACTTTTATCAAACAATAAGGTTCCACAAGTCACAGTGGCGAGGGAATGTTTGGGCCAAACTAACAGAAGCAATGATAAAATAATTAAATTTCGCTTAATTAATCAAACAAAACTGTGCAGACTGTGAAATGATCAACACAAAATTAAGTTAATAGACGAAATTCTCTTCACGGTCTATTGTTCTCATCCTGTAAAAACCAACGCCATCTTGCAATCGCAAAACTTTTATCAAACAATAAGGTTCCACAAGTCACAGTGGCGAGGGAATGTTTGGGCCAAATTAACAGAAGTAATGATAAAATAATTGAATTTCGCTCAATTAATCAAACGAAACTGTGCAGACTGTGAAATGATCAACACAAAGTTAGGTTAATAGACGAAATTCTCTTCACCGTTTTCGTTTTATCCTGTAAAAACCAACGCCATCTTGCAATCGCTAAACTTTTATCAAACAATAAGGTCCCACATGTCACAGTGGCGAGGGAATGTTTGGGCCAAACTAACAGAAGCAATGATAAAATAATTGAATTTCGCTCAATTAATAAAAAGAAACTGTGCAGACTGTGAAATGATCAACACAAAGTTAAGTTAATAGACGAAATTCTCTTCACCGTTTTCGTTTTATCCTGTAAAAACCAACGCCATCTTGCAATCGCTAAACTTTTATCAAACAATAAGGTCCCACATGTCACAGTGGCGAGGGAATGTTTGGGCCAAACGAACAGAAGCAATGATAAAATAATTAAATTTCGCTTAATTAATCAAACAAAACTGTGCAGACTGTGAAATGATCAACACAAAATTAAGTTAATAGACGAAATTCTCTTCACGGTCTATTGTTCTCATCCTGTAAAAACCAACGCCATCTTGCAATCGCAAAACTTTTATCATACGATAAGGTTCCACAAGTCACAGTGGCGAGGGAATGTTTGGGCCAAACTGACAGAAACAATGATAAAATAATTAAATTTCGCTCAATTAATAAAAAGAAACTGTGCAGACTGTGAAATGATCAACACAAAGTTAAGTTAATAGACGAAATTCTCTTCACCGTTTTCGTTCTATCCTGTAAAAACCAACGCCATCTTGCAATCGCTAAACTTTTATCAAACAATAAGGTTCCACATGTCACAGTGCGACAGTGGCGAGGGAATGTTTGGGCCAAACTAACAGAAGTAATGATAAAATAATTAAATTTCGCTCAATTAATCAAACGAAACTGTGCAGACTGTGAAATGATCAACACAGAGTTAAGTTAATAGACGAAATTCTCTTCACCGTTTTCGTTCTATCCTGTAAAAACTAACGCCATCTTGCAATCGCAAAACTTTTATCAAACGATAAGGTTCCACATGTCACAGTGGCGAGGGAATGTTTGGGCCAAACTAACAGAAGCAATGATACAATAATTAAATTTCGCTCAATTAATAAAAAGAAACTGTGCAGACTGTGAAATGATCAACACAAAGTTAAGTTAATAGACGAAATTCTCTTTACCGTTTTCGTTCTATCCTGTAAAAACCGACGCCATCTTGCAATCGCTAAACTTTTATCAAACAATAAGGTCCCACATGTCACAGTGGCGAGGGAATGTTTGGGCCAAACGAACAGAAGCAATGATAAAATAATTAAATTTCGCTTAATTAATCAAACAAAACTGTGCAGACTGTGAAATGATCAACACAAAATTAAGTTAATAGACGAAATTCTCTTCACGGTCTATTGTTCTCATCCTGTAAAAACCAACGCCATCTTGCAATCGCAAAACTTTTATCATACGATAAGGTTCCACAAGTCACAGTGGCGAGGGAATGTTTGGGCCAAACTAACAGAAACAATGATAAAATAATTAAATTTCGCTCAATTAATAAAAAGAAACTGTGCAGACTGTGAAATGATCAACACAAAGTTAAGTTAATAGACGAAATTCTCTTCACCGTTTTCGTTCTATCCTGTAAAAACCAACGCCATCTTGCAATCGCAAAACTTTTATCAAACGATAAGGTTCCACATGTCACAGTGGCGAGGGAATGTTTGGGCCAAACTAACAGAAGCAATGATAAAATAATTAAATTTCGCTCAATTAATAAAAAGAAACTGTGCAGACTGTGAAATGATCAACACAAAGTTAAGTTAATAGACGAAATTCTCTTTACCGTTTTCGTTCTATCCTGTAAAAACCAACGCCATCTTGCAATCGCTAAACTTTTATCAAACGATAAGGTTCCACATGTCACAGTGGCGAGGGAATGTTTGGGCCAAACGAACAGAAGCAATGATAAAATAATTAAATTTCGCTTAATTAATAAAAAGAAACTGTGCAGACTGTGAAATGATCAACACAGAGTTAAGTTAATAGACGAAATTCTCTTTACCGTTTTCGTTCTATCCTGTAAAAATCAACGCCATCTTGCAATCGCTAAACTTTTATCAAACGATAAGGTTCCACAAGTCACAGTGGCGAGGGAATGTTTGGGCCAAACTATCAGAAGCAATGATAAAATAATTAAATTTCCCTTAATTAATCAAACGAAACTGTGCAGACTGTAAAATGATCAACACAAAGTTTTGAGGATAAGCGAAATTCCCTTCACGGTCTATTGTACTCATCCTGTAAAAACCAACGCCATCTTGTAATCGCTAAACGTTTACCAAACGATAAGGCTAATGTGCTGATGTGATACGATTGCGATAAGATGCCATTGTATGAAACTGTACATTAATGTCAGTAATTAAATACTGCACTCGTAAAACTGTGCGCATAAAAACGGTATTGAAAAGCATTCTAGTGCTGGTGAAGCGTCACTGCTAAACGAGTATGGAGAACTTTCAAATATATAATCTGAAAATTATAAACAGTAAATAATTTGAGGAAATGTAAATGCACACTTTCCAAATCCTTTTGCAGGAACTTTTCTTTTCATAGTCTTCGTTTGTTTAACATTTTGGAACATTCCCTTGAAAATAAATATGTAACATAAAATAATAAATACTTCATTTTTCACTAGTACGTTATTCAGTAAGTTATAAAAGTGCCTAATGTGGTGACATACAGATGTGACTGACATGCATACAAAACGTCACCAAATTTCAAGGTCACACAACATCTGTTCACCATTGAACAGATTTTTAGATATGTTGAAAGCACAATTTTTACTTATATTACCTATAACTTTCACGTACACTATATTCCAATTATTACGAGCTTCCTCCAGAAAGCGGGTTGTTTCGAACAAAAACAAAGGTTTATTTTTGCTAAAACTTTTCTCTTCACAGGTGCACTCTCGTACTTAAGTAGTTCGCAGAGGCGTAACCAGAACTACTGTGGGGGGGGGGGGGGGTGCCAGAGTTGTAGCCAGTACAGGTCAAATTTTATAAGCTGGCACTTGACTTTTAGTAGAAATTGTGTATTCGTCGTCTAGAAAACATCAGGTACCTCATTGGGTCCATAAATCGCGGGATGAAATACATATGAAGTATTTTTTAGACATCAAAATAGAATTGAAAACAAATTAAAAATTAATACAAATGATAAGAAAACTATCGCAGACTGTATAGCTTATTCGTTATAAAATAACTAGAAATATTATTACTTACAATAATAATAGATCATTAGGTACCACCTTATTAAACTTTATAGTAAACACAATTGTAAACTTTATATTAAACAAAGTTATAATACTGAAGACTATTATTAAACTAACGAGACAAGATGCCTAGATCTCTAAAATCTTAAAATGAAAAATTTTCGATTAAGAAAAGTACAAGATATAAGATACAATACAAATATATCAACATAACTTACAAACTGTACGAACTATTTATTAGGAATAAACTGTGGTTGAATTTAATAATAAATACATAAAAACCTCTTAACCACAAACCTTCTTTATTTTACCCTTATGTACATTTCAGTTACAAAGTAACCATCCTCAAAGGAATAGCATACAAAGTCTGTACAAAGATAAGAGTTATTGTATGTTATCCCTCTGAGGATGGTTACTTGGTAACTGAAATGTACATTAGGGTAAATTTTTTAAAAAATTGTAATTAAGAGGTTTTTATGTATTTATTATTAAACTTAACGAACCCTCCAAACAAAAGGCAGGTTAATAAAAACACTATAATTACTTACCTTTTCATTTTAAAATATCATTAAAAAGTATCAGACAACTATAGTTTCATTGTCATGGAAGTATAAGTAGACCTACATGAATTATAAATTAGTTATACATTGACTCAGTTGTATGATTAATAAAAAACATTATCTATCAAAACGCCATATAAAATCAACGAGCATGGAATTAGCCTATATTTAGATAGCAAAACAAGTCATAAAATATTTCTTACTTAATCAATTCTTACTGAGGTCAAAAAAAAGAAAAATTATTCGCCTCATTGTCAAAGTGCTGGATTTCAAACATGTGGTCAATCAGTTCGAATTCGACTGTCATTTTCTAGAAAATTAATTATTGAATAAATATTTGAAAAAACTATATTAACATCAATGGTCATCCACTACAGGTTAAAAAAATTTATATTTGAACTTGATTTGGATAAATAAAAACGTATTTGATTAAGAATTGAAGATTTGTAAAAGATATTTATACATAAGGGAATGTGAGCTAACAAAAAAAATTGAAAAACCGAGTCGATAGTAAGATTTTTTTAAAGAAAAGAAGTTGTTTAAAAATTGTAGGTAAATCTTTTATATCTGTCTTATTTAATCCAAACATAGCCGGGTACAGTCAGTAAAACAATTAAACATTTTAGGTAAATCTTTTATATCTGTCTTATTTAATCCAAACATAGCCGGGTACAGTCAGTAAAACAATTAAACATTTTAGGTAAATCTTTTATATCTGTCTTATTTAATCCAAACATAGCCGGGTACAGTCAGTAAAACAATTAAACATTTTAGGTAAATCTTTTATATCTGTCTTATTTAATCCAAACATAGCCGGGTACAGTCAGTAAAACAATTAAACATTTTAGGTAAATCTTTTATATCTGTCTTATTTAATCCAAACATAGCCGGGTACAGTCAGTAAAACAATTAAACATTTTAGGTAAATCTTTTATATCTGTCTTATTTAATCCAAACATAGCCGGGTACAGTCAGTAAAACAATTAAACATTTTAGGTAAATCTTTTATATCTGTCTTATTTAATCCAAACATAGCCGGGTACAGTCAGTAAAATACTTAAACATTTTAGGTAAATCTTTTATATCTGTCTTATTTAATCCAAACATAGCCGGGTACAGTCAGTAAAACAATTAAAAATTTTAAAAAACACTAAAATATTAGAATGAATTCCGTATATTGTTAAAATTTAAAACAAAACAAAATTAACTAATATCCTGATAAAGTCCAAAATATATTACAAAGTATCAGATACAATTTTTTTTAACTATCAAAAAGATAAGTAGGGGCAATTGTAAGAGACAAAGTAATGGCGGTTGTAAAGTAATTGGATAGGCCTATTAGCTAAAAAGTAATACATTAATACTCTCTTCAATATTGTGATGTATTAATGGTAGAATAATATTTTTTTTAATAATGTAATTTTGATAAATAAATGCCCTGAAGAGGCATTTAGATTTCGAAACATTGGGAAATTATTTTTAATGTTAAATTTGTCTGATTTGATCGAAACCTATCTACTAATTATTAATTATAACAGACGTTAAAATACTCACAAAATACCAAAATAATGATTGTTATAAGTGAAATACCCCTGCACATAATTTCCAGCCAGTGTGTCGAGACTAATATTGGATTGGATTCACAAGACACGATTGCCTCTCCACAGTGACGAGAATGAAAAATGTCCGCTTAGGAGAGTCGCACATTGGATTTTATTACACTCATGGCCGGCAGTTCATACGATTAATGTCATTTTGCCAACTGTTAAAAAAGTTATCTCTTTTTCAATAAATTAATACATTAGGATACAGACTTACTTAGGATAACATTAGTACTTTTTTAAACACTTCTTCTAGAAACATACATTTTTCTATTGTTTGCCTATTTCATATATTTATTTTATTTAGTGAAACTATTGTTTTATATGTCATTTTATTTTAATAATAAAACTATTCTTGCGTAGTTCACTTATCTTTCCCCGTATTATGTTCGTGTGCGCGAATAGTTTTTAGTAAAATAGCCTAAATTTAGCATTACAATAAATTTATGAATGAATAAATGTTCGAAGAACCAAACTACTGAATCGATACGCACAGAAGTGTTATTTACAATATGTTAAAACAGCCACCGATGCTAAGAAGCTGATATGCCCGTGGTAGTTGACAACGTTGGCGTCTGTAGTCTAGGTTATAGGTCACGCGTGTAGGCGATTCGCGTTCATATGAAATCTTCTCTAAATGCCAGAGGAGAACCCTAAGAGGCATTCTTTAAACGTTACCACTGGGGCCCCTGTTAGGGGATTACCCCATGTGAGCTGTCTCACCTCCATCAAGGAAGTCCGTTCTTATTTCAACAGATAACAGATGCGACGAGTGGTATCTGTGCGGTGTGAAACGATTGGAAGAATATAGATGGTGAAAGTGAAGGTTGTGGCAAGGATCCAGCCTTCTGGCTCTGCCCATGCCAAAACGCACAGACCCACCCGCTCGCGAAATCCACTTCCAGCTATGAAACGTCCACCCCACGAATCCAACCTCAAACCCGTGACTAGCGGCAAGCCAGAGAGAGGTTTGGTGCCACGACCCGTGGTACTAGTATGTAAGTCTTTCGACCTTGCTGTAAGCTCAAGACTTGTCACCGTACTGCCCCTCGGACAAAACTAAAACCAACCAGGAATAGCGGTTTGACCGCTTTGAACTACTAGAAACAAGTAGAATTTCCCGAACAGCCAGGTTTCCATACTTTTATACCCCGTATGATTAGTTCTAGGTAGTAAAATTGTACCATTATCCACTCCCGGGTGGCCTTACTTAAGGGCCGAACCTACTGACTAGAGACGTGGTCCTAGGCGGGCATAATCCACACGTTGGACCTTGAGAATGACACTCGGCCACACTGTATACTTCGATCAGAGGTACGGATCAATATTAAGTCCAATGTTTATAAAGTAGAAAAGTATTTCCCGCTGTAGACACCTTAACTTTTCCCACATACTCAAGTCTCTTAACCGCACCTTCTACTTCACCTCGTTCCTCATGCCTGGTATTTGACCGTTTAGATGTACAAAGCAGAAACCACTATAGTAGGGAAAAGCATTTCATGCTGTTGACGCTTTAATTTTCCCGCATATGCTCAAGTACATTGTTCCACCTCACCGCACCTACTATTTCAACTCGATTCTCATTTCTGGTATTTGACCGTTTAGATATACAAAGCAGAGGTCATTACTGTAGGGGAGTGTTTTTTCCATCAACCACAAAAACGCCTGCCATAATGTCACCCATCCCTAGTTTCATTAATACAAACAATAAACCCTTAAAACAAAATTTTAAGCCAATTCCTACTTAAATCAACAAAGAAAAATTTTATTTTAGTTTCTTTTTATTTTTTAATTGCAGTTAAAATAAATGTATATATATATACAGGCTACGTATGTCAGAAAAACAATACTAAAAGGCAAAACAGAAATCTAATTTCTTTGCAATTTTTCATTTTCCCTCTCTATGTAGGCTATGGGTGTTGGACTATTATTTTTGTTTGTTACTATTTACTATTCTTTGTTTCGTCGCTTGCATTGTGTTGTAGTTTCTTTTCGCTTTCCTTTCCCATTGTCCGTTTGTGAAGCAAGAATCGATACCGTTAATCCAGTTTGTTTATTTTATTCTTTCCATTCATTTTTAATCCTAGACCATTGTTGGTGATATTGCGTAGTAACCATGGCAACAATTTAAGGTTGTGCAATGGAGGTTTCGACAACAACCAGATGGGTGCAAAAAAAAATAAATTCATATACATCTTTGAGAAGTATGCTATATTACTAGCTATAGGAAAGTTGGCTCAGCGCCAAAGCGCGCTAGACTTTGAACACGAAGATATTCAGTTCGAATCCGACCTAAATTACCCAAATTTTTATAATTTAACTATTGAATAAATATTTGAAAGAAAACTGTATTATCATCAATTGCCGTCCGCTTTAGGTTAAAAAAATTGTTTTTGATCTTGAATGGATGAATAAAAACGTATTTTATTAACGATTGAAAATTTGAAAATATATCAGGAGAGTGTAAGCTAATAGAAGGAATTTATTAAAAAAAGAGATATGTTGTTAGGATATGGATCCCTGTTCTTATACTCCTATAGGGGTCGCGGTCGACCATGGGTATCCAAAATGGGGGTGCGCGAAGGCAAGTCAGTGGGAGCGAGAGACCAGTTGGAAAATAAATTTTCATTTAGTTAAGATAAGTACACAATTTATTAAAATTAAAAACAAAATTTACATCTCAGATTATTCACGTAGGTAATTTTAATGTCGATGTTTACAAAATTTTAATGAAATACTGTACATGCATTTATAAAAGAAATATAAGCAAGGTTTATAAACTTGTGACGAGAATATTTACAGAGTAGCCGGGGACCCGTTAGAAGACCCTCTTGGTTTCATAATTTGCACCAATGATTCGTATTGTCATCTGCCCAACTATTCAGATCTCTCGATTATAAAATAAATGCAGCCTTGTTATATAGCCACCATTCGCTACGGACAGGACATATGGACATGTGATAAGGACTTACTTGATGCTGAATTGTGTATCTAATTCAGAGGAAACATTTTTTTTTATTATACTTTAATCTGTACTTCAAGCACACTTGCTGAAGAAACAGACTCGCTGTAGATACAGATTCTTAAACACAAACTCGTTGAAGACTCAGACTCTTAAACACAGACTCGCTGAATACACAGACTCGCTGAAGACACAGACTCACTGAAGACACAGACTCTTAGACACATAATTACTGAAGACACAGACTCGCTGAAGACACAGACTCACTGAAGACACAGACTCTAAAACACAAATTCACTGAAGACAGACTCTTAAACACAGACTAGCTGAAGTCACAGACTCTTAAACAAAGATTCGCTGAAGACACAGACTCTAAAACACAAATTCGCGAGATGGAAGTCCTGGTGAAGTTTCTTCAAGAAAATAGCTTCCTTTCAGAGTGAGTGTGAAAATAAAGAACAAATATAGAATGTATTGTAAGTAAGTATATAAGGAATGTATGGAGATTGTCGGAGATTATCAGTGTATTGAGGCAGGTCTAACTCAGGTTAGTGATTCTCTCGAGTGACCCAAGCCTCTCCTTCACCCTTAACCATATGCATTATCTTAAACACTTAGCATATGCCCTATCTAGCCTACGTTAACCTTTAAACTTCACACATAAGGTTTTTCCAAGTACTTTTGTTTAGTTTAACATAGGAAACCCATGCCGTAGGAAACTAATACAATATAGAGTTGTCACAAAGTAAGTATATTTCAAGGAAAATATCCTGCCAACTCGGAACGTAATCGCCTCATCCTAACACAGATGGTATTTATGTCCTTACATATATCTGACGTAAACTTCCTGTATCTGTGCAAACAATGATGGTCTTTTACCCTTTACGAGCCTTTCATCTCAACTAGGTGAAAGAAGAACAATATGTTTATATTAAGTCACTCACAAACTTATTATATAATCTGCGTTTAGCCACAAGAAACAACTCCTTTTACACAACAAAGGTGGTTTTAGGAGAGATATGATAGAGCTGTTTTCCTTTGAGGGGTAGCGTACTCAAGGAAATGCGGAAGCTATGATTCGATCGCCCGTTATTAGGCCTACTGAGGCAACTGCTGACAAAACAAACTAAAGTTATATATGCTGACAACACGAATATTGTTTGCCAGGAAAACCACTCTTTCGTAATTGTTTCTGGAAACACACACACAAGCACGCATTTTTATTATATATTTTCAAGTAATCAGTAATGCTTTCTTGGATTTATTTACCACTCTGTTACTTTTGTGTCTATTCTTATTGGAAACATACTGTTCATATTTTGTATTAACTTTTAAACGGACGTTTTGATTTAATGTTTCTTTTTCTGGCCGAAAACCAATTTTAGACATCATCACCAATCTATGGTAGTGTTTAAAACAATGAATTCTAACTAAAATAAAATTACAAAAAATAAATAAATAACAACAAAAAGCAAACAAACCATAATAATAATAATATTACAATAAATTAATAGTATTAAAACATAATAATTATAAAACAATAAATAAGTAATATATTATTAATACTACAACAATACAGTTTATCCCTTAAATAACGAAATAAATAAATAAAAATATATTTAACAACAAATAAGTATCTATGCATACACACAAACATAAATAAATACATATACTCCAGTTAATGAATATGTAAATGAATTTAAATAAAGAAATTAAAATATTAAATCTTTAATACAAATAAGTGGCGCAAAAAACGATGACATGGCCAATGGCCACGGCATCGTCCCTAAACACCACCTTTAAAATTACTTATGAGTTAAAACTGTCATGGACGTTTTGATGTAAGATAACCCATTAAAACACACAATATGAATTGAAACATATGTGTAATATCATATTGAAAAGTTTCAAACCTATAAGGACAACCGCGAAGGAAAAAGCATAAGCAAATTATAAATTTTTTATTCTATTAACAAATCACTAAAAGAAAAAATTACCATGCTTTACCAAAATTAAAAAAAATAAATTTACCAAAATTTAAAAAAATGCATGTTTCAGTACATTTTTCTGCCATTTCTAACTTTTCAATATTCTCTTTTGTTGACGCGTTTCGGATTAACTCCATTTTCAAAACTTCAATAGTACTGGTCGCCCAACTTTTGAGCTCGTCTTCATCTATACCGTTAGCCACGCCCCCACCACTTCCAGATCTCACTTCCTGTCTATGCGCGCCAACTTTTGCTTCTTGCGTCCACCTACTTAATAATTTTAAACTTTTAAATATATAAAATTATTAAGTAGGTGGACGCAAGAAGCAAAAGTAGGCGTGCAAAAACAGGAAATGAGATCTGCAGGTGGTGGGGGCGTGGCTAACGGTATATAAAGACGAGCTCAAAAGTTGGGCGACGAGTACTATAGAAGTTTTGAAAATGGAGTTAATCCGGAACGCGTCAACAAAAGAGAATATTGAAACGTTAGGAATGGCAGAAAAATGTTCTCAAACATATAGAAATATTCCTAACAGAAACAAAGATGAGTATATTAATAATTTTAAAAAAATGTATTCGCCCACTTTACATGTTACTAGTTTTTTGTATTTTGGTCAAATGATGATTTTGTCCTCATAAGACAAATATTTAACATATTCCGTTTAATGCATTTAACAAGGTGCACTATCTCATTTCTTTACACGATTAATATACAACAGGGTGTCTAGTAAAATAGCTTGAAGAAATTCCCTGAGTTTTCCCTGACTTTTCCTCTTTTAGATGTCTATAGAAAGCCCAGTTTACATTGGGCCCATCCATTGATATCTGAAGGATCTTGGATAAATCCAGACTTTGAAGAACGAATTGAGTAACTCTTTTGCTTTTGTGTCTGTAAGAAACACAGAACCAAAATATCGAGCTTTCACTTCATCCGTCTCTGCATCCCAATACCTAACACTCAAATCCATTTGGGCTCTTTGTGATATTTTGTTTAAACTTTCATCAAAGCCAATTACATAGTTAGAATTTGAATTTAATGATGTCAGTAACAGGTCTTTAATATAATTTGATAAACCGAATACAACACTATAGGAAATTTTATCTTTCCCCAATCTCATGTTCTGTGCAATGGTGCTATCAGGGAACATCCTTGGAAAGAGGCACACACTACCTTCTGCATTGCGTAAAGAAGTGTTGCATTACTAAATTCACGCACCATATAATCTCTGCTTCAGTCACTTCATCTTTTAGTTTATATTTATTCTAAGGAAGGAGGGGAGGTAATGACGACATCTGCATGACGCGCTTGCCCGCTACTGCAATGAAAACTGGAACCTTCCATGTTGAAATAAACAGTGTAAAAATAATCACCGTCAAATAAAACACATACTATCACGAGTCTAGGCAAATAGCTGGCTACGAATGTTTACACAGCGTTCTGTGTGGTCAGAAACAGACTGAGTTATCTGTTATGCCCGCCTGTCCATATGATAACAGAACCACTGCGCACCCCAAGGCCACGGTCCAGGCTAAAACCTCCCAGCTGTACCAACTAGACACGTTTAATATTTATTGACATAATAAGTCTTGAAGTCATAGCAATGGGCTTATCAAATAAATAATGGGCATCTAAATAAAGAAGTGTTATTTCCTGACTGCCCTGACCCTAAACCGCTGGCTTACAATACCAAATATTCGAGAGCAATGGCCACTAGTTTTGTTTCTAATCAAAATAAATATTTTCCCGATTTTTTAAAATTTTCCCTGACTTTTCCCTGAATTTTCCAGAATGTTAAAATTCCCTGACTTTTCCAGGTTTTCCCGGTTTTCCCTGTCACTAGACACCCTGTACAAGAGAGAAAACGAGAGAGTAAAGGTGTGGGGGAAAGATGGTTTGCTTCTGTTTTTACCTTCCAGACGGAAACGACTTCTACAACTATGTGGGATTATTTTAAACAAAATCTGGCCTTATTTATTTACGTATCACGAGCATGATTAATCATGAATTAAATCTGTGCTTGTCTTATCTATAAGTGTTATATATCCTACTCACAGAAAATCCAAACTAATGCCACTCCAGTTATATAGGCCCACAATCAGAAAGGATTGAGGTATCGCTTACACTCCACAAGGATTAACTTTAATATTTTCTTTTTTTCAATATATTACTTAAGAATACATATGAAACAAGAAAAGCGTGACGCAAACTATAAATGCAGGTTAAAATTTGAAAGAAACATAATCGCAATTTACAAACACACTTGAATCAGTATAGAATAAACGTTTCTTAATACATCAGAGTTCAATATTACACTACATTACTATAACCTGCATTACAATACAGCTACAAGAATCAGGTTAGGTTAGGTATTTGTCAACAAAAGATAATGTCTCAATACAATATACCTTCGTGTTGCAAGGCCGGGAAAATGGAAGCACTCCTTCAATTCGGCAACCAAGTAGTTTATATGGAAAACTTTATTTTTTCAATTCCTTCTATTAGCTCACACTCTCCTGATATATACCTTGTACAAATTTTCAATCGTTAATAAAATACTTTTTATTTATCTAATACATTTTTTTAAAGTGTGAATGACAATAAACTGATGTTAATAGTTTTTTTTTCAAATATTTATTCAGTAATTAAAATTTTAAAAAGCTGATGTATCTGTCGGATTCGAATTGAATGACTACATGTTTTAAATCCAGGACTTTGACACTGAGCCAACTTTCCTATTGCCAGAAATCTATTACTTAAAGATGTATATGGAATTGTAAGAGAAAGGTTCCTTGTAATAATGAGACTATACCAGAGATGGATAGAATAAGACATCATAATGAGCCTCATAAATTAGTAACGAAGAGAAAGAAACCGATTCATTAGTAAGAAACAAAATTAATAGTCAACACCATATAGATACCGTATAGAGAGAGAAATGGAAAAATGCAAGAAAATTGTTTTATATTTTGGTACTTAATATTGTGATTCTGTTATATGTAGACTATATACATATTTATATTAATTACAATTATAAAATGAAAAATAACATTAAAAAATTATATATAAAAATATAAATATAAAATAAAATATAAAAATATAAATAAATAAGTAAAATTTTCCTTTGAAGGAATTGACATCAAAACCTTTTTTTTTTTAAACTTATTTATACTGTAATGAATCCTATGCCTGGATTTTATATATCTATATGATATTGTAATATAAATAATGCGTTAATCCGTGTTTTGACAGTGAGGTTAGGTTTGAAGATAATTATTGTCAAGTTATAACCACTAATTATGGTTTAGGACATAAAATAAAGTTTTTCTTTCGAATGTATTTTTAAATAAACGTATGTAAAAGTAAAAATAAGTGGAATGAATTCATTCTTTGTCAGTATTATCGAAATGTCTAATGAACAGTGCATGTGTGTGGTACTAATAAAACACAACATTGCTAATAAATGCGAAATTAAGGTATTTTTCTGGTAAGTGAAAGCTTCAGGAAATGTTAGCCTGTCTCTCCCTCCCACAAAACCCAACGAATTCATCTCAGACCCAAAACCTACCTATAGGCTAACTCTCCACAATTAACTGAACTAACTCATCATCAAGGCTCAACTGCCAAGAAGAGCAAGGAACTTTAGTTAAATCTAGCAAGGAGTTACGCCGATTGAGGACATTGGCAAAGTTCCAACTATAGCCAATTTGTTTGGGAGGCCAAACAGGATATCCTTTATACTTTCTGCACTCAGACAACATAGGTTTGTGACCACTATTAGGTTCTTCCTTGTAGATTATTGTAAATTCATTAGTCAACCACAAACTGACTAACTGTAATGTTAGAAAAAATATTCTCTTGTCCATGGCAAGCCGTTACTGCCTAATGTCCAACTTCGCTATCCATTGTGTGTGTGCGTGCGCGCGCGCGTGTGTGTGCGTGTGTGTGCGTGCGCGCGCGTGCAAAGACTCAGTCTTTGTATGTTATCCCTCTGAGGATGGTTACTTTGTAACTGAAATGTACATTAGGGTAAATTAAAGAAAGTTTGTGGTTAAGAAAGTGTTTGTGTATTTATTATAATATATGCGTTAAAACAGCTGTTCTACCACACAACCTATAACATAAAATCAGCTGTTTTATGAAATCATTTGTTATCACTTATTTAAGCCGAATTGCTCGAAATAGCTATGTTACATACCTGGCCCCACTTGTGAAAAGTTTGCTCCCACATTAAACTAAAATTAACTCTTTAAAATTTATTAATAAAATTAGGGATGGGCCGATTCCTAAATTTTCGATTCCGATTCTAAAATTTTCCTTTCGATTCTCGATTTTTTAGTCGATTCTCGATTCTTTCAAGTTATATTAGCTTACATGCTAGTTCTCTAATAATTAATTTAGTTAACATCTTGGTCATATGGCAAAACCTTTTAAAAGTTCTGTTTTAATGTAATAGGCTGCAAAAAACCTTCAACCGTGAGAGTGATATCTGTCTATAATATAATTTATTAAGGTTAAGTTTCGGAGGAATAATACAGTGTTTCTGTTATCCGTCTATTCGCTCAACCGTCATGGCCACGGTTCCGACGGTGACGGTTAATCGAGTTTTTACTGTACTTTTTTGTGTTTTGTTCTGACATTTAGTGAGAGAGAGAGAGAGAGAGAGAGAGAGAGAGAGAGAGAGAGAGACGAGCGATGTCAAACGACCAGAAATGGTTACGATCTTGATTGCTGTTGCTTCATAAATAATAATATTTTCGTTTACTTTAATCATTTAATTCATTCAAATCAACTAATACATAAATAAGACATAGTTGGTAATTAATTATTTTTCCACACAAATATAATAAATTTTGGTAATAAATTTTGTTTGGTAATAAATTACTCCACACGCATATTTTAATAGTTAACAAAATAGGAATCGGAATCGACGCTTTTATGAATGAAGAATCCAGTATCGACGATTCCTCGATACCACCTAGAATCGACGATTCCTGGAATCGAGAATCGGAATCGGCCCATCCCTAAATGAAATAATATTTGAAAAATTGTGTTAACATCAATTGTCATTCACTATAAGTTTAAAAAGTGCATTGAACTTGAATAGAAGAATAAACCGTATTTTATTAACGATTGAAAAATTGAAGATATTATATATAACGAGGGTGTAAAGTAATATAAGGAATTGAAAAAGATAAACTTAGTGTGGCCACAACTGACACTAGCAAGGTTTTACGTCACTTGATGCAAGATATATCTATCCAAATGTTGACACTGCCTTAAAATAGTTCTTATATAATTGGGGCTTCTTCGACAAACTACACAGAAAAAATACGTCATTACATCTGCTCACCACTGAAAGAAGGGTAACCCCAGAGATGTCGAACGATGACTTAATATACAGCTCGAAAAATGCATGGGGAAGTCTATACATTTAGTTTAATATTTCAATCATTTTAATCTTGTTGTTAGCGTAAACTCGTTATTAAACTTGATTTATTAAACAGTAAACATCAATCCATCAAATTCACTCATGAAGTAGAAGCCAATAATAGGTTAGCCTTTTTAGATATTTTATGTATTAGGAACAACTCTAATATTGGGTTTCACATATAAAGAAAATCAACCAACAATAATTGATGATTTTTAAATGATTTGAACTATAGCCACGCCCATAAATTAGAGGCATTTAATAGTATGATTGATAGAGCGCTGAGGGTTCCTCTTTCACCTCAGTGTCTAGTTAAAGAAATAGAATATGTCAAATCTATAGCTCACTTTAATGGGTTTGATTCTAACATTGGCAAAAACACCGTAAGAAAATGTAAGTTTATTATAAGATATCAATCGTGTTAAAGAGGGCAGAGCGGTATTCTCAGACAGGTTATTTGTTTATGAAAGTACAGGTATATTCATGGCCAAAAGTAAAAGATATTTGATGTTTAAACGCCGATAAAGGCCCGATTTCTGGTTCTATTTTATTTTCCTTGTTACGACCATATACATGACAGTTTTCTTTAGTTGTAATTATAGTATTGATATGATATTTTATTATTGTTAGTGATATTACAATTATTATTAATAATGATGTGGTTAATACAGTTACTCTAGTTTTAGTTATCATTAATTTTATTATTATTTTGGTACTCATACTGTCTTGTATAATAGTTTATAAGTTGGATCTGTCACACTAGGTCAGTAATGGGCGTGGTCTTGTTCCTATGCTCAGCGCTGTTTGTTGGTTAAACTGGTTGCTGGGCGGAGGAGTGGGAGTGATGCCCATTACGAGTAGTCATTAGGTCTTTAGTTTTTAGATTCCAGTATGTTTGTAACCTTCTGATGATGCTAACCGTGTTAGCGAAATGTACAAAATTCTTTAATATTTTTAGATTCCAGTATGTTTGTAACCTTCTGATGATGCTAACCGTGTTAGCGAAATGTACAAAATTCTTTATTATTTGTAGCAAAGGTTATTGTTTCAATTACTTTGTTTGAGTAAGTTTATTATTAAGATAATTTTAAACGCTTTGAATTTTCCTTACAAGGGAAAAACACTTTAAATCCGTGCATGGACACGAGAATATTAAACGGAAAAAGCACTTTAACAGGTAGCAGTAGACAATGGATGTATTTTGAATAAAAAAATCGGCAAAACAAACGGCATGTTCTGATGATAATATGAAGTGGCCTCGCGTCGAAAATGATTAAGCCTGGCTCTGCTTCCCGCTCGTTTTCGAACGCACGACTCATGAACGGAAAATACTTGTGTGACCTACACAGACTTTCGTGTGCCATTAGCTACAACTTTGAAATTATATTTGTACTAGACGAAATCATATATTACCAATATATACATTCTCTACGTGTAATCTATTTTACTTCGTTACATAAATAACGAGTAGGCCTACATAGAAAGTTAGGCCTATCAGATACTTCTATATGCAAATTACTTGACTTTTCAAGTTCTGATGCCAGCCAACTTTTAATATCACATATTTTTTAAGTTATAATGCTAGTTACAGTTTCGGTATCGCTTGCAAAAAAACCACTTCTTACCAGTGGCGGTTTGTCCAAAACGGCTCTGGGGCGCAGCCCTCCCAATTACAAAAATTAATTTTTAATTAATATTCACTTGTCTTAAAATAGGTTAAGAAGAGCTTAGAATTATTTAAGCAATGTTAAAACCATAAATATTTAGCAGTTGACGCACGAAATTAGCCGCAAGCTCCGCGCGGGGCTCACAGCAGAGAGCCCCAGACTAGTGCATTGAGTGTGCGTGGAATAAGCTGAAACCGCCAAAACAGTGCGGTGTCACTCAACGCGCGTGTTACGGGTGGCCTGGGATGGAGTCCCGTAGTCATGCGCATGCGCTGAGAAATGACTAATCAGTGCTGCTACTACAATTCTATATGATTTAGGAAGCAGCATTGTAGGCTTATTTGTAATGTTCTCACAATGTTTTCATTTATAGATCCTTTGATGCGCATACACAGTGGGCTAATATACTTTTAAAAGTAAAACTTGATTCACACTACTCGTTGAGTACTCGACGCTTTAGCATAGGCAATCACTTAACTACCCAACCTAGCAAAATTTCGTAAATCACACCGTAATACGTCTATTAGTTATAGCAATGTTAATATATTAATCAATAAGTATAACTTAATAAAAGTTGTAGTTGCTTAGAATGTAAAACGAGTTAAATGGGTATCAAATTTCAAAATTGTCTCCGCACCTCGTAAATCTGGGGAGACCCCTTGTCATGAGCCCCACCAGTGTAATTGGGCAGGAGCCGCCACTGCGCTTCTTACTGATATATTACTTACCACTCACGAACTCAACACATCTGGGCAACAGTCTAGTCCGTGACTCAGCATTGGACAATCCACAGTCCTAGTGATAAACGCGTCTGGTGAAAAATATCAGTAAGTAACGGTTTTTTCGCCAAGTGATACTAAAAGTGTAATTTATAAGAAAAACCTCCAGATGTACAACACAAAAACTGCAAGTTACAATGTTAGCTTTTGTATCACTTAGTTTTTAAATTTCATTGTTAGCTTTTGTAAAACCTCGTTTCAAGTTACAGTGTGATAGCTTTACATCACTTAGTTTCTAAGTAACTATGTCAGCTTTGAATATCACCTAGTTTTTATCTTACACTATTAGCTTTTAAATCGCGTAGTTTATAAGTACATTTCTGTAACTAATCGTAAGCCTACGTAACATAATATTAATAACTTTGATGTGTACGGATCATACATACATAATGCAACTCCTACCGAAAAAAAGTCGGATCCTATTAAATAGAAACAGTCCTTTAGCAAAAGACCTACTCGTCCCAACCAAATAAACATCGTCACAAATAGAAAAACATCCCTCCTTTTTAATAACAGAATACTGATAGCCCTGCTTGAAGCCAGTATTAAAACTGCAAACCAAAAAAAAAAAAAAAAAAAACGGTAAACGATGCAAACAAAGCAAGCTTAAAGGTGAAAGTGCGACAAAAATTTTCTAAGCGAAATTATTTCGCGAAAAAATATATTTTCGTTTTATACTTTACTAACGAATAATAAGAAATCTAATTAATCACTTAAACAATAGTTTATGACTATCCGTTTTTTAAATTTAGTAAATTTGTTAAAACTTACTGAGATATAACGTTTTCGATCGCTATGTGCCGATCTTCATCAGTGTGAAACGTTCTGTCTCAGTAAGTTTTAACAAATTTACTAAATTTAAAGTTCGGATAGTCATAAACTATTGTTTAAGTGATTAATAAGATTCACCGAACGTAATGGACTACACAATTCAGGAAAAATCTATAATTTGATAAAAGAACAAAATACAGCTAATAAAAACTTTTATTGAAAAGTATTACCGATAATATTGGTGTCAACTTCAACTAAGAATTTTTAATAGTAAATTTTCAAATCCCCGCCATTGTACCACCCTAGAAAAAGAACCGAATTTACTCTATGCCCGCCTATAAAATAAACAACGACTGTCATGAATACATAAGTTTCAATAACACAGGTTAGTGAGAGTTTGCCGAGTCGTACTATACTTACGGAAAGCAATGTTCTCTGGTGATATGACTAGCATAAACTACAAACAGGTGAACTGAATACGCCGGCTTATCGTAGCAACGTAGCCAGATAACTCCGAACTGGTAAAAAACCCGTCGGACATTATCTCGGCGTTATCACAAGCGTAGTTTCTCCAATTAATATGAATTCGTTACATTCTGTACGAATGCACACAACGTTTAGCATAGATAATACCTCCATGACGGCAATAAAAATTTGAAATATGCAGGCGAATCGGTTTAAAAAACTACCCAGATTTAACGGTGAATACGATTTTCTACTTCTCATCGAAAGTTTTTATATGGATAACTTTTCAAACTATAAAGCAAGATCATTTCGTATAACAAGGCGAACTAAATTCATTAGTTACCATAACATAGCACAAGAACTCATTCTTATATGAAGCACATACTCATTTGAAGTGATTTAGCCTGTAATTTGCCCACTGAATCACAACTAGATCGCAATTAGACAGTATCTTGACGTAACTAGATACTGCAGAAATTTTATTCTGTCACTGAGAAACAAAATATGATATGCCGAATGAAATTGTCTCTATTGCTCAGCTAATGAAACTCAAAAGGCCAGTTGGGATGGTCAGGAAAATATGTAAACATCCAAATATTAGTCCAACATTAAGTAAACAGAAGTCATTACACATTGCTTGATCACCTGAATGAAGACAAGAATGGCTTTTTTCCAAAGTTCTCCAATTTATTTCAAAATGTCCCTTAAGGATCGTGGTTAGGATTTCAGAATATATTTATCAACAGACGAGTTGTTTAGAAAAAAAACAAACAAACAAGTACTATAAGCAATTTTTTACAGTCAATTCCTATTTAGGTCAACAAAAATTAGTTTTATTAATTTTTTATTAAATAATAAAAACTAATATTAAAAAAGTAACAAACTTTGCGTTGAAACAGCTGTTCTACCACATAACCTATAACATAAAATCAGCTGTTTTATGAAATCATATGTTATTACTTATTTTAAGCTTAATGGGACAAAAAAACTATATTGCATACCTTTCCCCTTTTGTGAAAAGTTTTCTCCCATATAAAACTAAAATTAATTCATCAACAAATGTTTTTAATCATTACAAATCTAATTAATCAATAAATTAATTGATAATTACAAATGTAATTAATCAACAAATGTTAAAATTAATTCATTATTAAATTAATTAATGAATTAGTATTTGAAAAATCTGTATCAACATCAAGTGTCATCTACTACAGGTTTAAAATAATTTATTTGAATTAAAGTGGATGAATAGAAAGTATGTTATTAACTATTTAAAATTTGAACAAGATAATATATAAATAGAGAGATAACTAAAAGAAGGAATTGAATAAAAGGGATCTTTCGATAGTCTGAAGCAGGGTCAGATACAATGGCTACCTTAGGTTTCCATAATGTAGCTTTTCTTTTACTTTCGTGTGTCTAAACGTTTATTTTATGAGTTGATAAGATACATCAAAGTTAACGAAAATGTAAATTAAATTATTTTATTATATATAGCAGGATTATTATATAATACTGAATACTAAAATACATGAATATTTTAACATATCTACTCGTACTGTTAGGGCAGAAAAAAATTACTAAATTTATATTATATTAAAATGTATTAATTTCCACATAAATTTAATGTTTAGATAACTTCCAAACTATTTTGTTTGACACCTGAAATGATCTGGCAAGAATGATAACCAGTTTTATTGGGATTTTTGTGGATAAAACTAAAAGCCTGAGATATACATAATGTATTTCATGCATATAAGATGTATGTACATTTACTTGGAAAATTTTAAGAAACGCCATGTAAGACTCAACATTCCTGCCTGCATTTTAAGGTACATGAGACTTGCACTTCTCATACCAATATTTAATTATAAGACTTCAAGATTTAATGTTGGTTGGATATAATATTTGTAGGGACCCCAAATATTGTATACGTGCCGCATACACAAAGACAAAATGACAGATCATAATGCGAAGGCAGGTTACAACTTTCCGGGCAAAAAATCCAAAAAAACCAATAAAAAAGCTTTCAAAACAAAAGTGGGCATACAAATAAATATATTTTGTGTGAGTGTGTGTGTGTGTGTGTGTGTGTGTGTGTGTGTGTGTGTGTGTGTGTGTGTGTGTAAGTGAGTGTGTGTGTGTGTGTGTGTGTGTGTGTGAGTGAGTATGTGTGAGTTGAACGTTAAAATGTTTCTTTCCAAAACAGAATTTTAAGATATGAACTAGAAAAGTTTACTCTGATTTTATAATCTCAGTATTGATAATTCAAAGACTTTTGACTATAACTATTGTTAAATTAGCACATAAAAGATTTGCTTTACTGATAAGGAACTACTTGTATTTTGTTTAACAATCTGTACAAAGCGTTCTCTAATATGCAAATTTTATCATACCTAGTTTTAAAGGAACATGTTTGTTGATATGATATGTGGGTATGCAAACGTAAAACTTTCAATTACGATGAAATAGGCACATAGTAGTTGGGGTATATTATTTCATGCTTCTAACTGGAAAAATTTATATATTTTGATAAAAAGATGTAGTAAGCTAACCGAATACTTGTTACAGGGTTATGTATTTTTTTTTAAATTTATATATAGGCCTACTGATAAAAACACTTTCTAAACAATAAAACATTTATTATACATTACGCAAACCAGAAATAGTTGTTATATTTTAAAAAAACACAAACAATTTAAATTTTCAAACTGGAAAATTGTTTAAACTCAAAGTTCTTTTATAACAAAAAGCTCTATTTTATACTACTTTAATCACATGTCTGGTTTACAATATAGTAACAAAATATCAGGTTGTTAGAAAATTTGGTAAGAAAAAATTAATTTTCTCAATTTAACCTATAAAACATAAATATGTTGTAAACTGCCAGGAAGATTTTAGGTCACTCTTTCAGTTTTGCAATTGTTGTGCAAGCTTATGTTAGGAAACTTTTATTAGTTTTAATATTAGTTGTAACATAGACATATTGAATTTGAGTTTGTAAATGTAGGTTATGTTTGTACATTTCTAAATTTTGGTCTGTGACATTTATGATAGTTTTTTTCTTGTTTAGAATGCATTTTTAAATATTAGGTCTATACAAAAATGTAAAACAAAAAAATTGAAACTGAAATATAATGCAAAATTGCCATATTTAAATACATGTTTTTCTTGATAAAATAGTTCACTTTTTTTTTAAACATATCTTTCTTAATAAAGCGGGTTTTTCTTTGATCTGATGAGTTTTAAAATATTCAAGATAAATCTTTTTTTTCAATTTTCAAGATAAATTATAAACAGATTCTTTTTTATTTAATACAACTGTTATTGAAACGCCACGGCAAACATTAGAATTCAAAAGAAAATGGTATTTTCAGAAGGATATTCCAAATTTCTTTCAAATAAATGTTATTTTGAAACTGCTAAATATCTGTGATATCTACAAACATAAATTTACAACAGCAATTTGAAAACAACAAAAAACGCAATAGATCCAAGAAAACTTACAACTGATAATTTAATTTACATATTAATTTTACAGCACTGAATCAAGATAAGCTTTATCACTATGACCACTGATAAAAATAAGAACTTTGTTGTAACATGAAATCTATAACTTAGAAGTTTCATTCATTAAAAAAAAACTTCTTGAAAAAAATCAATAAATCAAGCACAAAAATTAAGGATTTTAATTCGACACAATCTGGATTGAGTTTATCTTGTAATAAGTAATATTTCAAATAAATGTTATAAATATGAAGTGAAAATATAGTAGTATGTAATGAATGAAAATGAAGTAAAGCAAGTCTAAAATATCAATGAATTAATATGGCTCAGTTTGTTGGCAGACACTTCTCTATGGCCAATGTAGAAAGCCTGGGGATGAGTAAAAATCACTTCATGATATCAGGTTAATGTGTTAATAATTTCCGGAGTAGTTGTAATACAATATTACCCATCTACTTAATGACAATACTTTATACTTACTCTTAGCAGATTCTTATTTAGAATTAGATTTAGATTAGACTGACAGAAGAAAAGATCTGGCAATCTTCCAAATGTTTAAGTACACAGTTTTAAATGTACCTGTTTTTCTGTCTTTGTGTTTAAGATTTGTAAAACTGATCTAATGTATTCAAAGCCTAACAAGTGTAGCAGATATCAATAAATGACTAAAAGGTAAACTGACTAATGTGTACACAGCAAGCAAAATCACATTTAGAGTTGCAATAGAAATAAGTTGCTCTAAAATAATAAAATTTTACTAAAAATATTTTTGCATCTGCTGAAGACTAAAACAAATTGTTACACTTGAAAAATGCCTGAATTGATTAGTTCCCATTAAGTTACAATATACTGTACTAGACTGCAGTTGATAAGCGAACAGATATACTAAAATAAGAGAAAATGAACAAAATTTATTTGAGCATTACTTTCTGAAACCATTGAAAATGTAGAAACCTTACCAACATTCACATTAAGACAGACATGAAACTTAAATACCTTCATTTTTTTCATCGCAACTGTTATGAGACAATAACATTTCCTTATTTTTAACGCCTTCTGCAGTGTTCCCTCATTCCATGTTTAGTGTTCAAACATATGATTAATGAAAAGTAATAAAAAAAGGAAACAATTACTGTATGTTCCAAATAACACCCATTACCTGCTAATCAGGATGCTATCTTGGGTGATTTTAGGAACAATAGTACTATCTAACATGGCAACATTTATATGTGATCTACTCATCATTAAAATTGTTAGAAGCTGTGTGACACTGTCATTTCATCTTATGGCTACGGTGACTTTAACTTAGATAAGCTAAAAGTAGTTTTATAGCTCAACTTTGACAGACATTTTTAAAACACTTTTACACTAAGAAATCAAAATACACTCATAGCCTCACAGGCAACTAATGGTAACTCATTTAACAAAACCGATAGTAATAACTCATTCTATAACAAACAGATAGTAGCACTATAAATAGAAATTTTTTACTAGGAATAATTAGGAATATAAGCTATATTAGGGCCACCCATTTATTATGTATCTGGTATCTATTATGTGGTACATGCTATTTTCAAACACCTTATTCCTAGAATCAGGCATATTAATGAAACAATTTCCAAACCAATCTTTGCAACATTAGTTATCATACTGTAACTAATTAGTTTAACCTTATTAATTGAAGAAAATTGCTATATATCAAAGTTTATCAATGGCAATATATGTGACATGGTTTTATTTTTGGTTTTATAGATTTTTGACTTAATTTTTTTGGAAAGAAGTTAAGCAGAGTATATTCTAATTTTCAAATCCTAGACCAGTGTTTCATAAACTATGGCAAGTCTTTGAGAATATACCTTATAAGCATTGGAAACATATATATTGGTTCCTCTAAATATATTAGCAAATTAAAAAATATTATAAAGCAACCGCTGAAAGTATTACAGGGTTAATCACTTTTACATTAGTTTATGACTATCCAAACTTTAAATTTTGTAAATTTATAAAAACTTACTAAGACAGAACATTTTCAATCACTCCGTGGCAATCTTCATCAGTGTCTTCTGCTTGGAGTTGTTAGATTAAGCGGTGACGGTTTTGAAGTCAGGTTTTTGATAGTATCAAAGAGTATGAGTGATTTGTATTGAGTTTGTTCGTTTAATATGTTTGTACAAAAAACACTACAACTAACACTACAGAGAGGGAAAACAAATACATCACAATACCATACATAAACAGAACATCAAATAAAATAGTCCACAAATTTTAAAACACAGGATATAAAATAGCATAGAAAACTAATTACAATTTACAATTCAAAATACAACACGATACCAACAACAAAGACAAACTACAAGCACCAGGTATATACAAATTAAACTGCAACAAGTGCAACAAATTCTACATTAGGCAAATAGGTCGCCACTTCAAACAAAGAGTCGAGGAACACAAGCAGAACACCAACTCAGCATTTTACAATCACATAAAAGAAACAGGACATAAATACACAGACATATACCATAACCTACAAATCTTACAGATCAACAAAAAAAGACCACATCTCAACTCACTAGAACAATATGAAATTCACAAACACACAAAGTACAAACATATTAAACAAACAAACTCAATACAAATCACACATACTCTATGATACTATCGAAAACCTGCCTTTAAAATCATCACAGCTTAATCTAACAACTCCAAGGAAAAGGCACTGATGAAGATTTCTACGGAACGATTGAAAACGTTCTGTCTCAGTAAGTTTTTATAGATTTACAAAATTTAAAGTTCGGATAGTCATAAACTAATGTAAAAGTAATTAATAACTTCACCGAACGTAATGGACTACAAAATTTAAGAGTAATACAGGGCCTTTTACCTTTAGCATACATTTATGAGAGAGTAATAAATTATGTCTCTAACTTGTGTACTTTTATTCTAATTTGCATAAACCTACACCAGTGATTACATATCTACCAAAAATATGTAGGTAGTAAACAGTGGAATATTAAAATTCCAAAAGGAGTAAGTTATTTTAAACAAGTTGAGGACCTCAGCCTTAGACCTTGAGCAAGAATCTTAGAAAGATTTAAAACCCAATTAAAATTGTGTTATAAAAATGCCATAGCAATTAAATAAATAAAACCCATCATACAAAATGCAGGAAATGAAAATGTCTTTGCATGCTCAGATATGCATGTTTGAAAGTACTTAATGTAAACATGCAGAAGTATACTCAAACATGCTTACATTGAGTATTACAAGTATAAAGTTATACACAACATATGGTTGTATTATGAGATCATATCGTTCATGTTTTTACAGACAGGCCTAGCAACCACGTATTCTCATAATTCTTGAAAAAACAAGATTGTGATTCATTTAAAAATCAAAATAACTTGTATGGAATGGATATTCATTACATAGACAATAAAGCCTAGTCTTGAAAATTCTTTGGTTTCAAGAAAGACCTATCAAACAAAACATGTAAATTGGACAAAATAAATGAGGAAAATATCAAAATTGAATGTTTTAAAGTAGAAAACTGAAAGTTTTTTTTATTGTGAGTTACTGAATAATGGACAGTAGAAAAGTGAACTTTGCAAAACTTCCAACCTGTAAGGCACCACTAAGATCCTGTGGACAAGATATTAGGCGGTCAGATGCAATGCAATAAGAGTTCCATGGCTTGAGAATAATTATTCTTTTGGGTAGATCCATGAAGCTTACAGTCTCTCATAGTATGTAACTGTACTGACAATAATCAGAAGTGTAGAAATGACTGTCCCAAAAATGTTTATCAAATACCTGAAATCCACTGTTTTATTTTGCATTTGTTTTATCCAAATTTCTCTTGTATATCAAAATAAATTTACACACACAGACACACACACACTGGGTTTTTACTTAATATGTGTATTTCAACGTCTTTGAAATTCAAAGAGTGATAGAAGTAACCGAGATTCCAGGTTGTGGTAAAATCATACGCCCTTGCACATGTTCAAACAACGCACACAAAATCAGACAGTAATTAGACAATCTTTTCTCATGTAGGAAACAAATCATAGTTGGTGCATTAAATATGATATAACCCGATATCTACATGCTTCAACTCACATTATCATTTAAGCACGTTATTATACCGAATCTGGTGATTTGTTAATTTTCAAAAGTCAGGGTTTAACACATCAAAGATATGAAATACATAAGATAGGGGAACACTACCATTAAAGATATTAAATACCTGTAATACTTTACAGTTGTTTTAAAGCAGTATTATGAATTACATTAACAGCCAAATCTGTATTGTAATTGGTAACCACTCCATTGCAATGATTTTAAGAGTAGGAAATATATTAAGTAGTGTGTAATACAAATCGCCTAAAATAAAGTATTAATTTGAAAAATATGAAAGTTTTAAAAATATTTTGTTTTGCTTAGAATATATATGTGTTAATTCTGTCCCTCATGAATACAAAAATATACTCTCAATTAGTTATAGTGGTTTACTTTAAGGGCTAAAAATAATTATTAACCTAATACAGAGATTATTATCAATTAGCAAAAACTGTTGTCCTGAAATGAAGTGCTATGATTAAATGTTTGCTTATTTCAATTATGACAATCAAATTTGAAATGATAAGTTTAAAAACGAAATGAAACAGTAGTCCAATAAAAAGCATGCAAGGTTTTATAAGCATATAGGATTTACAAAGTAAGTATACAAAGAAAATAGTAGTAAGTAAACAAAGAATAGTAAACCTAGTGAAATACAACAACCAAAATACAATGACAATGGTGAAAAGTAAGCTCCAGTGAAAAGTAATTTTTTTAAAGTACACTTGTGTATAGTTAATAGGTGAAATCGTTAAAACAAATAAAAAAAAATTGACAGAAAGAATCTGTTATACTATTTAGTTTGAGTTCTTTTGCCTTCATAAATTTTGTCTACATAAAAGAGAAAGCGTGACTACCTTATGAATTTTGTCTACTTGAACAATGCCTAAATACTGTAATCCACCAGATGAGAATGGTTCACAAGTGGAGATATCAATTTAGTGATCAAATGTAGCCACAATTCTCCTATCACCAGTTATTGCCAACTGATACATGAACATTTCCACAGGAGTTTAAGAAGAATTCTACTTTAAAATATGTAACAAATTTAATCTGAAACAGTTTTCTTAATATGATATATACTTAATTTAGAAGATGAATATATTTTTACAGTGATTGGTATACTAATCATAAAAAAAACACAAGAATATATGAAACACATATAATCAAACACATAAATATCATACACCAGCTTTTTCTTCTTTAAAGTTTAAATAGTTACTGCCTTTGAATATTAATGCTAAATAAACCTTCAAATACAATTTCACTTTGTAAATAATTTGAAGCGCTCATCATAGGCCCAAAAGAGCATAACTGCAGCCATGTTATTCAGGAATATTTTTAAATTTTCTGTGTGAATTGTAATTACTGTAAATTGTAGAGAAATTTTTAATCAATTATATGAGTTATGTTGAAACTATTAGTTTACTAGGACAAAAAATTTTTTTAAATAATATAAAATGTTATCAATAAAAAAAATGCAATTGTGGCTTATCTTAGATAACATGACATTAAAAATCAGAACTGAAACAAGGGATTTATTACTCTGACATAAGCAACTTGATTCTACTTAACTCATGATTGATAAGTGATAAGAAGGAGCAACAAATTAGTTTTGTCACCTACATATGGTCTGAGTATTGCTCCCTGATTTATAATTTGTTATCAATATAAATTACAACTAAGAAAAAATTTATCATATGGCAATGGAGTTTTTCAAAAAGATTTAGTATCAAGCTACAATACAAAGAGAATGAAAAGATTTTTGATTAAGCAACCTTTAAAGAGCTATTATAATTAAGTAAATACCCAGAATTTAATGAAAAATCTTTCATTAGGTTTTTAAAAGCAGTTTTAAAAACTTATCTTTAAAAATGAATTTACTATTAAACATAACTAATTGTAACAATATTTTGGTTTAGTAATTATGAAGATTTGGGAGCTTTTTTAACATGGGTGTGAAAGCTTTCCCTAGCATGTTCTAAAGCAATATTGATATTTGTTTTTTTTATTGCTACAGAAGTTCATTTTTGCTCAAACTTTAGTAGGGACTACTTTCTTTTCGAACACAGTAGCAACTGATTGCGTACCACCCTATGTCATATATTTTGACGGCTGATGTCACATGATCTCTATTTTCACCTTTCAATTTAATTAGGTTAGGTTAGTTTTCATTCAGTCGTACTACCCCCAAAATTACTTTTGTACACAAACCCATTACTTATATACAAAAACAATTGCAAAAGCTATATCTTCTGTTTTAAGCATTGAATAGTGTATGTGTTTGTTTGATGTCGGCTGGCAAAAGATATTACTTCCCAGAAGCAGATGTAGTAAGGTGTAATTTTGTTACATGTTTGTGATTAGTTTCCTAAACTGCATATTTATCTTGCTTTCATAAAGTACATTAAAACATTAGTGTACTCATTGAATATACACCATATCATGTACATGAGGTAATTAAGAATGAAGAAGAATTTGTTAGTTACTAAATATTTACAAATTGTATGCATGAACATAATACTGTTTTAAAAAGATATCCTGAATATATAAAGTTTATGTGTATTTTGTATGCTTTTTTCCAAATAAATGTAAATTGAAGTTGAGTTAATTTTTTTCAAATATTAAATTGGTATTTATTTCCAGTTCCCACATGTTTGATTTTAGTAAAAAAATTTACACTGGGTGATGCAGAATGTCATTCAAAAATTATAAAAACTCTCAACCCAAAAATTAAAAAATTTGAAAAATAGCAGTTCCTCTTCCCCTCCAAGGTACATCTAAAATGTTACAAATTCAATGTTTTGGCTTTATTTTTTTGATGTAGTAAATCACAAAATGCCTTGAAATGTAATTAAGCCTTTTGATAACTCTTTAAAATTACAAATTTTTGAAATAATCGATGTTAACACATCAATTCAACACGCTTTGTGCGGAGTAAGTTCTATCATTTTTTGGCAATAGAAGTAAAAGGTTTATAAATGTTCAATGGAATATTTTCTGTTTTGTGTGTGGAATAGGGTCTGGTAGTGTTTGTTTTGTCTTTTTGAGTAATTTTGCAACTTATCGCCAAAAACTAAGATGTGTATGAGAGATTTATAATTCGGTAGTTTTTTATTACGGCGGCCGTATAAGGATTGAATGGTGGGTAAAATGTGGTGCTAAAGTGCTTTGTTTAGGTTAATTTTTTTTTTTTGAAATTTTTGGGGGTCAACAGCAAATTTAATTATGTTTTGAGGCACTTTGGAAGTTATTAAGTAAAAAAATAAAGCCATAGCATTAAATTAGTATCGTTTGACGTGTGCTGTGAAGGGTGGAAATTATATTTTTTCAAGTTTTTCAATTTTGGGACGTGAGCGAGAGTTTTCATAATTTTATTCGTATCCCTGTTGACTTTCTGCATCTCACAGTATAATTTTTTCTGCTAAAATAGAACATGTGGGAATATTTTAGAGTTAATTCATTTTATTTAGGGCCTTCTAAAATCAGTCAAAGTTATTTATATTATGAACCCAGATTTTTAATTTAACATTATAAATGAAGGTGTTTTTGTATAGGTACACTACTTCAGATGTAAAAAATGATTCAGAACTCTTGTGTTGAGATAAAGATAACGGTGTTTAAAAATAAATAAAAAAACTTATACTGTTAAATATATTATAAGAAAGCAATCGGCATTATGAACTATAGATAAACATAACTGCAAATTACCTAAACCTCTAAACAAATACAAATTTGTTTACTTTAACTACATAAATATTATAAAGACGGTTTATAATTTAAAGACAATATTCATAATGAGTTTACTTACAATAAATAGAAATCACTGCAAGATGTTTATATCCTAAAATCAAACCAACCTAGAAACACGGTTAACATTAGAGTTGCTTTGGTCACAGACAGCCAAAATTAATTAACTATATATCATCGCGAAAATATAGAATAGTGTATATTTTTTTAAAATCTACTTTATCGCTTATGAACAAAAAATAAGATTTACAATGCAATTTATTTAATGTTTACAGTCATCACGTTAGACACCAAAATGCAATGCTAGGAGTTGAATTATCAATTCACAATCATCTATTCAAAATTGATCATGCGCAGACTTCCGTGTGACCAGTGTTCCAAGTGATGCTTGTTACTGTTGCTGCCAAATTATCGTACTTCTTTTTGTATATATATTTATATATGTGAATGTAAGTATATATATATATATATATATATATATATATATATATATGTATGTATGTATATATATATATATATATATATATATATATATATATATATATATATATATATCGAAATCTTGTTGCAAAAAGTGTAATATGTATATATATATATATATATATATATATATATATATATATATATATATATATATATATATATATATGTGTGTGTGTGTGTGTGTTGGCAGAAATACGATAATTTGGCAGATGATATTTCTAATTTATAAATACTATGGGGAGTCGATTATTCGAACTAATTGTGACTGGAAGGCATACTCGGTTATTCAGATACATATACTGTATTATATTAAAAAAAGCTACAGCTTACGTTTTAGAAAACATTTAGTGTACTATTAAACTTCACATAATATACAGAGCTTTACATCATATTACTGTAATCCAACAATCAATTACTTATTGAAGAATTAGCCTATTGTATTACTTCATTCTAATCGAATTAATATTACTTCTTTTACTATCACTTGGCAAAAACACTACTTTTTTCTCTTGTACGTGACTCACAGCATTGATCGACGTACTGATCTAGTGCTAAACGCGTATGCTGAAAAATATCAGTAAGTAGAGGTTTTTTTTGCCAACTAATAGTAAAAGTAGTAGGCTACTTACTTTTATAAATGTTGAGGATGGGCGTTTCGGGAGATGTGTCCCATTATCAACTCACTCTAACCTATGAAAACCAAGAGGTCAGTTACAATCTTAGTTGGTAATGGGACACATCTCCTGAAACAGCCGTCCTCAACAAAAGTAAGTGCTATTACAGGGAAGCGTAACATATTAACAAGTGTTTCTGGCTTACAAAAATTCTGCAGTTATCTAGGCACATTTTTGATATGTAACACAGTGTAAGGCATGCCACATTTTTTAAGGAACAGTGTTTTGCTTTTCCAATCAATGTAAGGTGTAGATCATGTGTACCATTAGCGTTTTCAATTACCATAGTTGTTATCTGTGCTAATTTTTTTTATTTATCATCACTGACAAATTTAGATACATATTTCAAAAGCATGTCTTTCCTTCTTATGATGTCAAAAATTGTAGAGTTTTTAACAATTATAAATTCTTGCAAGAGATGATCAATTCTGATCTTTTTCTAGTCAATTGATTATTTTGTTTCAGTAAACAATGCATTGTGGCTGCATTTTCAGTTTGAAGATGCCATGCTGATTTTAAAACATTACACCTAACAGAATTAAACAACAAAAAACTTGTCAGAAATAAACACTAGCAACTAAATACTTAAACCAAAACAAACAATACTTTATGACAAAGAGTGAATTAAAGCAAGAACAGGGTATATAGCTGGTACATCATTCTACTATACAATGGAGGTAAATATATGGTGGCAGTATTGACCTTGCCACCATCCTAGATATGTGCACAACATCTACTCACTGCCAAGACAAGTGATGCAGTTAATGGCTATACAAATAATATTTTCTAACGGCTTATTCCATGTTCAGATAATCAATGGGTAATATATAAATTATGCAATACATAATACAATGATTGTATAAGCTTTTTTTACAATTAGCTGTGCAAATCTACATTAAAAATGTGTATATTTATTTATTATTAAATTCAGGTGCTACTATATCAGTAAGTAGTGGTTTCAGACAAGTGAATTGATAAATACATATTCATAAACCTTGAGATACGAGATAAATAAATATTCATAAACCTCAATATACGATTATACAACTCAACAACTGCAACACATTTTAAGTTTCAATTTAAAAGATCAACCTATTAAGGACATTGTTTTAAATCAGACAGACTAGACAATGCCTAGTCATTCTATACTTTGTTTGAATGGACAGCCTGTTATAAATTTTACCTAGGCATAATATAGAATCTACCTTGTGACTTAGGCAAAGATACAGAAAGAGGTGACAGATGTTCAGGTAACAACTTATTACCTCGCCCACTCCTCCTGTTGGTCCCTTATCAGTCCTCTACCCTGTCACTCACCAATTTCTATTGCTCAGGTATCATTACCTTAGTTGCCATTCCAAGATTGCTAATTAGCAATTATAATTGATCATTACTGCTAGTCCTTTTCAACCAAATTGGCAGAGATGATTGATGAATTGTGTAAGATCAACCATTTGTCAGGTATCAAATTAAGATTCGTCATGAAAGTAACAAAAATAGTGTTAGAATAATGTATTTGTGGAGCCTAAGCAAAAGCCACAATCTCCACTCTAGTAATTTTTACAGGAGAGCCAAATAAAATTTGTGGTGATATACATTATAGTAGATAGCTATTTTTTTCTTACTGCTCCTAAGTATAAAATTGAGAAATATACACCGAATTAGTAATGTATATTTAAATTACACTCTTTGTACCACAAAAAGTGTAATTTATACAAAAACCTCAAGATGTACAGCACAAAAACTGCAAGTTTTGATGTATGTTTATTTTTTAAGCAGTTATAGTGTATTAATGTTTGGAAATTGCTGGTTTTGCTACAAAAAGTTGGATCCAGCTGTTTTTGCTACTAACATTTGATTATGTTTTTGAAACACCAACAATGCATACCTTAAAACCAATTCTGTATAATGCTTGGGCTAAATTATGTAGTAGCACTGCCATATAAAATAAAAACAACTAACTAATTAATTATGAAAATAATAACCTAGATAAATCTAAAATATTACCTTTAATGTGGCATCATAAAAATAAAATTAACTTTTAAAAATCATTAATGCAAGGTTTTATAAGAGTCAGTTATTATTACTAAGGCCATGAGAATACCTTAAATGAACAAAGTTGGAATTGCTATCTTCTCTTTTTAACAGTTCTTAGTTCTATAGTATGGTTTCCGGTGATTCATCTATTGGCTCATATTCTCTTTGAAAAAGATTTTTATAATATCGCAATTCAGACCATAGTATAGTTCAAGCAAGCTCTTTATACCAGTCCTACTAGGGCTGGAACACCTAATTATTGGAGGTTTCCCGAGATAGTGAGATTAGTTTTTGTAACATTTTCAACTTATTAACATCATAGCAGTATAAATGTTTACCTTTAACTACCACCTGTTTTTTTGTTAGCCTTTGATCTTTGAAGGTAAAACTTTTTTATAGGTAAGAATTTGAAATGACACAGATTTGATTTAAAAATTCTGCATGCCTCATTCCACCAATCTTTACACAATAATCAATGACCACTTTTACTACAGTTGTAAAAAATAATATAACTTCAAAATATTCGAGATTGTTAATTTGCTGCATGGATTTGAACTTTTTCTCATAGTGACCAAAAACACTGTCCATTGGCATGAATATGACATTGTTCATGGACAAGAAATATTATTTTAATATCTTTCAGTGGATAGTTAGTTTAGAGTACAAAAGTATGAAGTATAATATTAAACTTTACATTAGTTTGTGGGATGTATGTCAGAAAAAACCAAAGAGCAAAACTTGTTGAAAAAAATAATTAGTTTCCATTGTAAAGAAGATTTAATTTACTTCTAATCTCAGACAAGGACTAAAATTTTGTAATATTGTATTAGGACTATTTACCAAGTTTGTTATAATCATAAAGACTCTCAAAATCAAAACTGCAGTAGAAGTTGCTTATAATGTAATGGTATTTTCACTTTAACTGGAGCACCCTCATGGTTTAACGTGATAATAGGAGGGAATAAAAAAGTATTTAACTAAAAGAGCCTATAATATTGGTAGGCCTACTCCAAAATTTTAAAAATGCTTGGCAATCAAAATTCTAGGTTATACGTGAAGTTTTGAAAGAAGTAGAAAATGTTTAGTTCATTGACCCAGATCAATTACGAACTAAACTCACAATTTGTTCCATTTATACAGAGGAAAACCATTGAGCAGCAAAATTTTTTAGCGTCTTCCTGTAACATACTGTATGTAGGAATTCACTTGAGACAAATAGAAGTAACAAGAAATTTGAAGTTTGAATAAATGGAAAAATATTTGGAGTGTGCTTTAAAAGTAAAAATATTTTTAAAGAAAGGGAAAAGTAAAAATCTAGTCTTAAGAAACTGGCAAACAGAATTATTAGTTTACAAATATAATTTGTAATATACAAATCATTAAAGTTATATTTTGTACCACCACTGGTAGGAGTGTTAATTTCCGAAACTCTACCTGAAATAGGAATTTAGGGACCCCCTTTTCAAACAGTATTTTAAATACTAAACCTCTCAAAACCACTGTATACTATATAAAGTATACATAGTATAATGGAAATCAGTACTCTAATTAATTTGAAAATAATTGATATGATAAAATCCTGGACTTAGTCAATTTTAGAGGGTGATACAGAATGCCTGCTCGCAGCACTCCCTGCGTAATCAGTTCTAGGTGTTGCCTGTAAACGAACTGACCTCAAGATGATGAATAAACCTATAAAAACCTTATCTTTTAGAATGCCAGATGCTTTAATGATGTAAAATTCTTACAATTTAATCAAAGTTTGGTACAGTTACACATAGATTTATTTCTCATCACTGAAACGGAGGTTGCATCTGAAATGTTTAGGACAGCTAGCTTTTGGTATCCTCATCAGCTGCAAAAATTCACTCCTGGCAATGCCTCAGATCTTATGTGAAACGGAATGGGATGATAAGTTATAGGCGGCCACAGTCAACATTTCATTTTCACTGGTTTGTATAATCCAAAGGCAAACTTGCCTGCTTAGGAAACCACTGAAGAAGTCATACAACCAAACACAATCCTGTAGGAGACTTTATTAGCCCATCCCCATGATGGGGCACCTAAGACTAGCAGCAGTGGAAAGGGACGTGAAGAAATGATTGACAACCTTCTGAACGTCATAAGCACACCTCTTACCCTTCTATCATTTTCCGGACAACTATATCTCCGAACCTGGCCTTATGTTGGCCCACCTTCATATCTCCAACAAGACAAAAGTAAATCTACTAGACGACACTGGAAGCTGTGACCACTACACAGACCACTACTAATTAAGGAAACCACCTTCGAAGTAACATACAGAAATTCATGGGCTCCCAGATGATATAATAAAAAAAGCAAATTTACCCAGGTTCAAACTACTTACATATACATTTTTGAAATATGCTATAGTTACAGACTCACCAGAAACAACATTAGGAACTTCAATAATGGCCTCCTCGGATGCACTCAGATATCGATATCTCGAAGTCATCATGCAGTATAAAGCCTTTTGGAATGTAACTGCTTGGAATATACCTTAAAACGAACCATGATAAAACAAAGTATACAGCAGAAAAACCTAATTCAATAAAAGATCTTATCTTATTAAAAAAGAGCAAAGCAAAACTGAACCATCGACTGAATCGAAACTGAAATTGAAGCTCTTTTCAAAATATGAGGCTTGCAATTGCCTTTGCTAACTCGGCTATGAACATTATTCTAGCAATTTTTGACCCAGTGTTTTCTTTATATATGATCTGAACATTGATTCTTGCCAAGTCCAATAATCTGTTGAATATAGTCACTGGCCATCTCTGTTTATCACTCGTTTTTTGAGTATTCCTTCTTCCTTCTATCAACTATGTCAACTCCTGCCTTGGATAAATTGTAGAATGAAATCACCTCAAGTTTAAATGAATCTCCTGATTCATGATCAATTTCATCATCTGAATGTAATGTGGATAACATCACATTTTTTTTATTTCTGAAATTATGAAACCAAAAGTGTCCGATTATTATTGGCGCCAAAATCAAATATACTGCTAAAAACTGTGACACAAATGGCCGTGCTGTTGGGAGAGCCCTAACTGAACAGTGGCGTGAAACTTTACCTCCACCTCACATAGCTGAAGAATGCTTAGTCATGGGATTAATATAAAAATTAGGTGGCAGATAAGATCAATGACACATAGCTAGATCATCAAATTGTGTTGTAAAGAATAAAAAAAATTTGAGCTCCCCTAATGGCGTGACCATTAGTGGGTAAATGAAGAATGTATCTTTATCAAACTCTTTTCATTTGGTCCAAACTCAATTGTTGAACTGGACTTGGCCATTTCAGAGACCAAAAATGGAAAAGCAGCAAAAATAGATGGAATCTTTCCAGAATTCTTAAAATACCATGGAAAGAGAGCCAAATATATCTTGTTCGCTGTGCTAGCAAGCAAGATGCATTATAGAGAATGCATGTGCTACAGCAATGGAGAAAGGGTGAAAAAATTCCCATCCTTTAACCTCGAAAACGAGCTAGCACAGCTGAGTGCTACAGATTAGTATATCTCATGAGTGCTTGCAGCAAAGTTGCAGAGAAAATGATAATAACAGACTTGCACAGTATATAGAGGCACCATGGACCATGTTGTGAGTTTCAGAAGTGTATTAATGATGCCCTTCTGAGACTTGAAAAATGGGCAGAGCATAATGTCATAACCATAAACACCTTGAAAATGATCTTTCAACTCTTCTCACTCACCACCAGAGTTCCAAAGGTGACCTTAACATACAAGAACCCAACCTTTGCTAGCACAGTTATTTTGAGATACTTGTGAGTTCCACTTCACCGATGTATATCAAGGAAACCACACATTGGCCAGTTGACAGAAAAACTATAAAAAAACACAAGATTAAGCAAAAGACTAATAGCAAAATGACAGTCACAGCTAGTAAATGCACCACAATGTTACTGGATTTAGCTCAAAATACTGCCTTAAGAGTGATAACTGGTGCTGGCAAATCCACCCGTATTGCTGCAATGGAGGGTCAAACTCGAACTGCTGCATGTATGCAGGGAGACATTGGTCCTATGTTTCTGGGAGCAATTAGACAAAGAAACAAATTTTGGGGTAAGTACTGTAAACCCACAGATAGACTTAAAACCCAGTGAATCCCTCTTACTTGCTACCAGGTTCTTTATAGAAAGTCAATTTCAGAGAACCAGCTCTGCCTAAGACTGCTTCTAGGAGCTTCTTGAGGCAGAGGCTGTCATTCTAACAAACAACCACTTGCCAAAACATGCCACCTCAGATCATTAGCTTAGAAGAGCAGCCCTTCAAATTATCCATGAAAAATGCCCTGCATTAGAATGGCTCCAAATTTATACTAATGGACCATCCATCCATGAAAGACATTACTCTATTTCATATATTTTTAAGGATTTTCTGTAGTCAGGGCACTCCTTAGCAATTATGATGGTGAGAGAGATACATGCTGCAGCAATTGAACTTGAAAACCTGACGAGTCCACTCCAGTCCTCCATGTCAGTAATAAAGATTTAAAAAATTGAACAAAGTTTGATTAAGGGGACTCTTGGCCTATCCATGAGCATATAAAGTGTTAACAAACATGTGAAATTACTGAAAAAAATTTTAAGGTTTGTTTGACTCTTTACAAGTTTATAGCACCAAGTTTATTAACATACCTAATTTCTTAATGCCATGCAAATCAACGTACCATTCAGTACTTGGTAATCATCAATGTACTCAATTTTCCTTTAAATATTATATGTGCTAGAGAAATGACAACTGTTCTAACAGTTAGCTTCAGCTTATAGTAATATATACAACTTAGCTTCTAGCATAGGTTATATATGCTTATAGGTGGTGGCATATAGTGTGGGGATGTCCTGATACAACAATGGTAGTTTAGATTCACTTCTGTCACTTCATGCTAAAACAAAAGTTTATTTTCTGGACTGGCCTGGGAAATATAAAAAAATAGTTCTTTTTAATACTGATATCTACTATTCCTCAACAAAAGTTACTTTCTGGAAAACCTTAGTTGATCAAATATGTTTGTTGTCACTTATCAAACTTTTTATATCTTTTTGCTAACCTTTTTTCAAGTAAAGGAAAAGATGGTTTTTAATTTGAAATAAAATCAACATTTAATCAACTTAAAATTATACAAACAAAAATACAATGAACACTTTTTATTATAATGTACAATGAACATCAGTAGTAAAAATCATATATATCAGTAATATAGCCTAAATATTAATATAAATATTACAGGTTAAAATCATGCCTAACAAAAAAATGATAGAGTGTTTATATTGTGGCTGGAAACAGAGATTAGAAGAAACTCAAAATATATGTGAAAGTGTTAAGGATCCAGAAGAAGTAGAAGATTGTTGAACGATAATGAAATAGGGTGTGAAAAAAAGAAAACTGTCAAATAAACAATGATTGAATTACATACAGATTTCTTTTCTTTTAAATTTAATATTAAATAATGTATATCTTTCTTTGGAAATAATTTTTTCAATAAATATTTTTAAAAGTAGTTATAGGCACTTGTAAATATTTTACAAAGTTGCCTATAGTATCACTTACTTATATTTGTTGAGGATGGCCATTTCAGGAGATGTGTCCCATTGTCAACTCAGAGTTGACATTGGACACATCTTCCGAAACGGTTGTCCTCAACAAATAAAAGTAAGTGCTACTATAGGCAAGTTAGTAAAATATTTACGTGATTTAATAAAAACTAGTAGCTCACGTGAAGATGGACTCAAAAAATAGACTTTTGTTAACTAAATGTTGTTACTAAACTAAAAAAATATCGTCAGCCTGAAAAAGTCGTAAGACGAAAACGTTTCCTCCAAGTGTAAGTTAGCCTTTAGTTAACAAAAAGTCTGGTCGCAAGTAATAGCAAAAGCGTAATAAGTAAATAATAACCTTTACTTTTAGCGATTTTTGTTGTTGCTTTTATTAATATGTTTTGTCTTTTACACTTCTGTTATCCTTATATACATTTTTTCAACTTTGCAACACTGTTTTCTTGTATTTACTTATCACTTTCATTATATGTACCTAAACAAGAATCTTGCTTAGTATTTATGCGAGTTAACTTTCAAAGATTGATAGTATCATCATTATCGAGCATCACTGACCAGGGGTTGTAGTAGACAGCCCTATTCTAGTACAATTCATAGACTATTCTACTACAACCCCCAGTCAGTGATGCTCGATAATGGAGGTACTATCAATCTTTGAAAGTTAACTCGCATAAATACCAAGTAAGATTCTTGTTTAAGTACATATATATATAATGAAAGTGATAAGTGAATATAAGAAAACAGTGTTGCAAAGTTAAAAAAATATATATAAGGATAACAGAAGTTGTAAAAGACAAAACATATTAATAAAAGCAACAACAAAAATCACTAAAAGTAAAGGTTATTATTTACTTATTACAGTTTTGCTATTACTTGCGACCAGACTTTTTGTTAACTAAAGGTTGTTAACTTACACTTGGAGGAAACTTTTTCGTCTTACGACTTCTTCAGCCTGATGATATTTTCTGAGTTTAGTAAAAACATTTAGTTAACAAAAGTCTGGTCGCAAGTAATAGCAAAAGTGTAATAAGTAATTAACAACCAGCTCGTCATAAACAGCAACAAAATTTTGGGTTAGTATTTGTATAAGTATTATTGGTCTGTACTATTAATTTTAAGATTATAATTGTTATAATTTTAAGATTAAAATTGTAATAATGTGTATATATATATTTTACGTTATCCATTGTTTTTCCGTTGCACTGACTTTATGAAATTAATATATTACTATTGTAAGTAATTTTATCCACCATTAAGTGCAATGATTTTACCTTGAGTGATGAGGCACCTTTCGGTCACTTGACCATTGTCGAATCACTCTTTTTTTAATGTTTTATTATAATTTGTTATGTTTTTTCGTATATAATAGGTGTGAGAGTATCAAAAGTTTTCATTATTTCCAAATTGGTTGTGTAGAGTTGTAAGTTGATTTGGCTTTTTTTATGGTAGGCAGATTTAATGTTTTGTTTAATTATGTGTAATTCGGCTATTTTTGTTGCTTTATTGATAATAGTGTTTTGTTTATTTTTTAAGTGTAATTTAGCGTATTTTGGTGTTATATTAAGTGTTAAGCATTTTTTATTAAAATATATTTTGTTTATGCAATTCTGGAGTTTGATTTTGAAGTTAAGATATTTACGGTACAGTTGTTTACTTTGGTGGGTGTTAAATTCTAGATATTTTACGTTATCCATTGTTTTTCCGTTGCACTGACTTTATGAAGTTAATATATTACTATTGTAAGTAATTTTATCCACCATTTTGAGAGATTCAACAATGGTCAAGTGACCGAAAGGTGCCTCATCACTCAAGGTAAAATCATTGCACTTAATGGAGGATAAAATTACTTACAATAGTAATATATTAACTTCATATATATATATATATATATATATATATATATATATATATATATATATATATATATATATAAGGTTCATACATTTACTATAGAAAACAGAATTGTAATTGATACTAATAGAAATAGAGCAACATATTTTCCTTTAATTATTATAAATTTATAATTGAAGAAATATAAATTATTTTAATGCAACCATTTAAATACAATATATATTATAAACTGTACCAGAAATTATTTTTATTGAATAGTTCTCACCAACCACTTGAATAAACTGTTTATAATTGTACATGTTTCTCCACAATTTCTGTAGCATTAGAGACAACACATTTTAAACCTTATTAAAAATAGAATAATGTTTTAGTTTTCTGCTACGTTTTATATTAATATTTTGAGTGTCACAGTTATCTGCTACTCCTGGCATTGTCAATTTTCTTTTTTTTAAAAAGTTAATGTGACTATGCTTAAAATGGCAGACAACTGTGACAATAAAAATATGAAAAACACAGGTTAATAGTATTTGTACCTACATTTCGATATTAAGATAATAATAATATTTAAAACGTATTTTGGTTATAAATAATAGTTATAAGGTTAGCTAGTGGAGCAGATACTAAAAAAGGCGTTTTTATATGTTTTAAATTATTTTGGTTTAAAAAGGCGTTTTTATATGTATTAAAGTATTTTGGTTTATAAACTATCTTCTAAGAAAACCATTTTGTTTCAACAACACACGCAAATTCTCATGGCAAATATGAAAAGTGTCATCAACCAGTACACTCAATACCACCGGACTTATTATATCCATAAAGAATAAATATATACATTTTTTAAAGCCTTTGAAATGACAAGGAACTTCTTACATAAAGGCTAGTAACATACAGTAAACTCCCGATTAACCGTGGGCGGATTAAATGGTTTGCGGATTATCCGGGGTCTGCCATTGTTTTACAAATATCCAATTTTTATTCCAATCATATTCATTATTGTTTTTTTAACCACTCAATGCGGCACAATATCCAGTAAAAACAACGATCATAAAAATAAACTAAGCTATCTCAAATAACGCAAGGATAAACGATAACTGTCCTGTTAGACTGAATGAACCAACTCGAGTTGGGAACAGACTACTGTATATAATAGACAATGACAAAATGCTTGGACGTCCGCAAATCTAATGTGTATCATAAGATTGTAAACAAATGTCAGCTAATCTCGGCTATAAATAGTCTAGGACGTGACATATGCATTATCCATGTCTGTCATATAGATTATCGATCTTTTTGGCTTTGTGACACAAGTAGAAACAAACATTCCGAGTTGAACATTGAGTGGTTATTATACTAAAATAAGTAGTAGGTAGTTTGAATTTTTATGCTTTATTCTTATTTCTCTGTCTTTTTTATTGAATTTTACAGTATTTTATCATTTGTATTAGTTGATATTTTATGTAAATTTCCTTTTTTTTGTTGTAAACAGATAAATAAAACAACATTTTAATGTCTAATACACTGTTTTAATGTCCCAAATAAACATGTATATGGTAGAAATAAAATTTTTGAGATGAAAACAACGGACACAATAATTAGAGCAAGACGACTCTTCACTGTGCTACAAAATGGTTCTCAAGGAACTTAGATCGCACATTAAAGCTAAATCAATGCTCACAAAAAAACAGACGAAAGTGACAGATTTTTTTTTTTTAAAAGTGAAAGTATTATGTGTAAAGGAAATTACATATGTACATACATACTTACTTTTGACATATACTTATGTACGTATTGTAAATAGTAAGACATATAAATGTACATGTTATAATCCGTCAAATAAATCGACATTTTAAATTATTTTCTGTATTTATTTTGTCCTCTGAAGATTATTTGTGAATTGCATCAACTGAGGTTATTATTTGTGTAACTTATGGTATAATAATCAATTATCGATCGTTTTGCGTATTCTTTGTTCATAGCGGATTATCCGGGGAATTCGTTATCCGGCGTTGCCGGGCCACCCTATTCCACGGATAATCGGAAGTTTACTGTACTTCATTTTTAGGTTTATAAAAAATAAATGATCCTTATTTTAAAAATGATTGTAGTATGAGCATAAATTGTTTTTATATTTGAATTTTAAATCATAATCTTGTATTACTGAAGTATCATAACAATGTTGTGCAAAGGTGTAAAAATTTAAAACAAAAATTGGTAAAAGGTTATTTGATAAGAATGTTTCTTTATTATATTAAAATAGGCAGTATTTGTTTACTGTTTAACAGATATCTGTTTCAGATTACATACAATTTGTGGTTTTAGTTTAGCACACAGTAAATCCTTTGGTACAAATTAGTTTACAGAAGTATTTAAATACTTACTATATATTTAAAAAAATTCCATTACTATATGTTTTAGAAGTATTATAACTCCAATCTACTATAATTTAAAGAATTTGCATTGGCTACTAATTCAGACATATTACAAATAAAATAATACATTATTATTAAATTTTGAATTGAAATATAAAAGATATTTATTGTTGTATTGATGCAGTTTTAATAAAAGAAAGCAATAGTGTAAGAGAAACAATAACTTGGCCAAAGGTTACTTCAAAAGTTTAACATACTTTATTTATAAATATATACTAAATAGCATTAAGATATTTAATTTCAAAATAATATAAATATGGTATAAGAGATAGTTTCATAATTTTTATTTCCACTTAAAAAATATGAATAAAGTCATTAGAGAAAAACTAATTTTATGGTTTTTTTTGCCATAATTAGTGAAAAGACGACACATTTTTATAAGGTGTATTTGAAGTTTATGTAATGTATTAAACAAAATATCATCAAAGCTATCACCATAAAATATTGTAAACAACCTAGATATTTCCTGAGTAAACTATAGTATAACAAGATAGTAAAAAATATTTGTTTCATAAAGAAAAATTTTTTCATATTAGCTATAACATATTTTGTAAACTTACAAAATTAAATATAAAATTAGTAAAAACGTTTTAAAATTTTAAAAAACAGGTATTTACAAATATAATATAAATAACAAGTATCAACAAATGTTACAAAAAACATTAAATATATACAAACCTACTGAGCTATAAAAATGAGCATAAAACAAGTTATAAAAATTACAGCAAAATATTAACATCAGTAATTCCAGCCAATAAGTACATGAGCAATCATGAGGTAGACTGTCGCACACATTACACTGAATATCATTACCGGAAAGCCAATCCTAGAAAATAGATTTAAAAATGTTTAATTATTAATTAGATTTTTTTAGCAATAAAACTTATTAGTTCCTCATTCACTCTCTCTCTCTAATAACAATATTCACTCTCTCTATAATATTAATATTATATCATTCATAACCTTTCTACTGAAAGTACATGTGAACAGAAAATAATTAAATCAGTCAAGGCAGATATTCCTTTTATTAAATAATCCTTGATCTCAATTAGTAAAATACTGTTAAGTAGAAAGAAGCTGACAAACAAACGTTTTAACCCTTTGGACGCCACGGTCCGATCTATCGGACCAACGATGTGTAGGCGAAAACCGCCAAGGTCCGATCAATCGGACCGCCAGGAAAACATTATTTTTAAGATGTATTTAGACACTTTTAAAGTTTGTTTCTATTTTTTTGGACTTTCGTTGAAGTCACTAACACTACAGGAAAATAATTTTCACAATGGTAGTACCAGTGACCTTGGCTCAGCTCTTTGTTTTTGTCGTCATCGGGGGCAGAGCTGATAAGTCACATGCTCTCATAGAGCGCGATGTCGTTACTCATGAGTGTTTTTTCATTACTGTTTGTCCTTTTTTTTTACAAAGGCAAAAGAGATACAGATAAAAATAATGGAAGTGTCAACAAGGGACTTGGGTATACTGTCGTTATGAAATTATTAGACATGGAAAACTACTTGAATAAAGGATTTCACGTATTCGTAGATAATTTTTTTATCTCATTTCCACTGGCCAAGGATTTATATTCGAAGATGACTCATTTGACAGGCACGTTACGAATAAACAGAAAAGGAATACCTCCTATCCTAAAGCAAAAAATTCCTGTTGGACAAACAAAATACTTTCGCAAAACATATTTGCTTTTGGTTGCCAGCCGAATGAAAAAATCCCCAAAAAAATCAAGTACTTCTCTTATCAACAAATGCGTTTTTGACACAAACTATTTTTTGTAGTATAGTTGTGAAAATTTGCACACAGTATGATATTTAGTTACTAAATTGAATAAAAACCTTTGCGATGTATAAAAATATTTTTTTTACTACCTAATTTTTTATCTAAAGTAGATTTTTTGTATAATTTTTTTTTCTGTTAGGCATTATTGATTTATCAATAATGTTGTTGTACAAGTAACACTTTTTTAATTACTAAATGTTGATAGCCCACGTCATTATCTATAAAACAAAACAAAAAATCATTACATTTGAATATAAACTAACGAAAGCACAGAGCGAAATGTAAACCGGTGCAAAAACGTTCAAACAGGCCTTGGCAGTTTTCGCTAGTACCGGTGACAGAGCGGCTGGCGTCCAAAGGGTTAATATCTGTAGAGAGGACATCTTTAATAAATATCACGAAATAATAGAAAGAAAAATATAATAACAGTTGAAGCTTGTAAAAAATGGTTACTTGTAAAAATGTAAACTTCTAAGTTGTAAAAATGGACCAACCTTCAATTACAGTTGAAAGTGTAATATTAGTATAACATATTTCAGTCAAAAGAAAATCAGAGATGTTATTTGGTGTTTAGTCAGACTGTTTCTGCTTTCTTTTTGAATAAAGAGATAGTTGTAGCACTATCTAGCCTGGGTAGATAACCCTTATCAAGTTTCAGCTCATTAACTGACCCCCTTTGTGTGACTCAAAAGTCTCACCCTTTGTGAGATTTATACTGAGCAGCCATATAAGGGTATTCTATAGCTGTTGGATTGGATATGTTGGATGCCAAAAAAGCCAACAATAAGATCATGGTTAGTTTAGATCGATAACAATATACATATATTTTTTGAGTACTTAGAACTTTAAAGAAGCTCTACAGTTTTTTTACTTTTCAGAAAGTCCTCCATGCTTTTACCTGCTATTAACACGTTCGCTACCACAATGTTAAGAAAATAACTTTTAAAAAAGACCAGCCGACTCACATATGTGCTATACGGTCTATCTTCTTGGACCGGGGGCTCACATATGCGCCACTCTGGGTAGTTGAAATGGACCGAAAGCTTATGTTTGCGACACCAGTTTGGTGTTACTTTTATTCCTCTGACAAATCAGTGGTTTATTTTAATGGTTTGATATATTCATATCTCTGATGTTAATGTGGTACATTTGGTCTCTCAGTTATCAAGGTCAATGACGTTAAAATACTCCTGACTCATTGTTTATTCCTTCCTGCACCATTCTATTCCATTACAATCATAAAGAATGTACCTAAATGGCATTTATCAACACAGGATGTAAACCTGTCACAAATGATGAGTGCATTTGTAAATATTCTGTTGACCTACTGTATATGGAACATAAATGTTGTCCTATTGTATATATTATACTGCTTCTTATACTCTAGAAAAGACTTTTCGATTGGTCTTAAACTAGCTGAAAAATTTACTTTTTTATTTGTAAATGTGATTTACACAATTGGTTTGGGAAAAATCCACTGTTACAGAACATTTCTAATTATTTTTATGTTTATCTGCTTTTTATTTTATACTGCATCTTATACTATTGAAAAGACTTTTCGATAGGTCATGAATAACCTAAAAAGTGTACTTTTTATTTGTAAATACCTAAATAGAATTTGAATGTACCTAAATGGCATTTATCAACACAGGATGTAAACCTGTCACAAATGATGAGTGCATTTGTAAATATTCTGTTGACCTACTGTATATGGAACACAAATGTTGGCCTACTGTATATGGAACACAAATGTTGGCCTACTGTATATGGAACACAAATTTTGGCCTACTGTATATAGGACACAAATGTTGGCCTACTGTATATGGAACACAAATGTTGGCCTACTGTATATGGAACACAAATGTTGACCTACTGTATATAGAACACAAATGTTGGACTACTGTATATGGAACACAAATATTGGCCTACTGTATATGGAACACAAATGTAAAGATATTTTATCTCTGATATAATATTGTTTATAATGTCAGCATCCTTTCAACAAGATATGTAGTCTATATAAGCAATCTGTCTAGCATGACTATCTAAGAGGAGTTTGTTGATATAAGCCTTTCTAAGATATTTTTTTTTTACTTGTATATAATGTTATTTCTAATATATTACACATCTAAGTCCTGATTTATGTAAATAGATACATTTTGTGAAAAAATAGAATGCATATAGATAACAGAAATGTTTCAAGATAATATATCTACCTTTTTTGGGAAATATTTAAGTTTTAGAATTTTTATTATAAAACTGTACAGAAGTTAACGTAAGTATGAAAAATTAAATTTGTTCAGTAATTAATCTCTGCAGAAATAAACACACCTTGAGAATTCCATGAAAGTAAACCTATAGCCATGTTGCTCGGCCACTCCTGCACATACAACATTAGAAGACGATCCTATGAAAGTTCCATTCCCTGAAAATAAAAGTAATTGTCCCCTGATTACAGTTGTTTGATTTTTAACAATAATACAAATAAAGAGCAAATGAGAAAATATATAGCATTTTTCTTTACTAATATAAAAGATAAATATGTATGACTCAGGATTTTAATACCATTTATGTTTAAATATCTTGAGTTTGACCATAACTCAGTTAACCGACATAAATTGTTTGATTTCTTGAAACAAATTTGAATGTAAACCTTAAATTAAAAGAAAGTATAGCATCAAATAATAGTAGTAGCAAAACCATAATAACATAGAAAGTATTCATATTTGTTGAGTCCGCCTTCAAGTGAGCTACTAGTTTTCACTAAGCACCTGTAAATGTTAATAAGCTTGCCTATAGTAGCATTTACTTATATTTGTTGAGGAAGGCCATTTCGTGAGATATGGCCCATTGTCAACTCAGACCATAACTGATCTCAATGTTTACGTAGGTTAGGGTGTTAGGGTGGGGGTGGGATATTATGGGGGTATGGGTGTATTTTGTGTGTATTAGGAGTTATGTCGAAAAGTGCGTGTGAGTTGTAATGTAATTGTGTATTGAGTATGTGTGTAGGGTGTAGTTTGAAGTGTCTGTATATTTTGTATTGTTCGGTTGTGTAGCGTTGGTTATTTCTGTGTTGCTTAAGAAGAATTTGTAGGTTAGATGTTATGTCTATGTAGTCATGTTTTGTGGAGTTGAGATGATCGGCGAAGTTTGATTGGTAGTTGTTGTTTGTTAGTGCTTTTATATGTTCTTGTAATGTGCAACAACAAAATCGATGACATGTATAACGCCACTGGAGTTTACAAACTAACTTGAAGTTTGTGCCCCAGTTGTTACATAGGTCAGATAGGGAGGTCATCTACAGACATTATTTTTCTGTATTTTCTAGTGATTTTCACGTTTATCTGGTTTTTATTTTATACTGCTTCTTATACTCTAGAAAAGACTTTTCGATTGGTCTTAAACTAGCTGAAAAATTTACTTTTTTATTTGTAAATGTGATTTACACAATTGGTTTGGGAAAAATCCACTGTTACAGAACATTTCTAATTATTTTTATGTTTATCTGCTTTTTATTTTATACTGCATCTTATACTATTGAAAAGACTTTTCGATAGGTCATGAATAACCTAAAAAGTGTACTTTTTATTTGTAAATACGATTTACACAATTGGTTTGGGAAAAATCCACTGTTACAGAACATTTCTAGTGATTTTCATGTTTATCTGCTTTTTATTTTATACTGCATACTATTTAAAAGAATTTTCGATTGGTCTTCAATGACCTAAAAAATGTACTTTTTTATTTGTAAATGTGATGTACACAATTAGCTTAGGGAAAACCACAACTGTTACAGAACCGTTCTAGTTATTTTTATTTTATACTGCTTTATATACTCTTGGAAAGACTTTTCAATTGGTCTTAAACAAGCTAAAGAATGTGTTTTGTCTCTATAAATGTACTAGCATTGTTGTTTTTACTCTTTCATCACAATCCTAGATTAGTGATGTGACAACAAATACGAGAGAAAACCCTTTTCTGCAATTATTATATATCAGAAAAGATGATGAGGTGTAACAAACAACACTGAAAGCATCACAAAATATGTTAGAAATAATTTGAATCAAAGGCAACAGTGATTGCACGGAGAGAGGAATACTTTAGAGATGACAAACCTGTATAGTCTTAATAATTTTATATTCAGTGCTTTTCCTTTATGTTGCTGATTATTGACAAGGGTGTTGAATTTTGAGAGGGATATTAGACAAAAACAGCCTACATTATGTCATATGGCCACAAAATGATATATTGATATCAATATCTAGAAAACATCTTAATCCTATTTAATGGTAATAAAAGACAAACCTAAAAATCTTATAAACATACACAGTGTACAGAAGAACATAAAATTCATAGTTGATACAGAATAACATATCACAACTTCTTAGACCTTACAATTACTAAACATAACAATAAAAACAGATGAAAAATATACAGTAAACCCACCATCATAGATAGAGATACACAATTCATCTAACAACCAAATACAACACTAACACGCTGCTTTCCACTCCAAGATACACTGACTCATAAACATTGAATACAAAACAAAAAAAAAAACTCATCAGAACAAAATATGTTCAACAAATAAACTATTAAAACAGACCTAAATAAACAATATATTGCACTAAAAACTACAAACACAGGGTACAACACATATTGAAAAAACAACACAAAAAAAGTTATAACCTTGTCAAATCACGATAACACATCACAATTTATAGCTTCATCCTTTCAAAAAGTAAAATACAATGTCATCTTCAAAACATTTAAAAGAACTAAAAAACCACCTACACAACACACAAAAATTGCAGAACAAACAACAGAGCAGGAGTATAAAAATCAAATGTAATGCCCAAGCTTTTTACATAGGACAAAAAGGAGAAACTTTACCACAAAATACAAGAAAACCATAAAAAGCATAAAACACACACAACAAATCAAATTTTGCAATATATATATAAAACGACACACACATTGACACAAAGCTAGAAATTCGATACTTTATCAATAAAAACAATAAATTTAATTCTTGAATTTTATAGTCCATTACGTTCGGTTGAATCTTATTAATCACTTAAACAATAGTTTATGACTATCCGAACTTTTTATATCCGAAATTGTTGTAAATATGATCAGAATGAAGTAAATCTGATGCAATTTTTTTATAATATGGTTAGATAAATGTAAATTGTTGTATACGCTCAATTGTTGTAAATTGTTGCTCAGAAAGATGTACATATGATGCTATTTTTTTATAATATGGTTAGATAAATGTAAATTGTTGTATATATAATCAGAATGAAGTACATACAAAGCTATTTTTTTATAATATGGCTAGATAAATGTAAATTGTTGTATATATAATCAGAATGAAGTACATAAAAAGATATTTTTTTTATAATATGGTTAGATAAATGTAAATTGTTGTATATATAATCAGAATGAAGTACATACAAAGCTATTTTTTTATAATATGGTTAGATAAATGTAAATTGTTGTATATATAATCAGAATGAAGTACATACAAAGCTATTTTTTTATAATATGGTTAGATAAATGTAAATTTATTTTAAAATAAATGTAAATTGTTGTATATATAATCAGAATGAAGTACATACAAAGCTATTTTTTTATAATATGGTTAGATAAATGTAAATTGTTGTATACGCTCAATTGTTGTAAATTGTTGCTCAGAAAGATGTACATATGATGCTATTTTTTTATAATATGGTTAGATAAATGTAAATTGTTGTATATATATTCAGAATGAAGTACATACAAAGCTATTTTTTTATAATATGGTTAGATAAATGTAAATTGTTGTATACGCTCAATTGTTGTAAATTGTTGCTCAGAAAGATGTACATATGATGCTATTTTTTCATAATATGGTTAGATAAATGTAAATTGTTGTATATATAATCAGAATGAAGTACAGACAAAGCTATTTTTTTATAATATGGTTAGATAAATGTAAATTGTTGTATACGCTCAATTGTTGTAAATTGTTGCTCAGAAAGATGTACATATGATGCTATTTTTTTATAATATGGTTAGATAAATGTAAATTATTGTGTATATGATCAGAATAAAGTACATATGATGCTATTTTTTTATAATATGGTTAAAAGTTCGGATAGTCATAAACTATTGTTTAAGTGATTAATAAATTTAACATAACAGACAATTTTAAAACAATGTAAGTAATTATTGCATAAGTAAGTGAATACTTTAGAACTTACTAGCTGATGAATTTTCAAGCAATCATTTCTTTAATGAAGCTGACCCTCTACTGGCAGAAGTTGGACAAGGAATAGGTTGTGGGCACATGATTTATGAATGTAGAGGGGGTGGGTTAAGCTTATTGTTTACTGTGTAATGGAATAGGGTGTTGAATTCAAAGTGTGTGTGGTTGCTTTTTCTGTTTTGTGATGTTTGTATATTTCATATGTTTCTGTAGTGGTTACCTTTTTACTATGGTTTAATTAGAATGAAGGTCTATTTAATTAATTAGTACTGTTTAATTAGTATTAGAATAATTAAATTATTATGAATTTTTGTGTATGTATGTTGCATGTTTTGTATATGTGTTGCACAGCTGGATTTAGGATTTATGTGTTTTTATGTACTTGATGTGTTCTTTGAAATGTGTGTTGAATGATCTACCGGTTTAGCCAATGTAGAAGCTAGAACAGTCTTTACATGATATTTTGTATATGCCAGATAGATTGTATTTGTCTTTTGTTGTATATGTAGTCTTAAAGTCTTCGCTGTTTTGTATGATATTTGTAATTGAGTTTTCTGAATGTGGAAGCAATTTTGTGAGTGTGTGTTTATTGTGGTAAGTGAAGGATATGTATTTATTGTTTTTAATGTGGTTTGTCAGTGTGGCTTGACGATGTTGTTGATGTTTAATTTTCTTGAGTATGTTATCTATAAGTGTATGTTGGTAGCAATTTTGTTGAGAGATGTATTTTATTGTATTAAGTTCTTTGTCATATTTTTGTTGTTGCATAAGTATATTGATTATGCGGTGTAACATATGGTTAAATGCAGCGTGTTTGTGTTTTCTGGGGTTATTAGATGTGTTACGTATGACAGTATCAGTGGTTTTTGGTCTGTATATTTTGAAATCGTTTGGTGATAGCTGGGTCCAGGAAGTTTATATTATTGTTATCCTCTAATTAAAGGGTAAATGTATGGTTTTGAAGTATGGTAATGTTGTTATTGTGTAGTTGTTTGGTTTGCCGTTTGTTGCCGTTGTATAATAGTAAAATGTCATCTATATATCTATGGTAGTAAACTATTTTATGTGTATGGTTGTTGTTCTGCAGAATGTATTGTTGTTCAATATGATGGAGGAATATCTAGATATCATCTAGGATATCTGAGATAAAGGAACTCATAGGCAGGCCATCATTCTGTATGTAGAATTTGTCTTAATATGAGAAGTAGTTTTGTGATGTTATGAATTTGGTGAGTGTGATGATTTTGTGGGTGAGTTTTTGAGGTCTTTTGTTTGTGGTGACCATGTTTTGTAGTATTTGGAGTATCCCTAACTTACCACAACAAATACACACTCACTCACACACACACACAATTGCTTCCACATTCAGAAAACTCAAGTACCAAATATCATACAAGACAATGAACACTCTAAGACAACACACACAACACTTTCAATAAAAAACAGACAAATACAATCTATTCCATGTGTACAATATAATATGTAACGATTATCCCAGTTTCTACATTTACCAAATCAGTAGATCATTCAAAACTCGTTTCAAAGAACACATTGAGGAAAAAAAATTAATCAAAAATCCAGCTACACAACATATATACAAAACACAAAACACACATACATGAACATTGATACTAACTTAAATATTCTCCACATATTAAACCATAGTAAAAAAACTAACAACCGCAAAAAAATACAAACAAATATACAAACATCACACAACCGAATAAGAAAATATCTTAAAACAAAACACAATTTTAATCCAACATCCTTTTTCATTATATAATAAAAACCAGTTTAACCTACCCCCTCTACTTTCATAAATCATATGCTCGCAACCTATGCCTTGTGTGACTACCGCCAGTAGCATGTTAGCTTTATAAATGAAACAAATTGTTTCGAAACATGTCAGTAAGACAACAAGCAACTTTAATTTCAAAATATATAAATACATTAAAAATCAACCAAAATATCTAATAAATGTTAATGCACACTTGCAATCTTACACTATATTCAAATATATAATTCAAAAAAAATATGCAAAATAACAATATATTGAAGACCATCAATACACTACATATTCACAATGACACACTTGTGCAGATAGCCAAGACTCCCAGTATTGAACAATGCACAGACCAAGTGTGAAATGTATCTGCTGATAAATATTAGAAAGTGGTGGTTTTTTGATTAGTAAGAAAACTTAGCCCTTTAAAATAAATTATATATTTAGTTAATGTAACTTTAAAAGTTTCCTTTACTGGACAAATTAAATATAAATAGATAAGCTTTTAGGATAAATCAAAACTATATAACAAAAGTAAAAAAGTTGCCCATTCTTTGCTCTTTACCTCCTAGACAAGCCCCTAATGCAAGAGACCACACCAAAGGTTGCAATGGAAGTTGCAGTTCTTCATTTCGACTTAATGAGATCACAATTTTTATCATCATTGTTGTTAAAGGAATGTTATCAACAAAAGAGGAGACTAAAGCTGAAACCCACAAAATTAACATAATAGCTGCTGCTAGCCTCCATTCTTTATCAATCAATAGAATTATTTGTTCTGTATGATGGCCAATGAAATCAATCAGTCCAAGACGAGCAAGAGCCTGTAACAAAAATACAAATTATTATATAAATATTACTTATTGTGTATTTTCATATACACATTTAGTTTCTATTGAAAACAAATGAAATCAGTTTTTTTTTAGCTATAGTCCATCTCAACACTCCTACTAATCAGATTGCATTTGTTTAAAATATGGTTATACAAATTATTGTAAATATGATCAGAATGAAGTAAATCTGATGCAATTTTTTAATAATATGGTTAGATAAATGTAAATTGTTGTATATATAATCAGAATGAAGTACATACAAAGCTATTTTTTTATAATATGGTTAGATAAATGTAAATTGTTGTGTACGCTCAATTGTTGTAAATTGTTGCTCAGAAAGATGTATATATGATGCTATTTTTTTATAATATGGTTAGATAAATGTAAATTGTTGTATATATAATCAGAATGAAGTACATACAAAGCTATTTTTTTATAATATGGTTAGATAAATGTAAATTGTTGTATACGCTCAATTGTTGTAAATTGTTGATCAGAAAGATGTACATATGATGCTATTTTTTTATAATATGGTTAGATAAATGTAAATTGTTGTATATATAATCAGAATGAAGTACATACAAAGCTATTTTTTTATAATATGGTTAGATAAATGTAAATTGTTGTATACGCTCAATTGTTGTAAATTGTTGCTCAGAAAGATGTACATATGATGCTATTTTTTTTATAATATGGTTAGATAAATGTAAATTGTTGTATATATAATCAGAATGAAGTACATACAAAGCTATTTTTTTATAATATGGTTAGATAAATGTAAATTGTTGTATACGCTCAATTGTTGTAAATTGTTGCTCAGAAAGATGTACATATGATGCTATTTTTTTATAATATGGTTAGATAAATGTAAATTGTTGTATATATAATCAGAATGAAGTACATACAAAGCTATTTTTTTATAATATGGTTAGATAAATGTAAATTGTTGTATACGCTCAATTGTTGTAAATTGTTGCTCAGAAAGATGTACATATGATATTTTTTTATAATATGGTTAGATAAATGTAAATTATTGTGTATAAATTATTGTGTATATGATCAGAATGAAGTAAATATGATATTTTTTTTATAATATGGTTAGATAAATGTAAACTATTGTATAGCCTATATGATTAGAATAAAGTCCCTTAAAGTAGGCTATCTAGGAAATGATATCTGAGGCTATAGCAACATTAGAAGTGTGGTACCAGATAGACTCATAAAATAAGTCTTAGACTCAGATTCACTCTCATTTTTTAATAAAGCTACTCCAAACAATAGAATCTATCATAAATAGTACATTATTTGATATTTGTAGTTGTAATGGGAACTTTGACATTAGATGGTTAAAACTTAGAGATTTTTATCCACATTACATCCCCGGGTCAAAATTTCTTGTCATCTTTAAAGGTGTCCAACTCGCTGTAGTCGTTTCTATGTTGGCAATCTTCACTTGAATCAGCTGTGTTTAAATTTGGAGCACTAGGTTAAAATTAGAAACACTAGAAGTCCCAGTAATTCCCAACAAATATTTTCATCTGTCACAATAAAAATCACCGTGTATTTTAACAATCATATCAATCCAAATCAATGTGTAGGAAATGGAGATATGTACTTCTAAGCACTTAATGAGAAAATGTACTACCTGAGACTTATGCATCTGGTACGAAGGGAATTAATATAATTACAATTGTTAAAGGTAGCTAATAGGCTCCTGTCACAACTGAATATGTACTGGCAGAAGCCAATAGGCTACATCACCAGTGAATGTGATCAAGTGTTTCTGAGCCGAGATATTGTAAAGTGTCTAATTAAAATTCCATAATAGCTCCTTAAAGAGTGAAAATACCTGAGATAAAAGTCTTGGAAAAAACATTTTCATTAGAAAAGAATTCTGCAAATCAATCTTGTCCACTAACATTGTACTGTAAACCACTTACGTAATTCATATATCAAACAAATGATATAAATGTCAAATTATGGCTTTATCATTTATTTTATGACAATGACTGGTATTCTAGAGTTGAAATAACTTAAAATTTATTCTGGACTCCATTTCATCATCATTGCTTATAGTGTTATACTTTGCCCAATCCAAGTTTAAACCGAGTTTTATATGTATTACACTTTTGCTATTACTTGCGACCAGATATTTTGTTAACTAAAAGTTGTTTAATTGTTAACTTAGGTAAGTAATCAATTTAACAACTTTTAGTTAACAAAAAGTCTGGTCGCAAGTAATAGCAAAAGTGTAATACACAATTTAACAATTTTTAGTTAACAAAAACTCTGGTCGCAAGTAATAGCAAAAGTGTAATAAGAATTAACAACCAGCTCGTCATGAACAGCAACAAGATTTTGATATTTATATTTAATTCAAAAAGATTTTCATTTTTCTGGAATACTGTTTGATAGAGTCTATCACTGTATGTAGTCTTTGTATATTTGTTCATTTAGGATTAATTCATTTAGGATTAAAGGGATAAGCTATAACTCTAAGATAAATTCTAATACCTGCTGAAAAATGTATCCAATTTGAGAAAACTTGAGGAAGAAAACCCTTTTAAAATTTTGGTTACTTAAATATTTAGGAAAAATACATTCGATGCATATAATTCATTTTCATACATAATTATATTCCAAATTATTAGTTCTTCAGTTGGTCCAGTTGATGTTTCATTTTGATTTTAGTTCGTCTTCAAAACTTGATGATGGCTGTAAATTTTATTCTTCAAAATTTTAATAGAATAAGTTTTGCGACATTTTGCAATTAACACCAAAAACGGCCTGGAGAGGAATTTACTTGAATAAAATTCTAAATATCTTGGTGCAAAAGTGAAATATTATTTTGGGGTACTTTAGGATTTGACATATGTTGTTAATACTAATTCGGCCTTAAATAGCATATGTTATTATGGGGTTGACTTCTGAAGATGATTACCATGTAATCGAAATGTACATAAAGTAATTATAGTAAAATAAAGATTTTTGTATTGCGATTAGTGGGTTTTAATTAGTTAAAATTAGTCCACAATGCTGAAAAAATTTTAAAATTATTATGGGGTGTTTATGAATTTATTGATTTTTAAAGAAAATGTATATGAAATATGTCAATTTCACAAAACAAATTTTAAAAACAAAGTTAAACAATATAGAAAATAAAACAATCAAATTTAAATACACCACTTAGTATTGGAAACAAATAAAACTGAAAATTTACAGATCCCACAAATAATTTAAGTGAGGTAATATTTTAAATATAGTAATATATGCACACAAAAAATCATCTGCAACATGCAATGTAAGGCAAGAATTTACAACAGGCAGCACTGCTCATGTCATATTTTCACATTGCCTGGGAGCAATGTGTTGGCAAAACTATTATATATGGTACTTTGTTATATGGCAAATTGTTATATGGATCTTTACTTATAAACTTATAATATTTACCTTAAAGATACATCACTAAACTAAAGTATATTTTATAAAGCATTATTTTATTTTAACTTTTTTGTTTTGATTGTGGTTTGACATTGCATCCTATTATGTGACCCAATGTTTGCTTTCCTTATACTTCCCACCTCTGTCTTATATACAACTTTTTATATTTTATATTAAGCTTTGAAATGCAAATACCCAATGTTTAGCAGACAGATAGAAAACAATAATTATTAAGACAGAATCTTAAATACAAGTAATTAATTCTATATTTGACATACTATGTTTAATATTAGTGTTCTGAACAGCACCCTTTACAGCGAGAAACCTTAAATACCAACTTGAAATTAATTGGGAGGTCGATGGTGTATCTCATTTTGTAAAAGTTTTTAAGAATGGCAGCCTGGGTGGGCACATGACCTTGGTTGGTGGCTTCACTTGTTCCCTGTTCCTTTGCACCAGACCAAAAAATGTAGATTCTACTTGATTGTATTTTGCTAGAGCTCAATATTCTATTCTTAAAATTTTATTGCCGAAGTTGTAATATTTCTATAGAATTTTATTTGCAATTCTAGCATTTCTCTTACAACTAGAACAAATAAAATTAACTCAAAAGTTTGACCAGTAATTCTTCCTATAAAAAATTAACATGTTAAAAAAATATAAAAACCTTTCATATAAATAAATTATAATTTTATAGCTGTAAACTAAAAGACTATATTCCTGTTGTTAATTTAATCACTATAGTGATCACTACTGATTAATATAATTATAGTATACTCACTTCCATTACTACAAAAAGTGCAGAGAAAAATATAAGGGTACTCCACTCCACTTTAGACAATATACTTTCTATATCATCTGTTTCTGCAATCATTAACAACAGCAAAGCTCCAAGTATCGCTGTGCCTCCAATTGGCAGATTAAAGTAGGTTGACGAACTCATAAAGAATGTAAAAATAACAAACATTAAAATCAACGAAGACTTCAAAAGCAGAATTGGGTTTTTTATTTTAAACTGAAAAAAATTTAAAAAAACAAGAATCAGCATTTTAAGTTATTGTTAAACTTACAACTTGAAATAATTTTACTAATAAAACTAATCCAGTTCTAACACCTGGTAGAAATGCGTCTGACCATTAATTTTTTAAAAAATTATAAAAACAATTACATTGAATTCTTGAATTTTGTAGTCCATTACGTTCGGTGAATCTTATTAATCACTTAAACAATAGTTTATGACTATCCAAACTTTATATTTAGTAAATTTGTTAAAACTTACTGAGACAGAACATTTTCGATTGCTATGGGCCGATCTTCATCAGTGTCTTCTGCTTGGAGATGTTGGGTCAAGTGGTGACGGTTTTAAAGGTAGGTTTTCGATAGTATAAAAGAGTATGTGCGATTTGTATTGTGTTTGTTCGTTTAATATGTTTGTATTTTGTGTTTTTGTGTGTCTGTAAATTTCATATTGTTCTAGTGTGTTGAGATGTGACCCTTTTTTGTTGATGTGTAGGATTTCTAAATTATGATAAATGTCTGTGTACTTGTGTCCTGTTTCTTTTAAGTGATTGTAAAATGTTGAGTTGGTGTTATGTTTGTGTTCTTCGACTCTTTGTTTAAAGCTGCGACCTGTTTGTCCAATGTAGAATTTGTTACATTCGTCGCAGTTTATGTCACAGACAGGGAAAACAAGTACATCACATTACCATTCATTAACAAAACAACAAACAAAATAGCCCGCAAATTTCAAAAAAATAAGTTACAAAATAGCATACAAAACCAAAAACAAATTACAATACAAAATACAACACAACACCAACAAGAAAGATAAACTACAAGCACCAGGCGTATACAAACTAAACTCCGATGAATGTAACAAATTCTACATTGGACAAACAGGTTGCAGCTTTAAACAAAGAGTCAAAGAACACAAACATAACACCAACTCAACATTTTACAATCACTTAAAAGAAACAGGACACAAATACACAGACATTTATCATAATTTAGAAATCCTACACATCAACAAAAAAGGGCCACATCTCAACACACTAGAACAATATGAAATTTACAGACACACAAAAACACAAAATACAAACATATTAAACGAACAAACACAATAAGAATCACAAATACTCTTTGATACTAACGAAAACCTACCTTTAAAACCGTCACCGCTTGACCCAACATCTCCAAGCAGAAGATACTGATGGAGATCGGCACATAGCGATCAAAAACGTTCTGTCTCAGTAAGTTTTAACAAATTTACTAAACATAAAGTTCGGATAGTCATAAACTATTGTTTAAGTGATTTTTCTTTAACAGTATAAATATATAATATTATTTTGAAATTTTCCACAGAAAAATATATTTTTACCCTTAGAATGTTGCTAAAGAAATAGACTATAGACTAGTTATGAAACAATTTTTATTTGTTTAGAGTTCTATTCTAATTTAAAAACTTATACATAGGTAAAGATGAAAAAATAAAACTAATTCAAATAAAACAAAATCTTAATTTGTGTCTAATAATTTTCTAATTTCGTCTGCAATAGGTCACATATCTTGAGTTTACAATACACAAGTGATAGGTTTGAAAACAAATTAGTATGAATGAATGTACATAACTGGCAGCCTTCAATTGATTTTTATAACATTAGGATAAAACTTCCTTAGAAACTGTCAAGTCTTATAAAGATGAAATTATTATTTTGTATGTCTAGTTGACAATCCACAATCAACTAGTGTAAATTATTGTGACATAACTTCAGTAAGAGCTACATAGCTGCAAAAGAATAGATGCATTTACTTACAGAAGTCTATCATTGCCCTTATCAAGGAAATTTACTAAATATGCAACTATAGTTGGTTCTAAGGTTATTATGAAATTCTTTGCATAAAATCACAAAACCACTCTTTACTGACTAATCATAGAACCTTGTTTTATGATAGTTTTTGATATTAATAAATCATTAAACAAATCTTCATTACCGTATTACATTTTTTAAATCCGTCCCTTGTATTGAGCATTCTAAGATATTGATCATTTACCAATTTTTCTGATGCATATAAGTAATCATATTTTGAGAATAATGAAATAATATAGTGATGATTAAAAATAATATTCTTATTGTGTTGAAAGAATTTTTAGTTACATAATTGGTTTAGAAATAAATAAAATTTTATTATTGCCTGAAAGATGAAATAAAGACTACTGTTTAAAATGTAACAGTTGGATAAAAAACAAATGAGTATCTAAAAACAAGAGTTTGTCAAGTGAGCTAAAGTAAAGAGATACAAAGAAAACAGAGCAGAGCCAGGTTTAAGTAAAAAAAATCAAAATTTAAAAATTGAATCTTCGACATATATACAAATGTACTCAAAGAGGGGAGTTCCTTCTTTTGAAGAGTTTTAAAGATGAAAGATTAATATAAATTAATCAGTAAATGATTTTTGAGAGCTAAAAGTGTTAAAAATAAAATAAAACATTGTATGTATAAATTTATAGATATTTAAATATATATGTATTCATACTCTTTGATACAATCGAAAACCTGCCTTGAAAACTGTCACCACTTAACTTAACAACAACTCCAAGCGGAAAATTTAGACACTGATGAAGATCGCCATGGAGCGATCAAAAAATTCTGTCTCAGTAAGTTTTTACAAATTTACAAAATTAAAGTTTGTATAGTCATAAACTAATGTAAAAGTGTTTAACATATGTACAGATACCTTGCTTTCAATTTCTTCCAAATTTGCCTTGTAAGTGTCAATACCGATGCTGTAAAACAACAAAAAAAACATGTTTACAACGTTTATTCCATTTTATTGTTATTAATATTAAAAGTATTGTTGTTGTTATTGTTAATAGTAGTATCATTAATTCTAGTATATTAATATATATATTATTATTATATACATAGAAACACGATCAGTGAAGGTGATGATATTTGAAGGTATGTCTCACATAAGTTGTTGGTGGATGACTTCTTCATCATCGTACCTTCAATACTTTCCACTACTCCAAATAATACTTTAGCTGCCTTGTCAGGCCAATTCAGTAGGCTGAACTGAAAACATTGGGCTAATAGGCCCGACATTGTTGTCTAATAATGTTTTATTTTTATTAGTACTTCTCAACTGGTGTTGCTACTTTTGGAAAATGCTATGAATCAGCGAAATTTATAATTCTCATCAGCAGGTTCATATATATATATATATATATATATATATATATATATATATATATATATATATATATATATATATAATAGCCAGAGTTGCAGTGCATAAAAACGCATATATTATAATTTACGTATATAATATATACATATACATAAACATGTGTATGTGTGTGTGTGTGTGTGTGTGTGTGTGTGTGTGTATGTGTGTGTGTGTGTATGTCATGATGTGGCGTGGTGTGTGTGTGTCTGTGGCGTGGCATACTGTATGGCTTGTTGTTTACTGTATTAAACAACAAGCTTAACACTAATGACAGATATAATTACTATGGTTTTTGTTTAATAGATAAATGCAGATGGCAGTATAAACATAATGTTATTTTAGGACCATTTTGTCAGGAGTTACGGCCCAACACACTTATTTGTTACAATTTTAGGAAGGTGAGCTGATTATTCCAACCAAAAAAATGGTTCATTTAATTAATTTTATCTTTATATACTTTAATAATATAATAAATAATTTTTAATGATGTATTATATTGGTTTTTACTATTGTTTTCAAAATTTCATAAAACCTAAAAAATAAGTCAGAAATTTCGATTAAATATTTTGTTGTAAAATAAATCTTAGTAAAACAAACTTGGTTTGAAGTTAAATACAAACCTTAGTACGCTTAGATAAACTAATCCATACTAAGAAGTAAACTATAACGTAAATTTCTTAAAAAGTAAATTATTTAGTTTTAAAACTTTACTTGCTATGAATTTTATGCAGCCTAGTATTTATCGGATCTGAGGCATTACTCGTCAGAGAGAGAATATGTTCACACTTCTGTTCCATATACAAAATATTATGAACTCACAAATCAATCATATGTGACACGTTTTTACATGTTCTCAAGATAAGCACCAAAATATTTTTTTTGGCAGTCAGCTTATTATGTGGGTAACCGGAATATTAAATTGTAGTTTTGTTGTTTATTGTTTACACACAAAGCAAAAGAAATATTAAAACAGTGTTGCACAGATAAGAAAATATAATTACCACAAATACAATGTCGGGCCAAGTGGCCCGATACGTAGTTTATTTAGGTATCATTCACACTATAAAAAAACTATGTCGGGTCAACTGGCCTGACACGTGTTTTTATAGGATTAGAAAGTTATTTTCGTACTTAGATATGTTAGAAGAACATAAAAGTACACATTTTTTAAAAAAGGGCTTAAAATATTTTGGCAATTCTCTGGGAAAACGCCGATATTGTGGCCAGCAGCTAAAGTGTTAAGCAGATAGCTGGCAGTGCCATCACCCCTAATGAATAGGTTAGTAACGTTATGTGTGTTTGTTCCAATTTTAATAGTCAAGTATTATATTTTGCCCTTACTTAATTATATTTAAAAACTCTCTTATATAGTAGTACATACAGTTTATGATCTTTGGAGGCATCTGTTTTAGGATTCAAAATAGGATTTATCCCTTGCAAATGTCAACCTTATTCATTATATTTTTTAAAGTTATTACACAGGAAAGTTGTGTTTGTTTATAACCACTATTACTATATTTATCAATATATTTATAATGATACTATTTCACCTATACTAAAATTATACTTGTATTGATCAATACTACTACTTGTATTATACACATTAATTCACTAGTAACAAAAAAATGTGCTTTGAAAAAAAACAGCTCTGAAAACTTGCAGATTGTTGTATATGGCTAAATTAAATGCTTCTGAATACCAACTTTCAGGAAACAAAAGGTAAGTATTAATTGCATAACTAAGTGAATTCCTTTTACCTTACTTTCTCATGACGATTGTTTCGAAATGTGTCACTAAGTAAGTTCAAAAGTATTGACTCAGGTACGCAATAATTACGTATAGTTTAATCAGTGAATTCAAGATGATTACAAATTGAAAAAGTAATAATTTTGGTATTTCATTTCAACTTAAGGTACAGTTGAAATACTAATTTCCCTGTTTAAACAGAACAGTTTTTTGAGAATGCTATTGTTTTGGGTTCCCAAAACAGCAGTTCTTATTGAATATAAAAGTAATTGGCCAATATATAGCAATATATATATAAAGCAATATTTTAAGGTAATGAAATGGTTTCTTGAGATAATTCTTAGTGACCAGTAAAATACATCAAAGGAAAAAAGTAAATAGAAATAAAATGAATAAATAATTAAATAAGGAATACGTTCTTAAGATTTATAAAAAAGTAACAATTCTAATCACCTTCCACTTAAAAGTTTCTTTTTCAGCTCAATTCCAAGTCGTCGAATCTTCATGAGCAATGTTTCCCGAACTGTGTCTTCATCTTTTGAACATGATGAAAGTGACTTTGCTGCTCTTGTCCAAATTGCTATTTCATGGCGAAGTTCTAAACATAAATTGAATGGAGTAGGTATGTATACTAAGTAAATTTAAATTAAATTTTACATAAGTTACAAAGCAGGTAAATTTAATTGACTTTTATTTAGATTACCTTATTGGAAACTCATATAATTTTGTTTAAAACAACTAATGGTGTTTAGATATTGCCAAAAGAAATGTAGCAAATTTAGTAAAAAATCTTTAATTCCAAAAATTAATTTATATAAATAAGATTTTAAAACAACATTACATTAAGCTATGTACATATTAACACATTCAGCACGACGGCAATACTGGTGATCTCATCAGACTACCGCCTGTTTTTCGTTAAGTTCCACCTCTGAAGGCAGTGGAACGTTGTGCGGGTTGCATAGCTTGTCGTAGCATCTAATTATCGTGCCTGTTGTTTTCACCTCAATAATTTTATTTCTAACATATACAGGTTTATTGGGGACATCAAAACAGTGTATTAGACACTAAAATATTGTTTTATCGGGTCACAAATAAAAGAAAGAAAGACAAATGATAAATTACTGTATGACAAATAATAAAACACAATAAAAAAGACAGAGAAAAAAAGGTAATGTACAAACAAAACTAAAGACCCTACTACTAAAATATACTACATACTAAAATAACCACTCAACGTTTAACTCCGAATGTTTGTGTCATGTTTTACACAAAGTCATGGAGATCGATAATGTAAACGGAGATATAGATATTGCATATGTCACGTCCGAGATTATTTATTGCCGAGATTAGCTGACATTTCTTTACTTAAATCTTATAATGACACATTAGGTTTTTGGGTGTCCAAGCATTTTGTATATTACTCATATTTACAATAGTCTGTTCCCACCTCGAGTTGGTTCATTCACTCTAACAGGACAGTTATTGTTTATTCTTGCGTTAGTTCAGAAAGCTTAGTTTATTTTTATGATCATTGTTTTTACTGGATATTTTGGCGCATTTAGTAGTTCAAACTAAAAAAAAAACATTAAAATATAAAAGTTAAACCAAATTAAATCTGTTCATAAAACTCCCTGAAGCACTGTTTCAGTTGAAGCATCAAAAGTTAACTTGGGATTGTCGGATTTAAAAACGACTCAGGCACAATGTTCTCCAATCTCTTCTGAAACACTGACGTAAAAATCAAACCTTTATACTAACACTTATCGACATTAGAGTAGTTTCAATTAGACTGGGAGTGAGCGTGCTGGTGCGCTAGCTGTGCTGAACGTATCAAGCTATCCTATTATTTTGAGTGTTTCTAGAGTATTTACTGGAGCAGGTTATAATTTGTTTATATGTCTATAGAGCTGAGAGAGTGAAAGGGGAAATCACCAATTCACAAAATTGATTCACCCACATTCACTGACTTATATAAATTTTATTGTATTTTAGCAAAGTTATCAAACTTATTCTTGTCAAGATTTGCTTCAAAAGCAAGCATTTAGCCTAGGATGTTCTTTTATAGCTTACATCACTCACTGAAAATAAAATCATTGTTTTCTTTCATCGTTTTAAAAAATAACAAAAGAAAAAATCCTTTTACAATGACCTGCTATCATTTACTTTATTTCTTTAGTTCAAGTTTCATATACAATATATAACAATTACTTCAAAGGTAACCTTGATTGTTTATTAACACGTTGACTATGGTTGGTAGGGATCCCAGCCATGGGGGCGCCTCCCCAGATGCGCATGGTAGGGATCCCTACCATCTGTCCATAGGTGATTTATTTGCTTAGTGGGCTTCTAGCACGTGATAGAAATGAATTTTTTCTTTGTCCTTCCTCGGGAAGTTATCTTACTGACGTTTTACATTTGTTTGTTTTTGTCTCTGGCCTTTTGTTGTTTTGTTGTTTGAGATATAGTTTCGATATACTAATGATATGGTCACTTTGATCAACGGGGGCAACTTGAAAGGCAAAATCCATTGCCTATAGTCACCTAATGATGAACCACTTGATGAAAGGTGTTGATCGTAGCGATCAGATGATGAGCTACTATCCAGCGTAAAAAACTACGTCGGTATAAGAATATTTTCGTTCACGTGCTCCAAATGGTTATGATCAATGCTCACTAACTTTTCAACGAAGTGCAAGTTTCAACCAATGAGAAAAGAATAAAAATGTATGATTTTCATCTGTCAGAGGAGGATTCTCTGCTTCCCTATCTGCTCCAAAATGACCATTGAAGTGCAGCGCAGATGTGTCCCGGACGTACCTTCAAAAATAACTGAGGAAAGGTGCGACGGAAAAGGTACAGTGGCAAAACGGTGCCGCGTTTGTCATTCGCGTGGTATTCAAAAACGTGTTGTATGGCAGTGTGTGGATTGCAAAGGAAAGTCAGGACTATGCGTTCCGAAGTGTTTTGATGACTACTGCAGTAATTAATCACAACTAATCAAGTTATTCGGGTTTGTGATGCTGTATATATTTGACTTGGGCTTGTTTTTATTCATTTCTCATTATTTAATAACAATTGTTTAATATAAATAAAGACAAAAGTTACTAGTGCTATCATAATATATGTGTTACAATAGAAAACTGACCTTATTTAGTGTAAACCAGTCCAGACTACTTTCCCCAGATGTGCATGGTAGCAATCCCTACCACGGTTTTAAAATGGTGACCACAGAGATTTTATGGCTTGTATCAACATTTTATCTCCATATTTCCTCATTTCACACATTTTGGTAAAAAAATTAGAAAAAAAAATTTAGCATATGTCATATTACATTGCATGTATTTTACCAGTGAACGTGTTAATGTGCAGATGAGTAAACATTAACACATATTATTTTTAAAAGTGAATTTTATTCTTAGCATATACAATACACCTATTCCAGCAATTTGGAAAAACATTAATAGCTTATTTAATATCTCTAGCTAAAGAATTCAGCTTCTCCTGTAGTACTGTTTTACTTTTACATCACTGCAGACATGCTTGCCTCCAAGTGGTTCTTTTCCTTAAAATTAAGGTCAGGAGAATAAAGTAGTTATTTCATATCTGGTTTCATGCTTGAAATGGTTAACAAACATTTTGCACCTGGGCACTGTCATACTGTAACCAACTGTAAAAAAACCATATTGAGAGGTTGAAGGGTCAGGGTGAAACCCACTAAAGTTTTGAAATCGAACTAAATTTTAAATGATTTTTAAGTACAAGTAAGAAACTATGAAGCGTGGACAGACTGAAAAGTTGTGACAGTGAAATTCCAAATCCTGTGTTTGGTAAAGCTTTTAAAATCCTTATTGCTTGGCTATCTGTCAAAGTACTGCAGACAATCTATTGGGGGCGATTTATGGTGTACACTCTACAGTGCTAGGCTCTCACAACTTTTGGGCAGTACTAAGCAAACAAGGTACATGCCTCGCTTTCTCATCTTGGTTTTCTCACTGCTATTTTGCCTCATTTGTGCATATTGTTTCATCCATTTAGGTCTTATAAATCTTTCCTCAACTTATAAAATAAGTGTTGAGATCAATCTCAAATCAAAGAGTTATTAATTTTATCAAATTCAAATAATTATTAACTTCACATTTCTAATTATTTTCGTATTAAAAGTTATTCAACTACAAGTGTTAGCATGAAGTCAACTACTAATGAAGCTTTCGTTAGTGGAACTTTTATATAAATTATTCTTTAGTTGACATTTAAACCTATCCAATTTAGAGTGTTTTAGGGAGAAATTCTAGTGGAAAAAGGTGTGTACACTCGATACAACCAATGAATTGAGAGTGGATGTTGCGTATGCCCAACATCTAAAAAACGTCTAAAACATGAACGTCTAAAAAGTTAACTTTTTGATGCTTCAACTGAAACAATGATTTAGGGAGTTTTATGAACAGATTTAATTTGGTTTAACTTTTATATTTTAATGTTTTTTTTTGTAGTCTTAACCACTTAACACGGCAAAATATCCGGTAAAAACAATGATCATAAAAATAAACTAAGCTTTTGAATCATGAGCTTGAAATCATCAAGAATTGAATCATGAAAAAATAATTCTTAAAACCTTAAAATTTTAAAAATATAATGCCTTGTGACAAATTGTTTTAACCCTTTGTTGCTATCGCCTAAAAGTGCTATGACTATGTTTTTTGCATTCTGTGTGTTCTGCTATGCATTACACCATAAGTGTCTAAACTATGCCCGTTGGAGGGTCACATTGCAAAAATAAAATTTCTTTGGGCCACACATACAGTATTTTTTTAACAAGACGAATTAAAAATTAATTCTATTTAGTTTTATTAAAGTGAACTAACTTCTTTTTATTATATTTTTCAAATTAGATATGTATAAGTACATATTTATTTTTAATTTTTTTAAAGTTTTGTTTCATTTAGTTTGGATTTTATAAATGAAAAATTAATGAGATGAATGAAATTGATTTTTTGAACAAATAATTTGACATTGGGTTCAATAGACGAGGTTTGTCTCAGCAACAATTGTCTCCTAGAAAATAACTTCTATCAATAAATTAAACTAATTAGAGTATTGTTACTGGGAATTGGCACTCTTAAGTTTAGAATCTCCTGTGAAAGGTACGTCTATCATATCAGTGGCGCCAAGTGTCGGCCGCCATGTTGGAGACACCTTGTCGTCATCGTCAGAGCTATCCTTGGAGCCAATTTCATTGTCAAAGTAGACATTCTCCAATAATTCAACCTCATTATCCATATATTTTGTACAAAATATATTAAACACAACTACAACACACTTTAAGTAACACTAATACAATAACACCGTTTCCAATCCGACAGCAACAATGGAACAAAAAACAAAACGTACCTAAATGTTCACAAAGACTGGCATAATAACCAATAATCAATACAATGTTTCCCGGCAATGGCTAACCTTACACTGAACCAATGAATTGAGAGTGGACGAGGAGTGTACATGAACATCTATCGCCAAGGGCGGCAGTAGGGCAAGGGCGTTTATGCACGCCCACCGCACTCAATGTGTTAATGAAAAGCAGAATATTGTTTTTAACTTAGGCATAATAACGACAAATACAAATTTTAAATTGTAAAGTAAATTTGTGTTAAATTTGAAATTACATTCAAAACTTTAAAGTTTATTTAATTCATTATAATACTGAAACAAAATCATGAAAATCAAATAAAATCTGAATATCATTTCTTTCATCAATCATAAAATCCCCAATAAAGTGCACTACTTATATTGCAAGATAAAATTTGTATAATTATAAGAGTATACAACTTTTTTTTTTATAAATAATTAGAGTATATTTTTTTGAATTTGTTATTTTATATTTATTATATTTCATAAAATATTTTCATCAAATTATTAAGTATAAAGGATGATGCTAAATATTTTACGTCATCATGGAGATAATTTACTCTTTCTACGATTATTCTCTGAATAATAGAAATTAGGGTAGTGATTAAATATCTTGTTTTATAAATAATGCAATACAGATTGTTTATAACAAAGAATTTGTCTAAAATTAGTGACTATATTGTTTTTATAAATTAAAAAAAAACTAAACAGCATAAAAAGCCTATTAACAATAACAAAAAAGGCTTCAAAACTTTATATTAAGTACTATTATGAATAAAAATTCACTCATGTGAATAAATAATTTTTTTGTACACACCTTGAATATCTTGAGGTTCATTAAAGTGTAACATTTTGATGTTACGGAACATAAGAAATCTGAGTTGGAAATATACACACAGCATGACAAAAATCAGTCCCAAACCCATGTGCATTGTAAATTTGACAAAACTGACTCCCTGCAAAAAAAAATTTACTAAAATTACAAAAGATTTTAATGTTTTAAAATATTTATTTAAACTCAAAAAGCACTGTGTAAAGACATAAATCGGACCAAATTTTTGTTATTTTTACATAAAAATTATTTATTTCACAATTTATTTTATCAATTGCATGTTAGAACAGATTTTGTAATTTGGTTCTTTGTGTTCTAGGCAGTATAGGATGTTACATTCACACAGTAATTTTTTATGATCCTCCACTTGCAATATGGTCACATTCCACAAGTGATCTTCTTCTCTATTGTCTTCTAGCAATGGACTGTGGTTGTTCATATTGGAGGATACCTCCAGTTATAGACCTTATATATTTCGGTAGTGTGTAAACTTATACACTCTTCTTGTCATGGTGTAACAAGAATTTTGTTTCAGTGTATCATGAACATTGTTCTTATCATTTTACTAAATATTTTCATCAACAGACTTCTACAGAATAGTCTCAATAAATTGAGTCCCGATTTTTCGAGCTTCCGTTAAATTCGAGCTTATTTCTATTATAGTCTTTGAGACTATTTTATCCATTTGAAAGGAAATTGAAACTATTTACTGTTACACAACACACCGTTATGAGCCTGATCCAGCTGATGTATCAGGGTGTTCTGGAATTTATGAAAAAAATAAAGATGCTACCTTTTACAATCTCTCTTGGAAGTGACTGAAAGGAAAGAAAGCATTGTAGACTTTCTAAACAAAACACAGTTATAAAGTTGTGTACTAAATAAACGATTAATGGAACAAAATAAAAGAAGAAACATTAAATAAGTCATGGAATAAAGTCCTGAGGCATAATAAAACTGTTGACTGTGTTATTGATCCACAAGAAGAAACAGATTTGACATATCTTATCAATAAACTTCCAAGTTGTGAAAATGTGATGATATGGAGGAATGTCAATGGATGAGTAAGGACAAATGTAAGAAAGTAATAACAACACATGTTATTACTATTGAAATGGCACAAGAAACTACTGAAGGCAGTGATAACGCGAATAAAGTTGAAAGTTTGATCAAGACAGTACAAGAAGGGAAAATTAACAGTGAAGGAACAGCCACTTTGAAAACTGCACTATGAATAACTGAATAACAGACACCATGCCATCAGATATGCTTCTGCTAAGACATTTATGCGATGAAGATAAAAAATGTTCTGATAAGCGGATGCAGAAGACTTTATAGCTTTTTCCAAAAAATGTAGCAACTGTGGTGAACAATATATTTATATTCCAAACAATATTAAATTTATGTAAGTACTGTAATCAGTACAGTTCTATTAATGTGTTTTGTGCATTCTTAATTATTAAAGTTTGTGAGAAATCCAATTTTTTATAATATACAAGAATATATTTCCGTGTAATCAGAGTTTTCCTTAATCCAAGGGGTTTCGGTCCCATCTACCTCGAATTATGAGACTCTACTGTATTTAGAATGCAACTCCTTATGTTAGCAGTATTTATTAACCCTTAAAAATGGTCAGTGGGTGCGGCTTAGTCTTCCTCAACCCATTTAATAAACACCTCCATTTGAATTGTTAGAAATGTCCACTTCACATATCTGTGATATTACCTTATCACTGCGCATAGTGGATAAAAGCAGATTTTTTTTTTCATTTTATACAAGAAAAGGGTTGACATTTACTTTGAGACTTCATTTGATATTCAACAGGTTTTGGAGTTTTATGCCTTTGGTAGCAGACAGTTCCAATCACTATGGGAGATTGTTTAGCTGGGCAATTAACAAGAGGAATTTTTCAAAACCAAATGTCCATAAATATATTTGTATTTCTGCATACATAAAACAAAATAATTTTTTCCACAAAATATTGAGTTAGTGGCTTCTTTCCTTTTTCATCTTTACCAAGCATGGCCCTACAAACAATATATATTTTGGGTTACTACTGTACAGGATAACTATTTTGAAGTTCTACTTTTCAGGTTTATTCGGAATATGCTTCTCAACGGTAAGTGCACAGCATATATAACATACCATTTACCACTAACAGGGAATTGGTGTGCAAAAACAAATTTTCTATTTGTTTAAAGTTCTTTTTAAATTTAAATAGTGTTAAACAAATAGACAGCCAGTAAATATTATTTTTCATATGTAGTTTTTCATATTAAGAGTTAATAAATAATTTTATAAAAATAATAATTAAAAAAAAACTGAATAATGATATTTGATGCCTGCCTATAAATATTATGAAATGTTATAGAAAACTTCATGTTCGTAAAATCAAATAATTTATGTGACATGTGAAAGAAAGTAGTTATGTTTAACTATATACATACAGCTGCTTTGATGGATGCGTTTGTAGCAATGATTACATTAGGAGGATCACCTATTGGAGTGACAGCACCTCCAATATTAGAAAACATAATAATGGCCATCAATATAGGCACTGGATTCAGTTCCATCACTTCGCATAATCTGAAAACAATTCAAATATATGTAATTTTTTCTCTCTTATAAAATTTAGTGAAACAAATATTTTTTTGATTGTTTAACTCATTAAGGGTTTAATTAAATGCATGACATGACATAAAAACTATTTGAATTTGTATTTAACCTCTCCAGTATCCACTGCATATATTATATACAAGTTCCAGATTATACCTTCATACTATACTTACAGCCACTTTCAATTGTAGTTGAGCTTTGAAACTAACTATTCTGTACATAACCAGCATTGTTAAATAATCTCGCGGATGTTCAATTCTGTGAGTCAAATAGAGGTAATTGTATTAAAAACTTCTAGTTTAACCTTCAACCTATAATCAACTCATTCTAATAATTTCACTTTCATTTTGAAAAACTATCCAAATATCATATGAGTCAAATAATGGATGTACATAGCATGGGTAAATAACAATTAACATATAATTAAATACGTGTACCCTAAGTGAATTATGACAGATCCTATTGTGGTAATGGAATTGAAAAGGTTTTAATTACCAATTTCTGTTTATTTGTTAAAACTGTGTCTGCTTTGTTGTTCTTTGCAAAAACTACATTACACAAAACATATTTTAAAAGAACACAGAAATATAAGAAAACTCAGTTCATTATGTCTTACCTGATTGTAACAGGAGTCATCAAAAGAACGGTCGTAACACTGTCCAATAATGCAGAAACAATTACAGTAAAGCCGCACAAAATGTTTATTAATGACCACATCCTGCCATTGGTCCACTGTATGAAAATTAAAATTTAGTTTTAAATAGAAATAAGATTAATTTTAAATAACTTTTATATATTAATATTTACTCTCTCCGGGTAAAAAAAAATGCATAGGCAGTTTATTCTACATAATCTAGGTTTAAGTACAGAATCCTAATTTCTTTCAACCCATAAAATTCAACTTAATATCTGTATATGAGAACACAGAGTATGGCAACCAGATTATCATGTGGATTGTATTATACTCGTAATTTCAATTATTGTTTTACCAGTTGAATCTAGTAGTAAATATATATGAAGGTTACACATAAGTTTAATTGGTTGTTGAAATACATCCTCAAAGTTATTTACATTTTTCATTTCTAATAACAGCTTGGTAAACTTCACAGCAATATAGGAATAACTTCAAGCAAACACATGTAATGAATGTAAATATTTGTTTTGATAGTATTTTGTTCTTCTGCATCACAATCTATTGAGATAGGAACAAGAGTACCATTTAAAAGAATCCACAGGATAAATTTTTCAGATAATATTGTGGTAAAATGCCCAAATTTATAATTATTGCTAAAGCAGAACTACATTTTACTCAACCAATTTAGAGATACTGTTAAAGAATCCAGGTTTATACTACGAGAACGCAGTAGGAAACTACAATTCATTTTGTCTTTTTAAATTAGCTAATGATGATTATTAATTGTTGATGATTATTAGCCACTATTGAATATTCAACTAACTAAATGAATTCCTGTTTGTTGCCAAATTATCGATAATTTATGTTTTAGATGTACCTTTCATGACATTTTAGGTTTCTTCGACCTCTGAACTAGCAGTTGAAATTTTGGTTGAAGAAACAAAAATCAGTTATCTGGACATTATCGATATTAGAGGGGAAATGCCGACATTTTAATATAAGAATTTTTTTTAAAATGATAACTTTAGATTTCATCACATAGTGGAAAATTCTGATAATATTGTTAATTTTGAAGTGATTGCATGACATATATTAATAAAATATAAAGACATGGTTTAGTAACTTTTTTTGATCCTCATAGACTTATTTCCCAAGGTTTTGGGGATAATATATATAATACTTGGTCAAAAAGTATTCTGACATGAAAATGCACTCAAGAAAATAAAACTGCAATACACAATACTATGAGATATTTTAAAACACTAACTATAGGATAGTTTAGAATTAGTATTTACTTCATTATTACTTATGTAATTGAACCTACGTTTTACTTTTGAACCTAGTAGTAAAATTTCTACTCGCAATGGGGGATTTTAAAATTAACTCATTTAATTCATATCCAAATTAAGCTATTTACCCCAGGTTGAAATTTGTTTTTTTTGTTTGAAACTTGAAAGGTTTGTTGTATTTGAATTCAACACTTTAGCTGCCTTGTCGGGCCAATTGGCCCAGTAGGCTGAACCAAATACTATCGGGCCACTAGGCTCAACATTGTTGTCTAGTAATGTTTTATGTTTATTAGTACTACTCAACCGGTGTTGCTACTTTTGGAAAAATAATGCACAGTATTAAACAACAAGTATTATGGATACATTTACGATGGTTTTTGTTTGATAGATAAATGCCAACAACATTATAAACCTAATGTTATTTTAGGAGCTTCTTGTTGGGAGTTACGGCCCGACACATATTTCTTAATAATTTTAGTGAAGTTGAATTGATTATTCCAATCAAACAAATTGGTACATTGAAAAAAGTTTATGATTATATACTTACATAGTAAAATAATAATTAATAATGACATATATTGATTTTCACTATTGTTTTCAAAATTTCACAAAACCTAAAAAATAAGTCAGAAATATTGACTAAATAATTAGTTGTATTATAATACATACAAAAACGGTCTTTGTTGAAGTTAAGTACAAACATTGGTACACTTAGATAAACTCATCCTTACTAGGAAGTAAATTATAACCTAAATTCATTAAAAAGTAAATTACTAAGTTTCAGAACTTTTGCTTGTTATGAATCTTCTGTATTATTTATCGGATCTGAAGCATTACTTTATCAGACAGAGAATATGTTTACATTTCCGTTCTATATACAAAATATTTATAAACTCACTAATCAATCACATGTGACAAGTTTACATCTCTTCGTGATAAATGCCAAAACATTTTACTCCCCAGTCGTCTTATTATGTAAGCTAACGGAACTTGAAATTGTGGTTTTGTTGTTTATTGTTTACACACAAAGCAAAAAAAAAAAAAAATATATTAGGACAGTGTTGCACAGATAAGAAAATATAATTACCACAATTACCAATTGGCCCGATGGAGATTATTTAGGTGTCATTTATGCTATAAAAAAACTGTGTCGCGCAAATTGGTCTGATATGTGTTTTTATATATATTATGATGAGAAACATATTTTCATACTTAGATATGATAAGGGAACAAAAAATATGTACACACTATTCAAAAATAAGCTTAAAATATTTTGGCAGTTCTCCGGGAAAATGCCAATATTGTGGCTAGCATCTGAAGTGTTCGAAAAACAACATAAGGTTATTCATATAGCTAAAAATTAGATTTCTGTAAGCATTTGCAGCATTACTCTCCTGGGAGGCTGAAGAAGTCGTAAGACGAAAACTTTTCCTCCAAGTGTAAGGTAACAATTTAACAACCTTTAGTTAACAAAAAGTCTGGTCGCAAGTAGTATCAAAAGTATAATAAGTAAATAAAATAATTATATTTACAAATACAGTATATTATTTAGAAATATTTATTTATTTAATAACATTTTTATTAATGTATACTTGTTGGTATGACTTACTGATTTTTTTCAGCAGACATGTTTTGGATTAATAAGGAGTGTGAACTAATAAAAGGAGTTCGGATGGTCATAAACTAATGTAGAAGTGATTAATAGAAGGAATTGAAAAACCAGACTGACCTTATAAGCAACAACTGCAAGGTAATTAAATATTCCAGTTTCAGAGAAAATGGCAACCATCACCATCATTGAGAATAGTAGAAGTAATGATTCAATGTCAATCCATGTGATCACATCCATCTGAGTTGGTTTCTGAAAGTTAATTATAAAACAATTGGTTACTATATAAGTTATATAGTATCAATTATAGTCACTGGTAACTATGATTAGATTATTTTAAAATGATCTGGCTAAAATATGTGTGAAGCAAAACTATGAGTCTTAATATTTATTTATAGCTTAATGTTCTTTTTAAAATGTCAACTTCTTCAAAATTCCATGTCCATAGTGTTTGTTTGTTTTAAATTTCAATAGTTACCCAATTTTTGCCAATACATCTATGTAAGTGTAATTTTGTTGAGAGCCCTAACATTTGTAAATGTATAAAAGAATTCGTTTTATAAAAAACAGCTTTAAAAATACTTACATGTTGGAAAATCTTTCTGTGTGAAAATATATTTAACATTTCTTTTAATGAATTCAAGTAGCAAATAAATATAAAACATAGGTGCGTCGCAAAATATTTTAATGTAGGACAAATTAGCTTTTCAATTTCTTAAATAATTAAAATTAAGGTAAAATGACAAGAGAAAATACAATTTAAAGGAGAGAATACAAAATTGGGTGAAAACACTATATATCTTGAGTGGAAAGGGTATTTATCTAATTAATTAAAAGAGAAAAAAAGATTTTAAAAAAGAAAATGTGCTAGATCCATAAGACGCATATTACATGTTTAAAGATTTATTAGATGATTAAAAAAATAAGTCAGTCAAACAGAGACAAGAAGACGAATAAAAAAAGAAGAGAAAAAAACAGAAGAAAAAATAAATATTAAGATGCAAAAAGAGAAAAGTAGAAAGGGTGAAAAAAGCTTGGAGGCAATTGAAAGACAAATTTAAAAGAAATGTAAATAGATTAAGAATGGAAATAAAAAAGATGGTTAGAATAAAACAAAAAAATAGGAAAAGAAAACCAAAAAATGCAAAGGAGGAGGAACACCAATGTGGATCAATAAGGGAAGTAGTGGTCAACAATGAAAGAGGCGAAGGGAAAATAAATGATGAGTTGAAGAGGGAGAAGGGAGAATGATAACCAACTTAAATATGAAAGAGATCATCAAATTTTATTATAAAATTTTAGTTTTTATACTTGTTTGAACTGAATATTTATAGGTAAATTCGGAACAATAACTATTGAGTTTTTTAACTCACACCTTATGTCCAGTAATTATCACTTTTCAGGTTTTTTATTTGTAGGTGTAAGCATACTCTTCGGTTTCCCTAGTGTCACATAAAAAAACCCATGTAAATAATCTAAAAATGTCTAATTCTAAAAAACCATTCCCAAACTGTATTTATATTTCGTCCTACACACGAAAGTTCAGTAAATGGAATATTCTTACTATATTGGTTATATTATCTTGGTATATATTAGTTTTATCTCCCACTCAAAATTCGATGTCTTTTTCTCTCCCTTCTTACTATTATTATTTCTGTCATTGGAAACCAACAGCGACAGACACACTCATCCACAACACCTCAAACCACCCTATCCAACACAAATACGTTGCCTTTAGATCCATCCTCCGCAGACTCAAGGAAGTACTAATGACCACAGAAAACATAAACAAAGAATTAGATACCAATTAACATTTAGCATACACTAATGGATTCAACACCACAATAATAAACAAACTATAACATAATATACAAACAAATACCAAAAAACAACACTACAGAGTGGGTAAACAAATTTATCACAATAGCATACATAAACAGAACATCAAATAAAATAGCCCACAAATTCCAAAAAATAGGATACAAAATAGCATTTATAAGTAATAACTAACTGCAAAACAAAATACAACAAAGATAAACTACAACCACCAGGCATATAGAAATTAAACTGTACAAACTGCAATAAATTCTACATTGTGCAAACAGGTTGCAGCTTCCAACAAAGAGTCAAAGAACACATAAAACATCTGAAATATAACACCGATTCAGCATTCACCAATCCCCTAAATGAAACAGGACACACATACACAGACATTAAATTAACCATAACCTAGAAATCTTACACAATAAAAAAGGACCAGAACTCAACAAACTAGAACAGTATGAAATTTACAAACACATAAAATACAAACATATTAAATGGACAGACCCAATACAAATCGCATATACTCTTTGTTACTATTGAAAACCTATATTTTAAAACTGATACAGCTTTTTTAAAATTGAAAACCCAACAACTCCAAGCAGAAAATTTAGACACTGATGAAGATCATCATACCCAACAACTCCCAACCAGAAAATCTAGTGACTGATGAAGATCGCCATGGAGTGATTAAAAACGTCCTGTGTCAGTAAGTGTTTACAAATTTAACACAAAAACTAAAGTTCAGGTAGTCATAAAATAACGTAAAGTGATTTAAGTCTTAGAGAAAAACTTGAAATTCTAGATTGAAACAGTAAATTACCAAACATGAGCCAAAGTAACATTGTTTCTCAACTTTGCATTTGATACCTCTTTTGTATAAAATTTTCAAGAACAAAAACTCAATCTTGTCATTACCAAAATGTAATGGGAATGTTGACAGCAAAGAAATCATTCCAGGAGGGATCTAATAGTGGTATCAGCTTTGGCATTATGGTTTAAAGATGTTCGCCAATAAAATATGGAGAAGGATGTTCGAATTAATCTCCCATTAATGAGTCAAAAAGAGGATCTTGCAAAAAAATAATTGGGAATATGAACAATTTATCAACAATATTTTACTGGATGATTACAGACAATCTTATGTAGAGAAATTCTTTGTGAAAGAGCAAATAAATTTGTAAGTGTAAATAAGATCAAAGTGTTTTATAATGAAGTTTTATGTGTTGTTTTATGAAATTGTTTACGTAGTTCAATAATTTTTTAAAATCATGCTAGATTCAATTAGTTTTAAATAAACTACAATGGAATAAAATAATCTGATATTAAGTATGCTCACAAAATATAAAAAGTAGAAGGGCTAGTTAGAACCCATTACAAGAGTACTGTCTGGAGTTGCAAAATTTGGTAAATAATCACTCATGACTTCCATGTGCCTGTATTACATTGTAGTTGTAGTATTGTAACACACTTTAGACGGTGTTACATATTAAATTTGCAATTTCAGAAAATAAACGAGAATAAATTCCAAATTGTAATAATGTATAACTATGTAAAAAAAATTGTTATGTATGATAAATATTTTTAATGAGATCTCTGGCTGATAGTGACATCTATCGAGAAAAATTTAAAATAATAAGTAACCTAGCTATGCATGCGCCCCGTGGATGCGCGGTAAGTAGGAAGGCTGCTTGCTTTTAATTTATCTGTCTCATTAGGCCAGGATGTAACCAGGGAAGGACGTCTCCAAATGGCAAGAAGATGTATTTAGTTTCCTTTTATTTTAATTAATATAAAGTATTTCTTTTTTTAAATCATGGCATAGAAGGCGGCTTACAATACCAGATACAAGATGGGTTGCAGACTTATTCATGGTTTTCCCGACGTTTATTCACGAAGATGAGAGCAGGCTTTACCGAGATTTACCCCGAGATGGAAGGGAAGTTGCGACAAGTTAACACAGCTAAGTGGGCGATTTTAAAACTTTTAAAACTTAATTTCAAAATTTAAAACATTTCGAAGCAGAATTTCTAAATTATGAACATTGAACTTTTTAATTAATAAGCATAATTATAATTACGCACCTTTTGGTGCTAATATGTTCACATTAAATTATTAAACTTGATTATACAAGAAAAGCAAGTAAACTCGAATATATGTTCATTTTCAGCCATTGATAAATTTTATTAATTGAAGGATTGCTATCCTTAAAAATTTATAAGTAATGTAAAAAAAAAAGGTTTCATAATCTGTAACTGAGTGTTAAAGAAATTTATGTGTCATGATTTTAATTTATTTCATCTGTCTATTTTAAAATAAAGTTTATGATTTGCTTTAATTGAATTTAAATGTCATTATTTTACCACCGCACAAATACCTTGCATTTCAAGTAAATAAACCTTAAGTATTAATTCAAGAATATTCTGCTAATTTTAATTGTTTAACTTGGTAATTTAAAATACTTTAACTGTAACGGATTTATAACTTCTATTGCGTTACAGACAGACGTATCTTTACGCCTCAACTGTAAGCTAGAAGTGAATATTAAATGTTTTAAGAGTTATAACTAAATAAAATCCAATTTGTAAAATTATAAACCGTTACACAATTTGCGCGACTCTGCTGTATAAATTTGAAATGTAAATTTGTGTGTTGGCAAAAAGAAAATTTAAAAATGGTTGAAAATAACCGAATTCATTAAATATATTCAAAACGTAAATTCACAGTGTAAAATTTTGTAAAATGTATAAATTGAAAGTAAAAGGATGTAGCTTGTGTAAACAGCATGGTAAAGTTAGGGGAGAAAACCAGTTTTGACCAGTTTTTACTTGTAGTATAGTCAAGGTCAGAGACTCTTATTGTTCAAAACATTTTGTCATGTCTATGCGTAGCAAGTTCTAGATTTTTAAAAAGTTTGTGCATGGCCTTGAAAGCTAATTGTAGAGTACCAGTGTTTACACAGTTGCGAGCCTGTTTAAATATTTCGAGTTTGCTTGACCTTCTGGATAAGAATATATTCTCGTGGATTTTCTGGAAATAATCCTATTAAACGAAATGGCTTTAAAAATAGACCTTCTGTCAAAGGAGGAATTAGAATATGAATTAAATTTAAGAAATGTCAATTTTAGAAGTGATTCGGTTGCATCTGACGTAAGAAAAATTTTAAGAAAAGTTATAAAAGATGTTAATATAGTGGCTAATCCTATTCATTTGAAAGATAAATTAAATGTAAACAATGAATTTGCAGTTATTAGTGAAAAATTTAAAACTTTGATGAAAAGTGTTAATGATTTAAAAGACGATCCTAGAGTTATTGATACAGTCAGATCAGAAACTAAAGTAATTCATTTAACGACTAGATGTAATGTCTTGCTAAAATTTAAGATCGAACAACAGATGAGGGATGAACTTAATGATATTTTAAAAAAGTTAAATGATTTAAACAAAGCAATAACTGAATTGAATGTTGATGTAAGTTTAAAGACAGAAGTAGTAAGAAAATTATCCGAAGAAAATATGTCGGAAGAAAATTTACAAGAAGTGTTCTTAAGTACCCATGAAGCTTCAATAACATCCAATGTAGATAAAGTCTGTACTAATGTAAGACCCCAGAATGCTGTGTTCGATTTCAGATTGTATAATAAGCTAACAAATCCATTAGAGAGATATCTCAAATTGTTCATTACAACAGATGGTTTAGAATCTAAAAAATTGTTAAATTTTATTAAAGTGGTATTGAAATTGAAAAATGAGGTAAAGCTTTCCGATAATCAAATATTAGAACTAAGTATGAATTATGCAACCGGTCCATTATTGGATAAATTGTTGTCAGCTTTAGAACAAAACAGTAATTTAAAGGAATTTCACCAGAATGTCTTAAAAACATTTGTACCCATTAATCTTAGGGAAAATTTAAAAAGAGATTTGATTAATAGACCTCAAGGTATTGGCGAACCCCTGCCTCTTTATGTACAATCTTTGAAAGAGCATAATGAATTATTGTTAGGTGAATATTCTGAAAATGATTTAGTTGAACTAATTAAATTAGGGATGAATCCAGAAACCAGGAATAAGTTGTCATTTATTAGAAACCCTACATGCTTAAATGATTTCAACGAAATGTCTGTGCAAATTCAAAACATTACATATAATGATCATGTTAGAAATAGAAATAGTGAGCAACAGTTCAGGGCATGTCAGAAGTCCAATATGTATGGTAATTCTAGCAATAGTAACTATAACAATAATAATTCTAACCATGGTAATAGTAACAATCGCTATCAAAGACCACCTCAATATCAAAATTATAACCATAAACCAATTAAATGTTTTAAGTGTGGTAAATTGGGTCACAAGGCTAATGTGTGCAGAACAAATTCAAAAAACTAATTAAGAGGGAGGCATTCATCAGGAATACCTCCCGCAATTTTGTAAAAAATATGTTTTTGGCTAAGCATAAAGGTAACTCACAAGTAAATTTCGATACAAATGATAAAAAGAATAACAAATGTAATCAGGTCAATTATTGCCAAAATGTAAATAAGAAAAATGTCAATTATAAAAAGCATATTTTTAATAAAAATAATAAAGATAAAAACAAATGCCTAAGGGTTTTGAAAATGGTAAAAAATAGGAAGTGGATGAAAATCCAACCTAAAATAATTATGTTACCAACAATAGATATAAAAATAAATAAAATAAGCAATAAAAGTAAAGCCCTTATTGACACCGGAAGCTCAATCAATTTAATTAATGAAAAATATATTCAAGAGAATAAATTGCTGAACAAAATAACAATGTATAAGTCAGATATGGAAACTATTGTAGCTGCTAATAATGCTGAAATTAAAGTGAAAGGTTTTTGCATTCAAAAAATAAAAATAAAACACTTTAGCTGGTATGTAAAATTTTATGTTGTAAATAATGTAACTTGGCCCCTGATATTAGGAACTCCATTCATCCATGAAACAGGTTTAATAATAGACATATCAAAACAAGAATGTTATTTTAATTTTGATCCTACAGTAAAAATAAAGATTAATAATTTTAAATCCTTAAGCAATAACAATATAATGAGCAATAGTAAAATACAAATTGGTAGTCCAGAAGGAATTAAAGAAATAGAAGCAATAGTAAGACAATTTCCTAATGTATTTACAGACAAGATTGGCAAAGCCTTAAATTTTAAATTTGATTTAAAAGTAAAATCTGAAGAAATTGTAAAAGTTAAACCATATCCCATCAGTCCACCTAAAATGACTATTCTAAAAGGAATAATAGATGATTTACTAGCACAAGGAATAATTGAGCATTCCACTAGCCCATATTTGAGTCCTTCATTTTTAGTGTCAAAGGGTGATAAACATAGACTTGTAGTGAATTATGGCAAAATGAACCAATTGATAGAAAGAGTTTCACATCCTATTGGCGACATGGCCGATTGTTATCAATATCTGGGTAATGCTAAGTATTTTAGTTGTATTGATCTTTGTAACAGTTTCCACCAGATACCGCTTACCGAAAATAGCAAAAAATATACCGCGTTTTCAACACCTTTTAGTCAATACAATTATACGAGAATTCCATATGGTTTGCATGTAGGCAGTGGAATATTAAGCTCGTATATAGAAAGAATTTTTAGCGATATTAAGTTTAAATACATGTTAAACTTTGTTGATGACATCCTTATATATAGTAATAGTTTAGAAGAACATCTGAAACATGTTAGAGAGGTAATTAGTAGATTGAGTAAAAATAACTTAACTGTAAATTTGAGCAAGGCAAAATTTGTGTGTAAAGAGATTAATTTCTTGGGCAATAAAGTGAGCCATAATCAAATTAAAATCGATCCAGAAAGAACAAATTCAATAAAAAATTTTCCTAGACCAAAAAATGCTAAGGAAGTGTCTAGATTTATCGGCATGGTGTCATTTTTCAGTAGTTTTATTAAAGACTATGCCAAAATTGCTAGTGTATTGAACGAGTTAAGGAAGAAAAGAGTTAAATTCCAGTGGACGGAAGACTGTGAGAAAAGTTTTAACACCTTAAAAAATTGTATATCTAATCCTCCCTGTTTAGCAATAGCAGATTACAACAAGCCTTTCTATCTGATGACAGATGCCAGTGAGCATGGCGTTGGTGCATGCTTGTTACAGAAAAATGAAGCCGATCAAAAGAAACCAGTAGCCTACTTTTCAAAGAAATTCACAGATTCAGAGAGAGCTCTTTCAGTATACGAAAAAGAAACTTTAGCCATTGTTCTTAGCATCGAAAAATTTTATAAATTCTTAGAGGTACAACCCTTTTACTTGCTTACAGATAATCAAGCTTTATCATGGTCTCTTACGCATTTCCGAAAGTTAGGCAAATTGGGAAGATGGTTAGAGAGAATTGTAAGTCTACCTTTCAAAATATTTCACATAAAAGGGCAACAGAATGTCGTAGCCGATGCTCTTAGTAGGATCCACAATAATGGGGAAGGTATTGATATCGAAATAGTGGAGATAGAGTCGAAGGACGAAATCTTTAAAAAAGATAAACAGGGAAAGAAATTCCAATCTATTAACAACAACAAATGTCCTAATCTTCAAGCTAATGTAATTTCGCAAATACCTTTAGGTTACCTAGATTTGAAAGTACATCAAAAAACCGATCCTGAAATAACAAAAATTGTAGAAAGTATTAAATCTAAAACTAACAATAAAAAATTTTGTATGAGCAAAGGCCTATTAATGTTTAAAGATAAAAACAAATTAAAAATTTATTTGCCTGTTAATTTGAAAGACATGATGTTCGAATACTATCATACTTCATTTCTTGGTGGACATCTTAGTCAATTAAAAACAATGTCAAAGATTAACCAATATTTCTATAGACCTAATTTGTGTGATTTTATAAAACAAAAAATTAAAGATTGTCAAATATGTGCTACTTGTAAACAAGCACCAAAAATTTATAATGGGAAACTTGTAAGTTTTGTATCAAACAATCCCATGCAAAAACTGTATGTAGACATAATGGGACCATTAGTAAGGAGTAAGAAAGGTCATAATCATTTGTTAATTGCAGTAGATGATTTAAGTAGATTCTGTTATATAATGCCTTTAAGAAATGCCAAAGCTGTAAATGTCATCAACAAGTTGAGAGATGTAGTTTTTGCTAATTTTGGTATGCCTCGTTTCTTGGTGTCTGATAATGGAGCATGTTTTAAAGCCATTGAGTTTAAGAATTTTATGTTTAATAATGGAATAAAACATATCAAAACCCTACCGTACATACCTAGAGCCAATAAGGCTGAGAGATATATTAAAAATATTAAGGTTTTGTTAAGGAGCTTTTTTCATGATAAACAAACAATGTGGGATGAAGGACTTCATTATTTGCAAATTTGTCTAAATTCAGCCTTCAATGAATCCACTGGCCATTCAGCCTTTGAGTTAATGTTTAATTTTAAACCAAATGATTTATTAACAAATTTGTGGAGTTTGAATGACATTGTAGAAAATAAAATTACTAAAACAGAAATAGCAAGCAGACTTAACAAAGCCATAAAAAATATTAAAATGTCAATTGAGAAAAATAAAAAGTATGGTATCTATAAAGGTGATAATGTACATCCTTTCAAAATAGGAGATAAGGTGTATGTAAAGCATCAGTCATTATCAAAAAAGATAGATAAATATCAAGCTAAGCTAGATGTAAAATATAAAGGTCCATACAAATTATTATATTTCTTAAACCCTGTAAGTGTTTTGATACAAGGGGTAGAAAATTTAAATGAGATACGCAAGGTGCATATCTCGCAATTAAAAAGAGGGTAGGAAATCCCCGACCGCTGCAATTGTTCGTAATGCGAATAAAAGGTTATTAATTTAGACTTAGACTACACAATTACACAAGGGGTAAGACTATTTGGTCCCAGACTCATGACGTGGACCACACGTACAAGACGGACTGACTTTACAAAACAAACTACTTTAAATTAAACAATACATAATTAATAACACTTTAACAAGCAAAAAAAAAAAAAAACTGAACAATTTGCAACAACTTTTAAATGATGTTTATGAAAGATACGGGAGTAATGAATCATGTAATTAGGTATAAATTTATATGTAAACTTCGTATTTAAAGACAATGGTGCGCACCGAATAAATAAAAACACTATTGAAGTGAGTTGATGTTATTTATGATCAGTTGATAAAAGTGTTTTAATGAAATAAAGGCAGTAAGGAACATTATGTGAAATTTTAAGAGTATGTGTCTATACAATGTTTTAAAAATGTAAAAGAAGAAATGATTATGGATTTATTTGTAATAAAAAAAAAAAAAAAAAATGTTTAATTTTGTTTGAAAGGATGCTAAATCCGAGAAATAATTTGTTTGTATTGTGTTAATGTAATAAAAAAAAAAAGATTTTATTTTTGTTGGTTAAACTAAGCTTGTTCTAGTTAAGGACATGCAAGTTATGTTAAAGGGTTTATGATATGTTTTCCCAAAGAAAATAATTTGATTGTTAACTTAAGAGTTGTTCGTAAATCGTTACATTTAATAAAAAAAAAAAAAAGGGAGAAATGAAATGACACAATTTTTTTTTTCAAGAGGGGGGAAAAATATGTAACACACTTTAGACGGTGTTACATATTAAATTTGCAATTTCAGAAAATAAACGAGAATAAATTCCAAATTGTAATAATGTATAACTATGTAAAAAAAATTGTTATGTATGATAAATATTTTTAATGAGATCTCTGGCTGATAGTGACATCTATCGAGAAAAATTTAAAATAATAAGTAACCTAGCTATGCATGCGCCCCGTGGATGCGCGGTAAGTAGGAAGGCTGCTTGCTTTTAATTTATCTGTCTCATTAGGCCAGGATGTAACCAGGGAAGGACGTCTCCAAATGGCAAGAAGATGTATTTAGTTTCCTTTTATTTTAATTAATATAAAGTATTTCTTTTTTTAAATCATGGCATAGAAGGCGGCTTACAATACCAGATACAAGATGGGTTGCAGACTTATTCATGGTTTTCCCGACGTTTATTCACGAAGATGAGAGCAGGCTTTACCGAGATTTACCCCGAGATGGAAGGGAAGTTGCGACAAGTTAACACAGCTAAGTGGGCGATTTTAAAACTTTTAAAACTTAATTTCAAAATTTAAAACATTTCGAAGCAGAATTTCTAAATTATGAACATTGAACTTTTTAATTAATAAGCATAATTATAATTACGCACCTTTTGGTGCTAATATGTTCACATTAAATTATTAAACTTGATTATACAAGAAAAGCAAGTAAACTCGAATATATGTTCATTTTCAGCCATTGATAAATTTTATTAATTGAAGGATTGCTATCCTTAAAAATTTATAAGTAATGTAAAAAAAAAAGGTTTCATAATCTGTAACTGAGTGTTAAAGAAATTTATGTGTCATGATTTTAATTTATTTCATCTGTCTATTTTAAAATAAAGTTTATGATTTGCTTTAATTGAATTTAAATGTCATTATTTTACCACCGCACAAATACCTTGCATTTCAAGTAAATAAACCTTAAGTATTAATTCAAGAATATTCTGCTAATTTTAATTGTTTAACTTGGTAATTTAAAATACTTTAACTGTAACGGATTTATAACTTCTATTGCGTTACAGACAGACGTATCTTTACGCCTCAACTGTAAGCTAGAAGTGAATATTAAATGTTTTAAGAGTTATAACTAAATAAAATCCAATTTGTAAAATTATAAACCGTTACAGTATTATAGAATTTAAATGATTTTAAAATGAATGCTAGGCCTACATATCATTCAGTAAACACTTGTGACCATAATACAGTGAGTTCAATGTGGCTGCTGTGTAGATCGTAACTACGAATTCGGTTTTTGTTATCAAATATACTTCCAATAAATATGATTACAACAAGGGGTGGAAGTATTGCGGGATTCAGTAGAATATTGTATAGATTTTTAAAATCTGGTCATATTTTAATTTGGTAAAAATAAAAAAATTAATTAAAAAAATTTCAATCAGTTTGTGTTACTTGATATTCCTGTACATATTGTGAACATTAAAAGTAAATTTAGATATTAGGTACATAAAAGAATAACAAACTACATAGGCTATATAAAAAGATTATGAATGATAATATTTCAGAAGAATAAAATTCCAGTCTTATTTTACTTTGTCAGATGATCTTTTAACATTTTTACATAAAACATTAAAAACATGAACAAAATATTTCGTTTATCATATTACTTAATGAAATACATTCCCAGACTTTATGCTTTTATCATAAACAGTTTTACCATGAAAGGCATGTGAACATATTTAGTACCCTTGACAATTTCTTAAACATCAAGCAGAAATTTCTGTAATTCCTAGAAATATGTTTTAATTAAAACAATACTAGAAATGCTAGAAATTTGTAGCCAGTAGTTATGTTTACTAAAAAAAGGTCATTAAACAAATTCTTATTTTATATAAAAATCTTGTATTCAAAACATCAAACAATTTTTTATGATGAAAGTGTGAAATCTTCTGCATAAAATATAAATGCAGGCTACTTTAAAAATTATCATAGGCATTTAGGCCACTTCTACTCAAGGTCGTTTTTATATATTAAGGCGGTTTTTACACAAGATTTTTAAAAAAAATGTGAAACAATGTAGGTTTTTTAATTGTTAATTCCATCTTCACGTGAGCTACTAGTAATCACTAAGCATTTACTTATATTTGTTGAAGACAGCCGTTTTAGGAGATGTGTCCCATTGTTATTTAAGTTACGGTCTGAGTTGACAATGGGACACATCTCCTGAAACGGCCGTCCTCAACAAATATAAGTAAGTGCTACTATAGTTTATAAACATTTAAAAGTGTTTAGTGAGGTTTTTTAATAACTTTTTTTAAAAACAGTTTAAAATTAAATAAAAGTAATGAAAATTATAAAAATGAATATTGTTCTAATAGTAATTTGTTCTATGACAAAATAAAGACAGAAAAAAGCATACAAGAAAAATATCCAAGAAATAAAAATAAACAGAAAACAATTTAAATAAGTAAAAGAGAGCAAAAAACCGGTTCAACTTGTTTACCTATAGCTTGTTTTTCTTTTGTTAACTGTTGACAAAGGTTCTTGATAATGTAAATAATTTTAAATTGATGAAAAACAAACTATTGTATATCAAATATTTTTTTAAAAGAAATGTATATCCTATTGATAAACAAAATGGAAATATAATAGGAGATGATCAAGAAATAAAAATAGAGGAAGTACTCAAGACAGAAAAAAACACTTTCTAATTCCAAGAAATATTTTTGATAGGGAGTTTTGTGTAAAGGACCATTGCTGTGTAAAGAATTTACTAAACCCATTGCTGATCTATTACATGCACACTGTGGACATAAGCAGGTATGAATTAATTCCTTGTGTCAATTGAGTTGTATTTCGTTACAAAAGTATTCTTATTTATAAAGCACTAAATATTATATTTTTTATACGGTTGCAATTTTTTATTTGTTAATTTGTACTTTAGATAGTTTATTATTTGTTAATTATTATGTGTAATCATAATTAGTACAGCCAAATTAAAAGTTATGGTTTAATGTTAGTTTAGATTCTAGGCTCCTACTATTATTGTTCATTTCATATTACCACAAGAATACACTTATTATAAAGAATATATTTATATATTTTCACTGAAAATTTATTTAATTTAGAATTTTATTTTAGTGTGATGAATTTTGAAGGTTTCTTTTTTTATATGTAGTGACACTTTACAATGTTAGCACTCATATATTGTCTTTTTCATGTTTCCCTTGTCATAACAAATATTACATCTTTTTGTAGGAAATTTTACTGTTTTATGTGCTACAAGTTGGATTGGAAATCGAGTCCAATTTTTGGCTTGTAGACGTAATGTGTTGTATCCTATGTTTTTTACACCCAGGGAAAAGTCTTTCTGGAAGAACAGAATGCCAAACAGCTTTGTAACTCACCTCTTTGTAAGAGGTGTCCAGTTACTATCAGATTTCAGGTTTTTAATTTTTCGGTTATTTATTTGTTTCTGGGAATAACCGTTGGTTTCTAGCACTATTATATCCAAAAACTCATCCCCATAAAAACATTTCTGATTCTGTAAAATTATACTCTAACTATTTGTAAATATTTTTGTGTTAACCCGGAAGTAAAGTAAAGTAAAGTAAACGGACTTTTCTTCCAACAAAATTAATATTTGATGTCCTTTTCCCCCTTTTTACAAATATTTATTTAGCCTGATTTAAGAGGAGCTGAGTACAATTTACTATCTGCTGTTACATGTGATGTTGATGGCGGACAAATATGTGAGGACAAAGGTTCAGATGTACCAGGGCCTGGGATCTATAATAGGGAAGGAACATTCGGGTGTTGAGGGAGTATTTTCAAAGTCACTGTCCTCACTGACATTAAATTTGTCTACTAAAAATCAATTGAAAACTGCGGAAGCTTTCTATTATGTTAAGATGTCCGACAGAAGGTCAATGGGCCATAAATATCTTTATTTATGCTGCAGGTTTTGAGAGTTGATATATATATCCCTTAGAAAGCACAGACATCTAGTCTTGTGTGTGAAATATCAGAAAGTAAACTCTCTTAAGCAAACAAACCAATCAAACACTGATTTTCCTGACTAGCTTTGCTAGTCTTTGTTTCCCCTACTAATAAATTGTTGTTTATGACTAGCTACCCTAGGACGTAAACTACAATGGGTTAAATTTATACCTTAATAATATTTACAACAGGGGATAAGATATATTGTGATGAATACAGAGGGATAGATGTGTGATTTCAATAACTGATGGAATATTTAGCGAAATAATACTAAAGGAAAATAAAGAAGTTACAAAATGAATGATTGTAGAGAAACTTTTTGTTTTACAGCGGGAAAGTAATGTGTTGGCAACATCTAAAAAATTATTAAAAAGGAAGAAAGAGAAGAAAGAAATATTGTATTTATTAATATGGTAAAAACATATGCCATATGACTCAATGCTATGAAATAAACAGCTGAAAAACATGAAAGATAAAAATTTTCCCATGGACTTATTTCTGCAATCAAAAGCCTGTACTTTTGAACTGAATGAAATTAGAATAAACATAGGGATAAAATTAATGATCGTTTCATTAGCAGTAAAGATCTATTACAGGAATGCTCCTCATATCTCACATAGTTTAAGGTGTATATAGAAGAAACTTTAAAAGGTTAGAAAAGAAAAGTGGAGGCATTGCAGTGCCAGTTATGGATAGCAGCTTATATCCTCAGTATCAAAGACCAGATAATAACCAATAGTCAGTGCAATGTAGTACATTTTCTGAATGTGATGCAAATCTCCAAAATGGGAGCCCTGAATTTATAACAAAAATAATTGCTAATAGAATATGCCCATAATTCAACATCTGGACATTGAAATCAAAAGACCTATCTGAACCAAAACATGTACATAAGTCTGTATATTGGCGATGAAAAAATAGTAATGAAAAGTTAAAAAAAAAAATCATATTCATGCATTATTATTATCTTTAGAAATAAAAAACTTATGTTTTTAGACACTGTTAACAATGGTGATGCTCATCACACCCTTGATTTAAGCACATATTCCAGTTCTTTTTCTATTTACTTACCACTCGTATTCTGGCATTACCTGCAAAAATAACTTATCGTGGCTAAAAGGCATCTCCCTTGAAATGCGACCTGATATAACCGTTTCTCTCCTTCATAAAACTGCATGGAGCTGATTGTAGCAGAAGATAAGTATAATCTCAGCTATATCATGAAAAAATTTAAAGCAGACAGCTGAATAGTCTTGTGGGTACAGAATTTGACTATGAACTTGAAGGTTCTGGATTCAATCCCCTCTGGCAACAATAAATTTCTGTGTGCATTTTTAATTCCCAAGTCAACCTTGCTTGCTTATGAAAATGAGTACCTAGGGTCAAATCTAATATAATAATAAGCTCTTGAAGCACATAGCTGCTACATTACTTTCCATGAATACTATTGGAAAGAAGTTCCAAATAATGACGTTTCACCCTTTCATTTTAAACACGTGTACAGATGTATCGGATCCGGAAAATAAATGCTACAGAGATGCAACATCAGTGAGATTATCATCTAATGGAAATGGATAGGATTACAAGTAAAAAATTAGAAGAAAAATTACTTTTAGTTTTTGTGTTGTACATCTTGAGACTTTTTAAATTACTACCTTTTATATCACTTGGTAAAAAAAACCATTACGTAATGATATTTTTCAGCAGAAGCGTTTCACACTAGATCAGTGCATTGTTCAATGCTGAGAGTCACCGGGCGATAAACACATCTGCTGAAAAATATTAGTAGGTAGTGGATTTTTCGTCAAGTGATACCAAAAGTAGAAAAATTACTGTAAAGGAAAATTTCTGACCTACACACAAATCAAGAAACTGCTGTGAAAGGGAAGTAACTTATTATTGGTCAACAGTTGGTCTCTCTCGGCGACAATTAGACCTGTTTGCTCCCAGAACTATTTGGCAGTAAAATACTAGTTTGGTGGTAATATATATATATATATATATATATATATATATATATATAAAACGTCACAACCATAAACTTTACACAATGATGATGAATTTCAATTACCGATTCATTTTTGGCAGTCAGAAGACGAGTAACACTTTGCACTTCACAATTGGCGGCAGATTGCAGTGGAGTCTCCATCGCAAATGTCTACCGACTGAAGGTCAATAGATGTACAGTCATGGGCAATCAGTAATCGGTGCCACTACACCCAAACTAAAAATACCCACTCCTGGTAAGACGCTCTGTTACTCACCTTTGGTGGTACACGCTAGGGAAACTTATTTTTTGGATACCCCTTGTACTACATCAGTATCATTCCTCCTGTTTACTCAAAAGGGATATTTTGTAGCCAATAACTGCTCTATAGCTGTAAAGTAATATTGACTTCTAAAAGGCTCTAGTAAAACCATATTTGGTGTAAATAGATACAAGTGGATTTATAAAATGTAAATGCATAAACAAATGTTTAACCAGGAATTATAACAATATGTATTAATACACTTTTAAAAAATTCTTACATCTCCTAACAGAGCAAGTACAGCCAAAGATACTGTAGAAGCCAACATGGCAGCCAATGTTCTATGAATAACCTGAAAAAATAATAAAAATATTGTTAACAACATATTTTCAAAATGTTTGTTTTCATGTGCTAGTGTTCTTTAATATTTTTAATAACAATAATTATTTTTGTCAGTTCTTTATTAAGAATAGTTAATTTACCCCTTTAATAATGTTAGACAAGAGAAACTGCCAATCTTAATAATATGGCATACAAAATAAAATGCAATGACTGTGAGGTCACGTATGTTGGTGAAACTAAGAGACAGTTGCAAGTACTTATGAGTGAGCATGAATAAAAGAGTACAAAACTTGGTGCATCTCCTACCTCTATCATATTGGATCACATTAAGAAGTTTATTCATAGTTTTGATTCTAAAAAACCTGAGGTTTTGGACTATGAAAGTAATTGCCAATGACATATTTTTTCTGAAATGATCCATATTAAGTTACAGAAGAATGCTATTAAAATTAAGGAGGACACTAAAAAATTGGCTTATGTTTATACACCACTTATTAAAAAACTTAAATATACTTAGTCATGATGAGGTTATTTAATTGAGATTGGGCAGGTTGTTTTGCAATGTTAATTTGATTTAATTTGGGTACTTTATAACTGTAAATATATTTTATTCCTGATTTGTCAGTGATCGTACCTGTATTAGTGATTACAATTTTTTCATGTTTTTTGTTACAATTAAATATGCCATAGTTTGTAATTATTATGTTAATATTATTAATTTTTTTACTTTACCCATTTTAGTGGTTTTTGTAATGTTTTATAACTGTAAGAAATTTCATTGTAGCTATGTTTATTTTTAAACTATTGCTGGTCATTTTTAATGTGTACTGATGTATTGTAGGCCTATTGATGATGATAATGTAGCAGTTATTGAAACTCTGCCTGTGTAAATAAATAGTTGTACCTGACTCGAAAGTCAACCGCATTCATTTGAATAATAAGTGTAATTTTATATTTTTATGTTTACAATAATCCCACTTACTGGTAATATTCTACATATCAAGTTATTTCATTACCTCAAATATAATTAGTATATACAATCCAATCAAAACGAGAGCACCATAAGCAACTCCGTCTTTTGGATCGACTGGAGCAAGATCTATACTTATGGCCAATGGATAACTCTTCTTCAGATTGTGAGAAAACTGGAAGCACATTACACTATCTTTAATCAACCTAAAACACAATAACATTAATTAAAATGTTTTTTTATCATATTTATTTATTAATTTACTTGGCGAAACCATTTCTTATTGATGTTTCTTAGTACATGCATTTTATACCTGGTCAGTGCAAAGTTCAATGCTGTGATTTACGGCCAAGAGCCTTGAACAATGCACTGACCGCATGTCTGCTGAGAAACTTGAGTAAGTAGTGATTTATGCTAAGTGAATTAATAAGTAATTATTATTTATAAACCTCAAGATGTACTAACCAAAAACTGTAACTTTAACCATACACATAAATAAAACATATAAATTCTCTCAAAAATTAAAAAAAAGTTAAAGGATAGCATTTACAACTAATAATAAACTACAAAGCAACATGCAACGTAGTACAAACAAAGAAAATAAACTCCAATCATATACAAATTGAACTGTACAGACTAAGAAATTCTATATTGGACAATGTGCAGTCTTCAAAAACATATGCAGTCTTCAAAAACATATGCAGTCTTATAAATACAGAAAAATCAGTTTAATATGATCCCATTTAAGACAATATCTCATTTATTATGATTTTTTTCTCAGATCCTAAAACAGCATAAAATCATACTAATTTTCACGGATAGTAATGCTTTGAATCCCGCTAATACCTTTTATTGTGACAGAAAAATTTTATCGACTACTATTAGAAATTTTACAGCGTAGCAATTAATTACTAATAAAACTACATATGGGAGTTTTTCAAACCAGCAGTTATGGTCATGTCAATAGATATGAAAAATACATTTATTACATAATGGAATCCAATATGGAAAAAATAGAACTTTGATAAAGACTGTTTAAAATGATTCAGCAGGATGTTTACATCAATGATATAGAGACTCAAGTTCACAGCCGTAGGATGACATTAGCATGTTTCTGTTTGCTTAGAACAAAATGTTTTCATTTATTTATTGGAAGTGTACAAATACAGTATTCATTCAACCATGATTCTAATCAGTCACATAGGAAAATATTTTACAGTATGTATGTAATTTAACTGTATCCATAGGATCATTTATTACTACCGTGTGTAGATGTTATCAAGTATAGAGTGATGTGTTATTTAGTCTTATGAGATGAGTGGGATAAAAAAATTACTTTATCACTATATGATAAATTGAAAATTTTGAAGCATTACGATGAAAATTCACATCTGAGAATTGAAAAAAGTTTTGTTACAATTGTTTCATCAAGTTCATAGCTTACATCTGCCTACAAATGGGACATTGCTAACTGAAAAAGCATGAGAAATCATAAAAGAGCTTCAGATTAATAATTTTACTGGGTCCAGTGGATGGATCAATTCGAAAGAAAATATGGCCTTGTATATTTTACGATCAGTGGAGAAGAGTCAGATCACAGTCAGTAAATGAGAAAATGTTTCTTCGTGGAAAAAAACCGTGTTACCATAGTTGCTGAAGGATATCTTTCCATTTGAGGTTTTTAATGCTGAAAAGTTTGGATTTTTTTTCAAACTGATGCCAAATAACTGTAAAAACTGGCAAAATGGTGTGGTCTTTCTCAAGTCTAACTTGACAAATATGGACAATCTTAAAAGAGTTAATAATGGATTCAACCCTCCATAGATATTAGAATCTGTCTGCTCTCTGTGAGAAGTAATTAAAATTTGATGACAGCAAGCTTATCCTTTAGATAACTTAGATTAATTACATTAATTAAATATTTTGTTATAAATCAATAAATTTGTTTGACTAAATTATGGCACCCTATTTTACAAAAATACACACACATTCTGTTAACTACTATTTCAACATTTTTTTCCAGAAATCATTTTCTATTTTATTAATATAAAGACATTATTTTTGGTATTTATTTTACTAGCCTTTGGTATGAACCCATTAATTGATTTGAATTATTTTTCAATGTAATAGCAAAAGTGTAATAAGTAATTTACAACCATCTCGTCATGAACAGCAACAAGATTTCGATATAACAAAAGCATTTAATATTTAGAAAATGTTAAAAAGATAAAATAACTAATATTCTTATAATGGTTTAGAAATGTCGTTGAAAGTGATAACAATTAAAAAAATATATATAATTGTGAAAAAATACTTTAAAACTTATATTTGATCATAAAACAAAAAAGGAACTGTTCAACAATCATTTAAACATTTGAAATTGGAAATAAAAAGATGTTTATAGGAATAAAGACTTTGTTTCTGAGTATAATCTGCATTACCAGCCAGTTGTAAACAAGTTATGAATATTCATATACATTCATGCATGATCAAGACTTTTAAATATTTAGAAACTGCACTTACTCATGTTCAATTTCCGTAAGGTCAAAAGTTTGTTTCACCTTGGCTTCTGGTACGAAGCCAATGTTTTCTTCTTTCACTAAAGGGACAGTCCAAGTATTGGATATTTTCTACAATAGGTCAAATAGATATTAATCGAAAGCTTTTATCATTTTTACCATAAAATGAATACCAAGTTATGTTTATATAAATAATACATAAATGATTATATTAATGTTAACTAACTTATGTATATTATGTTCGAATATAGCTTTTCATGCAATGATCACACACATTTTGAAGCCAAAAGCCTTTTCTATTACATGACACACAACCAAAATAACCCACCTCATTCCACAGTTAAAAATCCATCCCGTTACAGGCTTTGTACCTAACCGATTCCGCCAGATGAGGGTTAGCTTTGTAAAAGGAACGAATGTTTTGAAGTGAGTCAGTAAGTAAGCAATTACGTATTCACTTAGTTAAGTTCTTTTTAAATATAGTAAAAAAATACAAATGAATAGCAAAAAATGTCAGAGAATCTTGTTGCAATGGTGAAAAGTGAACATAGATTCATTTTAGACTTAGTTGAAATGGAGGACAAGGAAAAAATGGACAACATCCAGTTATCATTTGCCATATGGAAAGGACTCACCATGAGGACATACTGTAGTCACCTACAGTAATATGGTCAGTCCCTTTCTTGAAGTGTGTGACAACAATTAAGGTTATATTTTTTATTTGAAAACTCATCCCCATGTCTAGATTGAAGAAATAATTAAACAAATATTCTTTGAGCTTAGCTTGTGAGGTTATGTTAAAAAAAAATAAAAACATACACAAAACTCACAAATTAATCATTTATTTACTCAAACGCTTTTCAATGACCAAGTAATTATCATCAATAAGTTGTAAGTTAGATTTTGTAGTAGTAACACTCACTGATGATGATGAATTGGCCATTGAAATGCGTATGAGTAAATAAATGATTAATTTGTGAATTTTGTGTATGTTTTTATTTGTTTTTAACATAACCTAAGTTAGAGTTTTTAGTAGTAACACCCACTGATGATGATGACTTGGTCATTGAAACGCTTATGAGTAAATAAAAGATTAATTTGTGAGTTTTGTGTATGTTTTTATTTGTTTTGAAGAAATAATTATTCACAATTACCAGGATTGTTTTACAACACATGTACAAGAAAGTATGGTTTATTGAGATTGATAATTATATTGTTATGAGGGTTAAGAACGGAACTAACCTGTTCCGGAGTTTGAATATGAATCTTGTGTTTGTCGCTACACAGTTTTATTCACTAGACACCACTTAATTCTTTCTGTTTCTTGACCGCTATTAACGTTCCCAGCAAGCTTGCGTGTTGTAGCCAAGATGGCCAACCGCGTTACACTGTCTCTTTACACCTTTAAGTTTTAACATCAGCACCACCTCAACCGCAAGGATCTCCGCAGGAAACTACTCGCAAGAAGGACTCAAAAACCTCAACAAGGTCAGGTCGAATAATAGTAGAAGTGTATAACAGTTCCAAAATCAGTAAAAGTCGCCTTATAAGTGCTCACCGTAATACGACATCTTTTCACCATTGTTCAGTGTGTAACCATGGCGTTATTGTGAACAAAGCTTTTTCTGTTGCATGTTTGGACTAATATATTATAGTGTATTGTTTTGAAGCGTTATTGGTTATAGCGTGAACATTGTTTTTAATCGTGTGTGTAACTATATAACATTTCTTGTGTATGCAGACTTTATCCAATTTCACGAGTACACTTATACTCAAGAACTTATGTGATGTAATACATTAAATACCCGTTTAGTGTTACAGAAAATTGTACACCGCCTCTGGGCAGTTCTTGAAAGACTGTCTGCGGAAGCAGCTCTGGGTAAGCATCATAAGCATAGTGCTTAGTGCTAAACTCAGTATAAGTATTAATAATGTTACTCAAGGTTATTGCCCGCATTTAACTCTTTTCTAAAACGGGTGGTCATTATATCTAAAACGGGTGGTCATCCAGGGAAAAGACTCATTGATCTTTTAATTAATTTGTACTCAATTAATTAGGTTTCAAAACCAACAATGACAAAGGATGGAAACAATTCGTGAAGATGGTCATTCAAGACAGGGCTGGGGGTCCTATATTTGAGCTAGCTAAGCAAGACTGACAAAAAACAATCATACTTGGGCATGTTATGTACAGAGTGAGAATTCTGAGAATTGATGTAAACAAAAGATAAGAGTTGCTTGTTGTAATTATCTTGAATTCACTGATTAAACTATAACTAAATAAAGCTTAACTAAGTGAAAACATAGGGCTTACTTGCTGATGCGTTTCAAAACATTGAATCCTTTTACGAAGCAAAGCTTTACATATAGTAGAGGCTTTGGCTCGTAAAAAGACCAATTGTTTCGAAACACCTCAGAAAGTAAGCCCTATATTTTCACTTAGTTAATTATAGTATTTATGAGTACTAATTATAGTATCATAGTAAAAGATAAAGAGACTCTTTCTCAGAACCGTTACTGATAACTTCTGAACAGCATAACATAGATGCATAAAAAATAAAACTGTATCAGCTGGAGATCGTTCCTGTTTGTATTTGATTCATTTGTAGCCAATGTTTGTTCTAGTTTTACCAATTTTATATACAAAACTAACTAGTAAATACTAACTTTAAGCATAACACATAATTATATTTGAAAAAAAGGCATTTAAAATTAACAATAAATAGTGATAAGAGTTTTGTCTTTCTTAAGACACTATTGGTCAGCCTGCAGTTAGAACTCCTTGAAATAGCCTTCCATGTATAAAATATGAGATCAAACTGAAAAAAAATGGGTTCTTCTGAAAATTAGTGGCATGTTCTACAATGGTATTAGCAGCAATAGCAAGATAAACAGTTGTGCATCTAGAATAAAACTACGCAAGTTGAACTGTTGTACAATTGCCCCACACATAGCTAGACATGACTCGTCCCTGGCACAGTTTATGTATCAAGACTAAAATCAAATTTTAAAGGTTTATGTATAAGTAAAGAATTTTGTAAAATAATACCTGCATTTTTCTGGAATACAAAAATATAAAATCATAGCATTGTTATAGAAGCATATTTATAACACAGTAAAATTATAATTTTCAATTAAAAATACAATACAAATTGTGAAGGTTCACAAAAATTGTTCGAATGAAATAAACTTTAGGTTTTATTACTGGGATCTAAAAATAAAACATTTTTTATAATTGCTTTTATATATGAGAACGAATTATGTTAATATAAACTTAAAAATTAAGAAGTTAAGAGTATATTTCTATAAAAAAGTGTCGCTAGTATATGGGGCACAGTTATAAAACTGTTAACAATGACAGAAACTTGAAACTGTAAACAAATGTTCAATCTGTATTTGGAAACGTAATTATATAGCATACAATATATCTATAATAATAAAAGAATACCTTTCTGTAATATACCATTGATGGTTCTAACTTTGAAGAATTAGGCATACTATCTGTTAGAATCAATTCTATCCAGATGTGCAAATGTTGTGATGAACTGTTTCTGTGGGTGGGTATCAGAGGGCCTCGGACCTCCAAACTCACTTTGCGCATATTAGGATGGCTTAGAACAAAATAACCTTAGCATTAGGTTAAGGCAAAAACATTATTGAACAAATATAAATGCTACATTTCATATTAATTTGAAAAAAATATCTTTTCTATATTACAGAAAACAACTTCCAGATTGAGTAAATTTTATTGCAGAAAGCCGTAGATGCTGAAAATTAGTTGAACTCTCTTATAAACTTGAACTTCTCTATGAAATGTTATCAAGTAAATCTAGTGTAAATGTTTTATTCATAATATAGTTTTTATTTCTATACATCTTCTTTCAATTTTATTCTAGCTCCTTTTTCATCTAGACAGGACCTTTTGGCTAGGATAACTAATTGGTAAGCTATTAACTCTGATCTGGATCAAATTATTATTTTTAATTATTGAAGTTTTGAAAAAAATTTTCAAGTAATTTCTCCCCTAATATGCTGATAAGTATTAAAATAATAATAAAAAAAAACCAGTCACACTTAAATTCATATCTTGACTCTTGCATTGATTTGTATGTTACAACAAAAAGTCAATAAAATTGAGATTTTAAAGAGGATGTAATAGAAACAATGTAAAAGTGATTAATAAAGGTGTAATAAAGTTTGGTGCATATTCAGTAAATATTTTAAAAAAATAATCCTGTTATGTTGTAACCAGAAGAAGAACAGAAAAATATTAATTTATGAGGAGATTTCTACACAATATTTAAAAAGAATTAAACTAATTTGAAGGCTACAAAGGATACTTTTTATTTCATTTGGTGGAACAGAGATAAGATTTAACTTATTTTCTTCAGGTTCATTTTGTGTTACGGTCAATGCAAACTAAAACAAAAAATTGTTAATAAAAAGTAAAAAATAAATATTACTAACCTTATTATGATAAACTACCAAATTACTAGCATTTTATTCTAGCATATAAAAAAAAGGTTTGTAGTAGTAGAAACCTTTTTTTTTATCTCCATTACCTGTTAATTAAAATACAAAAATGTTAAAATAAATTCAATTTACTTGATAAAAAAAACTAACGAGAGAATTGGAGAATTTTAAAAAATGGCAAAATGTTAACAATTATTAATAATTTTAAACGGTATGATTCTTTACCTGTTGTGGTTCACTCTAAAAAATCTCAACAAAATCACTAAAATCACTATCACTGTTTGCTAAAAAAAGGTGATGTCATAAAACTGAAAAAAAACTGACATGTACATAGGCTCAAAAAGAATTGCCTAAATATGTCCATAGAAAATAATATCTCAACATTTAGTAAACTAAATTAAATTCAATAATTGAAAAATGTTAGACAGATATATCTATCTACATTTAACCAAATCTCAAAAACATTTTTTTAATCAATTTTATTTTTAATTAAAAAATAATAAGAAGAAATATTTAAAGTTTAGTGAAAAGAAAATGTACAAAAATGAAGAAAAAGCTAACTTACCGTAGAAAACAACCAAAACGAAAACAAAATTAAAGTTTTTATTTTCTGGACTCTTGTTGATGTTTTTTTCTCTTCATCTGGAATACCTGAATCTGCATACTGTTTGGTTCTGAAAATTAGCAAAATAATTATTTTCGTGTAAAACTCTTACTGGTTGAAAATGATTGTCTTAATACTCTATTTATTTTATTATTTCTTTCCAGCTATGTATACCATCTGAAAATTTTTACTGAAAAAAAGTAGGCTATATTAATCCATTAATTTTTAGCAAGACCATATTAATTTACTCAATATGAAGGAAAATATTTAGAAAAATAATTTTGATGGAGTAAAACTTTTACTGTTACAATAGGCCCTTTAGGATTTTTGACATACTTCCACTGTTAGGGTTCTATTTGGTTGGAAGATAGGACAAAATGTTGGTAATAGAGCAAGCTCATTAAAAAAGGTTTTATAGAATTACTAAGGAAAAGCATTTACTCGATGATTGAAGAACCCGGCTCACTCTACACTGGCCATGTTACTCCAAATTCTGGAAGCTCTGAAAACATTGTCAAGCCTGTAACTTCTTGCGTCCCTGAGCATGGCATTTCTCTTGAAAATCTAATTGTCATTGGATATGGTGCTACTCTTGTCAATACAGGTTAGAAAACTGGCCTGGTTCGCCGATTTGAACTTTAATGGAGGAAACCTGTACAATAGGCAATTTATCTCCTCCATTTCAATGAGTTGCCATTTTACCAAATGTTTGACCATATGCATGGGAAGACAATAGGGGCCTTGTACTTCTAGTACAATCTGTGAAAAGTTAGTTTGCTGTCAAAAAGTGCCAGTGGTTAACTTCCAAAGAATTGATTGTTAGATCCCACAGCTAGACGGAAACGTGCTAAGCAAAGATCAGCAACTCCTACTTGATAATTTAAAGGCAATAAAATCAGGAACCTGTAAAGAAGATTTGGCTATATAGGATCCTGGGCACTTATCACATTCAAGGTGGTTGACAAAAGTAAATAGAACTCTCAGATTGTACATATGTGGAGAAAACCCCTCATCTGTACTTCAAGAACTAGTTGTTTAAATTGAAACCATACATGTAAATCTACTATCGAAACGAGTAAACACTTTATAGAAAACCCGGCACTTGTTTACCAAGCAATACAATCTGCCAGGTATTTGACAAAACCTTTGGTTGATGTTGTCAACCTGTGGTCGAACGGAATGGTTTTCCTACCTCTTAGAACTCTTACTGTAAGCCACGACTCAAGATAACAAAAAACACATAAGAGAATTCAAGCTTCGAAGAATTCTGAAGGCGTGGCAGATAGACGCAAGAAGAAAAAAAAACATTCACGTCACAAAAAATCAACATCAATGTAGCAAATGATTAACTGAATGAACTGTGAATTATCTTCTCCACCATTGTAGCAGAAATCAATGACAACGAGTTCCAATCCCTGACTGGAACATTACATTCAAGCAATTTCCAGTTCACAATCAGGCTGTTGAACACTATGTAAAACTTGTCACAGAAGCCTTAGGAACAGTTTATGGAGCTTAATCTCAAGACAGATTTATAAGAACCACTCTGCTGTCCAGAGAACATATCTAATAGACAGGCTTAGCTAACATGTACTATTTATTCAGAACTTTATTTTTGAAGATTCGAATGTTCATACAACCACAATATTGCCACAAATAAATATAATGAATAAATCGTTGCGGCAATCTAATGAAGATTCGAATGTCCATACAACCACAATATTGCCACAAATAAATATAATGAATAAATCGGTGCAGCAATCCGATGAAGATTTGAATGTTCATACAACCATAATATTGCCACTAATAAATATAATGAATAAATCGGTGCAGCAATCCGATGAAGATTTGAATGTTCATACAACCACAATATTGCCACAAATAAATATAATGAATAAATTGTTGCAGCAATCTGATGAAGATTCGAATGTTCATACAACCACAATATTGCCACAAATAAATATGATCTGCACCACACTAAATTACAGCATACGTTTTTTTTGTTAATAAAATAAGTATAGCTTTTATGGATTCCCTATGGCTAAGTTTATTGCTTATTGAAATGTATAGTATGAGTGTGTGTGTGTGTGTGTAATCTGTGGTCATTTTTAAAAAACCATAAACCAGTGAGATGATACTGAAAACTGTCATCGTAGACATGCACTCACAAAAAAACAACAACTGCTTTTGACCAAAAGAGTATTTCCAACTTTCATAATTCGAATTTTTGGTTAATTTGGATTGTTTCATCATTTCAGTTTTATTATCGAACTTCCACTGTGGATATTTTGTGAAAAATTTCAACAAAATTTACATTAAAATTTAATTAATTTTTCTTGAATATTAATATTATTACTATTATTATCAATAAAGAATAAGGAAATAAATAATCATAATAAGCAATAACTATTATGAAACCTCTGTAAATACATGACATAAAAATTGATTACAAACATTTATGATTTTAGAAATTTTAGTTCAATCAAGATAATTTTATTCTAGAAAAAACAGTATAGCAGAAAATCCATATAATAGCAGAAGGACCTCACACATATGTAAGCAATTGATAACTTTAAAAAACATATTTAGAAAAAAAACTTTAGGTTCTGAGTAAATATGCAGAGCTGGAAGGTCTAGGAAGGTATGAAGGAGTTTTACACTTGCTGATGGGTAAATCCTTATTGTGAAAAATAAAAACGTTTCTCATTATTATTACGGGAAAGAAATAGTTTTTAGTCAATGGATGAGAAAAATATAGTTACTTATTTGTACATTAGAGATTAAGAATGGAAGTAAAAGGAGGTATAAGGAAAAAAATATCTTAAAGTATTGTATGCCTTAGAAGGCTACTAAAAATAAGGTGTTAGAAAGCAAAAGAAAAAAAAAAAAATTAAAGATGTAAAATAAAATCATTATATATATATATATATATATATATATATATATATATATATAGTTATATATTGCAAAAAAACTAAATAAAAATGCAGCTGTAAGGTTGATGTTTTGATACTACATACCAATGAAGAAATTCAGGCGTAGCTTCTGATATAGAATTCCTTCATAGTTTACCTTGAAAATATCTTTTGCAAAAAAAACACTAATGGTCAATATATAGCTGTAATTTTAATTAAATGTAAAGCTTATAAGCAAGAGAGAGAGAGAGAGAGAGAGAGAGAGAGAGAGAGAGAGAGAGAGCATACATTTTTTAAAACTGTATTGTACTTGGAATAATATGCTAAGGATCTTGAAATTTTTGTCTGCAGGTTCATATAAAAAAGAATAAAAAATAATTTAAGATTTTTAAGAGAATATTTATACAAATAAAAAAAAGGAAACAGAATGTCTTTTCCTAAATAATTTACATAACAAGAAGATCTTTTTAGGACTGCAGTGGAGAGTTTGAGCCTCTACTTCAAGTATGAATCCTTGTTGCCAAAAACCACATGTCTCTTATCTCGCTGGCCAAAGATTAGCATGTTTCTACCTATATCTTATCTGTTATTAAAAATCCTGTCCTAATGATTCATAGTAAAAAAAACTGAATTAGTTATAAATAGATATTATCAAATATATAAAAGTCGTTTTTTTTTGTAGAATAAAAAAAAAATGCCGAACACATTCAGCACGGCTAGCGTACTGGCACGCTCTGGGTTCCCTTTCGAGGCACTGAGAGCTTGTCGGTATGCTCCCCTCTTCCCTTCTGAGAGACCGCAAGCGCACTGGCATGCTCACTCAAAATCTAGTTAAAACTCCTCTAGTTTTGATAGGTGTCTGGGAAAAGGTTTGATTTTTACCTCATACTACAGAACAGTTTTTGGAACATTGTGCCTTAGTTGTTTTGAAATCAGACCATCCCAAGTTAACTTTTTGAGATTTGAATATTGGTTCCCTTCTTTTAGTTGACCTCTCAAGAGACCCTGACAGGCATTCCTAACTGAACATTTTTCTGCAATTTTCTCGGCACCTGAAGGATGAAATAGGAAAATTCTGAAGAGCTGAAGGGTTTGTTTTTATAAAAACAAAATAACATCTTTTTATTGCCCCGCTTGCTTCGAGGAGCCTTCCCTTTGCAATGAACCTCAGGGAGTTTCATGTTGTTCAGATTTAATTTGTTTTAATTTTTATATTTTAATGTTTGTATAGTTTTAAACAATTAATGCAGCACAATATCCGGTAAAACCACGATCACAAAAATAAACTAAGCTTTCTGAACTAACACAAGAGTAAACGATAATTGTCTAATTAGAGTGAATGAACGACTCAAGATGGGAACCGAATACTGTAAATAGGAGTCAATTAACGCGTTCATTGCCAAGTTGGACATTGGAATTTTTTGTGGTGGCCGCTATAATAATTCACTTAGAATTTGGATAGCAACGGCCATGCGATATCGCGTGATCAGCCATCCGGTAAGATCTGACATCACACGATATCGCGTGATTGGCAATGAATGTGTTAAAAAATGTTTGGACACCCAAAAACCTAGCGTGTCATCATAAGATTGTAGTAAACAAGTGTCAGCTAATCTCAGCTATAAATAGTCTAGGACGTGACAAGCATTATCTATGCCTGCTTTTTTTACATTATCGATATCTATCGCGCTGTGAAACATGACACAAGCAGAAACAAACATTCAAGTTGAACGTTGAGTGGTTAATTTTAGTGTGTAGTATATTTTAGTAGTAGGTAGTATTGACTTTTATGTAATTTTTTTTTTATCTGTCTTTTTTATTGAGTTTTAATATTTGTCATACAGTATTTTATCATTTGTATTAGTAAATATTTTATGTAAATTTCCTTTCTTTTTTATTGTGACCCGAAAAATAACACCATTTTTAATATCTAATACACTGTTTCGCTGTCCTCAATTATCATATATATGGTAGAGATAAAGTTATTGAAATGAAAACCACGGACACGATAATTAGATGCAACAATAAGCTATGCAACAATAAGCTATGCAACCTGCATAGCATTTCAATAATTCCACTGCTAGGGACGGCGAGGGCACTGGCACGATCCCGATTTTTACAGTTAAATAGAGTGTTTACATTTTTTGACTGTTTATAACTAAGCATTTAATTATAGATTTTGAGATAAGACAATTCCATCAAATGTGGAAGTTAATGACAGTCAGTAGCTTAATGAGATTTCCAATATGGCCCGGCGGCTGCTGAATGTATTAAGGACTAACCATTTCACATTAATCTACTTTTCATTAAAAAGGAGTGAATGAATTATAAACTTACTAAGTTTTTGGAATCACATGCTATTTTTGTGTGGGATATATTCAAAAGTTAAAACTATTGAGCATAGTTATGTGCCAGGTTGCAAGAAAAAAACTGTTATTAAATTGTCTTTTTTTTATTTGTTGATTCCATCTTCGCGTGAGCTACTAGTACACTTTTAAAAGTGTTTTAACTTGCCTATAGTAGCACTTACTTTGCTTGTTGAGGACGGCCGTTTCGGGAGATATGTCCCTTTGTCAACTCAGACCGTAACTCCCGTAACAGACCGTAGAGTTACGATCTGAGTTGACAAAGGGACACATCTCCCGAAACGGCCGTCCTCAACAAGCAAAGTAAGTGCTACTATAGGCAAGTTAAAACATTTTTAAAAGTGTGTCTTTTTTTATTAAATTGGATAAATTTTAAAAAGTAAGATATCTATTACTAAATTAATTTGTGCTAACTTAGATTTTCCAGAAAATTAACTTCCCCACTGCAAACAGATTTAAAACATTTCAAGTTGATAGAGTGAATACATGAGAGCTTTATTTTTGTTTGGCATAAAACATTACAATATTATACTTGCACTTCTGATTTTGGACTCCATGAGAGAAAGGGACTATCACATGCGGCATTATCACGGGCAACAATACTTGAGTGAGGGGAAGAATCATCTGAAGGAGGAATAACACGCACAACAGGACATCTTGTAGACAATTTACTTTCCTCATCCTGACTTCTGTAATAAGAAAAACAAAACCAATTAGCATTCTATAAAATTTGTAAAGTTTCAACATGCAACTACTTATAATTTTTCACCTATACCTTTTCTTGTAAACAAGAACAGAAAACCTTTTGTTGTACACTTTTTTTATTGTTTACATTTTTTGTTGCAAAAGTAAGTAATTTTAGAAGAAAGCAAGTGTTGTTATAGGCAAGAGTAACAAGTTGATAGGTAAAGGTAAAAACTAATAGCTCATGTTAACGATGAAAACAAATAGTGTAATATTATTCTGCTTTGCAGTATAACAAAATTACCCTAATATTTTCAATTGTAATACAGAATACGTGAGGGGAAAGCTGGAATAGCTCCACCAGTACTTAACAGCTAACAGTAGCTAGCAGTAGTTTCCCTAGAGAGAGTCCCCTATAATGTAGCACTGTAGAGCATCATCAGTCATTTTACAAATTTCAATGTATTTCTACATCTAGAGAAACGCAAACTTCTTGTTAGGCTTACGATTAATCTTTGGAAGAGGAAATAAGCATGAAACCTATATATGATTTTTTTTAGTTATCAAAAAGGAAAATGATATGACACGAGAGGGGGGGGGGGAGAGAGAGAGAGAGAGAGAGAGAGAGATAGGTTGCTGTAAGCACGTGAAGGTCTTGTGCCATAGTCAAGATGAGCTACAAAGAAAGATGTCATACTACTTGGCAAGTGATCCCAGCAAAGAAAGAATGCTAAAACCATGAGATTAAAATAAAAAAGGACAGTAATAATAACACAGCAAGATAACATAAAAAAAATAACAGTAAAATTATTACAATGGAATTCCAGACCCATAAGAAAGCAGATGAACTGCTGAAGTTTATGGAAGATTATAAAATAAAGATTGCATACACTGAGTTTTCACTACAGGAAAAAGACAAGTATAATCTAAAATTCAAAAACTATAAAAGGTCTTTTGTTTATACCAAAGATTTAACATACTATGTTTACTATCTTCAATGTCTTATGTTCCCAATCAAGGGCTACCTTTAGAACATTTGGTATTGCTAACTACCAGATATGACAAAAAACTCTATTAAAAGAGATTTCTACCATTTGGAGATTTCTATATAAAACAAAATTCGTGGGGTTTTCGGATTGAAGAACAGAAATGGTAAATTTTAGTTACAATGATTAAAAATCACTTCAATGACAGTCCTACAATTGAATCCTACAACCCTACAATGGTGGTGGTATAGACTAAAAAGCATTTTTCTTTACACAAAGGAACTTTGTATTCACCGCCTTTATTACGTTCCTTGTCTAGTCTAATTCAAGAATAAAAGATCATATGAATGTAAAGTACATTATTTTTTTCATGATACAAAAAAAATCTATTATGTTTTCAATGTAGCAACTAAAATACTGGAATAATATAACCAAAAATTATTGGCAGATCTTTTAAAGGATTAAAATTATTCTCCTACATGAAATATTTTGTTTGTAAAATGTCTGCTGAACCAACCAACTATGACAATGGAACCATATGATTGATATAGTTGAAGATTAAATAGCATTATATGGATAAATTATGCTTTGTAAAAAAAAATATGGTTTAGTGTCATCTCTGGGATCTAAATGACAAGTCTTGATTTTTATTAAGTATACTTTTATACTTTTGGCATGTCCAGCTAATAATAATTTTCTACTTGCCTTTCAACTACTTGTGAAATATACCAAAGTAAATATTTAAATCAGAAAATGAGGAATAAAAGTTTTCAAATCTAGTTAGGAAATCTTTATTTTGTTACTAATGATTTAGTTGGTATTTATGCATAATGTTTTTAAGCAATATACCTGGAATTGATTTCCACTTCCACTTCGTATTCATGGTGATTTTGACTTTGAACATGCTTCTCATAGCCTTCTCGAAAGTGTGCCAGCGATGGATCTTGTTTAATTTCTTCTGGAAGTGCACTCCACACATGGTAAGTGCCATATGGAATTCTGAACAATCAAAATAACATATGTACAAATAAACATATTAATAAGCAAACATCATTAATATTATGCATCACCTTATGCAGTGCTACAGTGTAGATCGTGGCTATCGGGTTAGGGAATTAAGTATTATCAAAATGCCGAAAACGTAATACATTACTGTAAACAATGAATGTAAAGTACAATGTAAAAGTTCAACGAGTAGCAAAATACATTTTTGAAAATTTGTCACTCCTCCTTATTATTTGAGAAAGATAAAATGGGAGAGATGGAAAAGCTTCAAAATGATTTAGCTTTGTAAAAACTTGTTTGGTTTTAATGTAGAAACATAAATGTAAATACACCTTAGTACACCTATAGTACATTCTAAATTGTAGAAACAATTAGCTGACAATTGTTTATAATAATATGATGACACACTATTTTTTTTGAGCATCCAAGCATTTTGTCATTGACTCTTATTTACAGAAGTCGGTTCAGGTGGGAGACTTGACACGTGATGTGGGAAAGGACTGAAGTGAACTTGACGGCAGTTTGTTGTCGACTGACTAGTGTTAGAGAAAATTGGCAACCCCAGACCCAGCGACTCTTTCTCCTGGGTGTTCAAATTTTATATTCCAATTTTAATTCTATCTTCCAATTTTAATCATCAATTTCCATCCCATTGTCAACTCCTATCAGGAAAGTTGACAATGGGACACATCTCACGAAACAGCCGTCATCAACCATTATAAAAGTAAGTGCTACTATAGGTAAGTGTAACATTTTTACAAGTGTTCTTAATTAAAAACTAGTAGCTCACGTGAAGATGGAATCATCTAATATATCTCTTTAAAATCTTAATTGCAGACATGTTCTGACATGATGTCATCAACATAGAGATATATACATAGTGTCATTAGCAAATGAGATACCTCCAAGGTATCTCAAAAGACCTCTCAAGGTATTTTTCTAGTTTATTGAATGTCACTTGAAGCATATGAACCATCTTACTTGAGCAATTACTTCCCTTCATCTGTTAGTGTAATAATGTAACATCCCTTAATGATATTAATCCTACTAAAAACATCCATAACAACCAAGCAATAACATCTCCTGCTTATATACCTATACTTGGCAACCAGATCAACTAGATTTTTTTGTTTTAACATATACTACTTGAAGATTTATCTTGGAAATCATAAATAGTGGTAAAAATTGGAAGAAAAAAACAAAACTGTGTATACACAATATTTCTTAATTTTAAAAAAGCTTTATTTTACACACATTACTATATATAGCTTTATTACAATATAGCTAGAGTTTTTAGTTTGGGTAGTTTTGGTTGAGAAGAAAATAAATTTCTTAACATAAACTAATTACAAAAGTCTTAAAACATACAAATGTTGGTGCAAGACAAGAATAATGGAGATTACACATTCAATTTGACAACTGTCAAGTTATATTATGAAATTAAAATTTTTCTACAAATGAACATATCCTAGGTGGATTTGAAATTTTATTTTTATAGCTGTATAATAATATAATATAGTATTCCTGAAGAATTAGTAGTAAAGAAATGTGTTTAAGTGAGGTTATGTTTTTATATGAATGAAATTAGGGGTGGCTGTTTATAGCCATCAATGTCAATTTTTATCCATTATTACTGAACATGACTCTAATTGGTATTAATTGAGGCAGTAAAATAATTTGTGGTCAGTTGTAAAATTGGAGTGTAGGACATTATTACACTATTTTACACTACATTACTATATACCTACATTAAAATGTACCTATAAATTATCCAATTAGGATAGATTTGGTTGTAATTTTATACGACATTACTATATACCTATATTAAAATGTACCTATAAATTATCAAATTAGGATAGATTTGGTTGTAATTTTATACAACATTACTATATACCTATATTAAAATGTACCTATAAATTATCCAATTAGGATAGATTTGGTTGTAATTTTATACGGCATTACTATATACCTATATTAAAATGTACCCATAAATTATCCAATTAGGATATATTTGGTTGTAATTTTTACACAACACTACCATATACCTATATTAAAATGTACCTATAAATTATCCAATTAGGACATATTTAGTTGTAATTTTATACGACATTACTATATACCTATATTAAAATGTACCTATAAATTATCCAATTAGGATAGATTTGGTTGTAATTTTATACGACATTACTATATACCTATATTAAAATGTACCTATAAATTATCCAATTAGGATATATTTAGTTGTAATTTTATACATTACTATATACCTACATTAAAATGTACCTATAAATTATCCAATTAGGATAGATTTGGTTGTAATTTTATATAACATTACTATATACCTATATTAAAATGTACCTATAAATTATCCAATTAGGATATATTTAGTTGTAATTTTATACATTACTATATACCTATATTAAAATATACCTATAAATAATCCAATTAGGATAGATTTGGTTGTAATTTTATACGACATTACTATATACCTATATTAAAATGTACCTATAAATTATCCAATTAGGATAGCTTTGGTTGTAATTTTATACGACATTACTATATACCTATATTAAAATGTACCTATAAATTATCCAATTAGGTTAGATTTGGTTGTAATTTTATACGACATTACTATATACCTATATTAAAATGTACCTATAAGTTATCCAATTAGGATAGATTTGGTTGTAATTTTATATAACATTACTATATACCTATATTAAAATGTACCTATAAATTATCCAATTAGGATAGATTTGGTTGTAATTTTATACGGCATTACTATATACCTATATTAAAATGTACCCATAAATTATCCAATTAGGATATATTTGGTTGTAATTTTTACACAACACTACCATATACCTATATTAAAATGTACCTATAAATTATCCAATTAGGATAGATTTGGTTGTAATTTTATACGGCATTACTATATACCTATATTAAAATGTACCCATAAATTATCCAATTAGGATATATTTGGTTGTAATTTTTACACAACACTACCATATACCTATATTATAATGTACCTATAAATTATCCAATTAGGATAGATTTGGTTGTAATTTTATATAACATTACTATATACCTATATTAAAATGTACCTATAAATTATCCAATAGGATAGATTTGGGTGTAATTTTATACGGCATTACTATATACCTATATTAAAATGTACCCATAAATTATCCAATTAGGATATATTTGGTTGTAATTTTTACACAACACTACCATATACCTATATTAAAATGTACCTATAAATTATCCAATTAGGATAGATTTGGTTGTAATTTTATATAACATTACTATATACCTATATTAAAATGTACCTATAAATTATCCAATTAGGATAGATTTGGTTGCAATTTTATACGGCATTACTATATACCTAAATTAAAATGTACCCATAAATTATCTAATTAGGATATATTTGGTTGTAATTTTTACACAACACTACCATATACCTATATTAAAATGTACCTATAAATTATCCAATTAGGATAGATTTGGTTGTAATTTTATATAACATTACTATATACCTATATTAAAATGTACCTATAAATTATCCAATTAGGATAGATTTGGTTGTAATTTTATATAACATTACTATATACCTATATTAAAATGTACCTATAAATTATCCAATTAGGATAGATTTGGTTGTAATTTTATATAACATTACTATATACCTATATTAAAATGTACCTATAAATTATCCAATTAGGATAGATTTGGTTGTAATTTTTACACAACACTACCATATACCTATATTAAAATGTACCTATAAATTATCCAATTAGGATAGATTTGGTTGTAATTTTATATAACATTACTATATACCTATATTAAAATGTACCTATAAATTATCCAATTAGGATGAATTTGGTTGTAATTTTATATAACATTACTATATACCTATATTAAAATGTACCTATAAATTATCCAATTAGGATGAATTTGGTTGTAATTTTATATAACATTACTATATACCTATATTAAAATGTACCTATAAATTATCCAATTAGGATAGATTTGGTTGTAATTTTATATAACATTACTATATACCTATATCAAAATGTACCTATAAATTATCCAATTAGGATAGATTTGGTTGTAATTTTATATAACATTACTATATACCTATATCAAAATGTACCTATAAATTATCCAATTAGGATAGATTTGGTTGTAATTTTACACTACATTACTATATACCTATATTAAAATGTACCTATAAATTATCCAATTAGGATAGATTTGGTTGTAATTTTTACACAACACTACCATATACCTATATTAAAATGTACCTATAAATTATCCAATTAGGATAGATTTGGTTGTAATTTTATACGGCATTACTATATACCTATATTAAAATGTACCCATAAATTATCCAATTAGGATATATTTGGTTGTAATTTTTACACAACACTACCATATACCTATATTAAAATGCACCTATAAATTATCCAATTAGGATAGATTTGGTTGTAATTTTATATAACATTACTATATACCTATATTAAAATGTACCTATAAATTATCCAATTAGGATAGATTTGGGTGTAATTTTATACGGCATTACTATATACCTATATTAAAATGTACCCATAAATTATCCAATTAGGATATATTTGGTTGTAATTTTTACACAACACTACCATATACCTATATTAAAATGTACCTATAAATTATCCAATTAGGATAGATTTGGTTGTAATTTTATATAACATTACTATATACCTATATTAAAATGTACCTATAAATTATCCAATTAGGATAGATTTGGTTGCAATTTTATACGGCATTACTATATACCTAAATTAAAATGTACCCATAAATTATCTAATTAGGATATATTTGGTTGTAATTTTTACACAACACTACCATATACCTATATTAAAATGTACCTATAAATTATCCAATTAGGATAGATTTGGTTGTAATTTTATATAACATTACTATATACCTATATTAAAATGTACCTATAAATTATCCAATTAGGATAGATTTGGTTGTAATTTTATATAACATTACTATATACCTATATTAAAATGTACCTATAAATTATCCAATTAGGATAGATTTGGTTGTAATTTTATATAACATTACTATATACCTATATTAAAATGTACCTATAAATTATCCAATTAGGATAGATTTGGTTGTAATTTTTACACAACACTACCATATACCTATATTAAAATGTATCTATAAATTATCCAATTAGGATAGATTTGGTTGTAATTTTATATAACATTACTATATACCTATATTAAAATGTACCTATAAATTATCCAATTAGGATGAATTTGGTTGTAATTTTATATAACATTACTATATACCTATATTAAAATGTACCTATAAATTATCCAATTAGGATGAATTTGGTTGTAATTTTATATAACATTACTATATACCTATATTAAAATGTACCTATAAATTATCCAATTAGGATAGATTTGGTTGTAATTTTATATAACATTACTATATACCTATATCAAAATGTACCTATAAATTATCCAATTAGGATAGATTTGGTTGTAATTTTATATAACATTACTATATACCTATATCAAAATGTACCTATAAATTATCCAATTAGGATAGATTTGGTTGTAATTTTACACTACATTACTATATACCTATATTAAAATGTACCTATAAATTATCCAATTAGGATAGATTTGGTTGTAATTTTATACGACATTACTATATACCTATATTAAAATGTACCTATAAATTATCCAATTAGGATGAATTTGGTTGTAATTTTATATAACATTACTATATACCTATATTAAAATGTACCTATAAATTATCCAATTAGGATAGATTTGGTTGTAATTTTATATAACATTACTATATACCTATATTAAAATGTACCTATAAATTATCCAATTAGGATGAATTTGGTTGTAATTTTATATAACATTACTATATACCTATATTAAAATGTACCTATAAATTATCCAATTAGGATATATTTAGTTGTAATTTTATACATTACTATATACCTATATTAAAATATACTTATGAAGTATCTAGTTAGGATATATTTGGTTGGAATTTTATAAAACATTACGTATATGCGGGGACATATTAGATAAGACCCGAAATTAATATAAGTTTAAACCACTATTTATGATTTAAGACATTTAAAATAACTATTTTTGCTTAGAATTTATTTTTAAGTAACATATAATGAAAGAAAACAAAAAAATGGGCTCAATCCATTTCATGTCAAGTATACAAGACCATTCTTGAAGAACAAGTAATATTTTTTCTTGGAAAACATCAAATTTACACTAATAAATTTGCAAATATATTGATATGTCACACTTGCCTATATCAGCAGTTACTTTTTCGATTATTGAAGATGAGTGTTTTAGGATAGGGTGGGAGTAAGGTGGGGTAGGACAGGGATATTAGGTGAAGGTTAGACAGTTCTAAGGGTAATGATGTCAAGTGTATGGTAGTGGGTGTTGAGTATATGTGTTGAGTGTAGCTTGAAATGTTTGTATATCACACTGTTTATTTGTGTGGAGTTATTTTTGTTTTGTTTGTGTAGAACTGTAGGTTTGATGTTATGTATGTGAAGTCCTGTGTAAAGTGAGTGAACAATGTGTGATACATATACCTAACATATATGTGTGATACATATACCTAACATATATGTGTGATATATACCTAACATATATGTGTGATACATATACCTAACATATATGTGTGATACATATACCTAACAGCCATCCTCAATAATAAAACAGTAAGTGCTAATATAGGCAAATGTAACATATAAATATATGTTAAAGTGTTTCAGTGTAAAACTTGTAGCTTAAGTGAAGATGGAATCATATAATAACAAAACTTACGATTGTTGTAAGGTGTCTGGTAGTCTATCAGTTAACTCTGTGCTTGTAGTGGGCACTGAATCTGGCAGTCTATCAGTTAACTCTGTGCTTGTAGTAGGCACTGAGCATTCCTCTTTTTTCATTTTTTCCAGATTAAAGTAACACCACCTGAAATAAAATAAAGATAAAAAATAAAAACTACTAATTTTATTTCTGTGATGACCACAAACACTGCCACGTGGTAGTATTTTATTAGTTGTCACTTAAAAACACGAATTTGATTAGAAATGCTAGTTTTTAGCAATATTTGCAGACCAGCTGGTTTTCTAGGCCTCTTAATGCTAGAGTTGATTATGAATTAAAATTTTAAATAAAAATGAAGATTTAATCTGTAATAACTGCTTCTAAATATACATCTATTATTTCTACCACAAGGGTCAGCAGACAAGGTCACAGTCTTAAGCACATTCCTAAGAGAAGAAAGTGTCATTACTAACTAGAAAGTGCCATCTTGAGTCTAACTAGACCAGTCAAGCTGAAAATGAGGACACCCTTATATGGAGTTATTTGACTAGGAGTTAAGTGCCTCTGTTTTTGAAAATACTGACAAAACGAAAATGAGATATGAATGAAAGAAAAGGTTTTAAAAAAAACACCAGAACTGCTGTATGTTTAAAGACAATTGCAGCATTTTACATTTATATGGAAAACTGTTTAGAATTTATGTATAAATGGAAAAGTAAATGAAGTGTTTCTGCTTTAAGATACAACAAAAAAATAGTGCAATCACAACAATTATTTTGGGGGTTCGGGAGGCTATTCGTAACCACAAGCACAGGGTAGGAGTCTTAGGATAAAAACATATACAAATACAATATCTTATCATAAAAAAACCACCTTTTATCCTATTAGCATTGAAAACTGTAGATGAAATGTAACATTGTTAAACAGAAATCTGTCCCGTAACTAACGCATTCAATAGGAGGAGGGGGGTTAAGAAATGTATGTTGAACTTTTCTTGAAGGGTAAAAGGTTGGTAGTATTTGATTTCTAATTAATACCGAATTAGGTTTTATAACTCAAAAATGAATTTTTGACATTATATAGCGTGATACAAACAATTGGTTCATTGGGGAGAATGTCTGGTTATAGAACCTTCAAATTAAAGGTCTTTGTCTAACGTTCCCTGGCTTGGGGTTCGAGTTGGTCATGAACTATTTAGGATATATTAGTTTACATATATGTATATAAATTTATAGAAACATATCTTATATAACGAAGAAGAACAAGTTAAAAGGAGGGCTTTATATCGCCACAGAGCCAAATCACAAGGTAAGCAGAAAGAACCCCAATCTTCAGATGAAATCATTTTTCATGCGGATATGCTTACAATCCCGATGGCGGAAATTTTCTATTAAAAGACGATACCTCAGGAGAGCGACTCATTATATTGTGTGCAAAAGTAGGAAAAGAAGCTCTAAAAATAAGACGGAATTTTAGCACGTTCAAGATCTGCAGCAAACAGTTCTCCCAAATTTATACAATTCACGCAGATTTTGGTAGTTCTAAACATGAAACAATTATATATCCTGTTGTTTTTGCACTACTTCCAAACAAAAAGGAAGAAACCTACATAAGACGGTTTCGTGTCCTTCTAGAAGCCATACCAGTGACTGGAAGCCTCCATACCAGCCTCCTTCTAGACTGGAATCCAGCTCCAGTGACCATAGATTTCGAATCGGCAGCAATTTTAGCACTGAAACATGTATTTCCTAGAGCAAAAATACAAGGTTGCTACCTTCACTTGAAGAGGTGCCTTTGGAGAAAGGTGCAAGAATTAGGACTTTGTACCGATTATATGAAGAACGAAGAGGTGAGCATGGCTATCAGAATGTGTGCTGATATGGCGTTTCTTCGGATTAAAGACGTGTCCGACGGTTTTGTTGAAATCCATTCAAGAGCAACATAAAATGAAAAATTTGCTGAATTTTTAGATTACTTTACAGAGACGTGGCTTGAAAACGAAGTAATCTCGATCAAGATTTGGAGTGTTCACAACTGGCGCCATCGAACAACTAACTCTGTGGAAGGGTGGCACAACAGATTAAATAATGAACTTGGAAGACCACATCCTCGAGTCAAAGATCTTGTTAAGTGTTTCAAGAAGGAATCAGAGACTTAAGCAGGCGCACTAATGAGTACCCAACTGAACATGGAATGTAAAAAGAGAAAAACTAAACACATAAATCTAGATGAAAGGCTGAAACGATGTGTGGACAAATACCTAGAATGTGGTGACATTGTTACTTGCTTGAAAACAATTTCCCATCTTCAAAAACTGTAAAAATGTGATAACGTTTCATGCATCAACTGATAGCATGACAGCATGACTGATGTGACAATCTTGAAGCACAAAAAAACAAAACCACAAAAATATGACGAGCCATTGGGTAATATTAACCTTAAAACACATAAAAATAACAAAGCAAAAACCAGAAAAAAATGACGAAGCCAATGGCTGATTTTAACCTCGCCTATATGCAATGTATAGTTAAAGGGCTCATGAATACAGCCCGGTATGCTTGTGTTCTTGAGGCCCGATATAGTTGTATGTAGCCAGTCCAAAGCCTGGATAAAGAGTGATGGGAATCAGTTGTTAACTACAGAGGATGTTTTAGTTTTGTTTGCATAATTGCAGAATCCTAATTAGCACCCCTCCCCCTCCACAGCGGCCGGTCTTACCCCACCCCCTAACAGGTAGCAAATAACTGGACACAAGAAAAGTACCCTTACAGTTTCCTTTACAACCATAAACTCATAAACCTTTCACTCTAGTAAACAAAGTTCTTCGGCAATAAGATCACGCTGCCGGCAAAACAATGCACTCTATAAATCTTAGAAAAAGTGTGGAAGATTGTTTCTTTATTTGGAGGCGGTCGGACTTTACAAGGACAAAACAAAACAGTAGCGTATTAGGACATTTGTTGCCCTCCCAGGCTACCGTGCCTGAGTGACTTGCCTACTGAATGCTTCGAAATTCAATTTCTATTTTTGTTTTAACCATTTGTTATTCAATAAATTATCGTAATTAAAGTACCCAATTTCATATAATTTAAATACAAAATTTAGGAATTATAGTGTTCAACACTAGTAAAGCTAGTTTTTTAATACGTTTAACCTAGCATAGTTTATAAGCTGATTATTAAATTTATATGAAATTGGGTATAACTTTAGTTTATTACGTAAAATTTGATAAAAATAACAGAATTTATTTAATAAAAAAAATTGTATTTCCAAGTATCCAGTAGGTGGCACACACAAGGACCAAATCCTCTAAGTCTGTGTATGTAGAGTCCAACTATTCCCCTCAATTCAGCGTCACAAAGGGCTTAACAACTCAATCTTTTAATGCCACTCTGCAAAAAAAAGGTGAATGGTATTATATCACGATTTTCTGATTTTCTGATACATTTCAACCCAATAACCCACTCTATACACTTGGAATTGCATTAAACGACGCCTATTGAATAATAACAATCGGGGCTTTTTTAATATTTGAAGCTTTACATAGATAGTATGTTGACTGATCAATAGACTTCTAAAATTGTTAATTAAATTTCAAAACAAAATTAATTCTATTGTCTTTAAGGAAAAATCTTAACACTAATTTTACAAAATGATTGCCAAAGTTTAAAATTTCTAAATACTTGACAAAACTAAGATCAACTTCGATTTTTTTAGTTTAGCTCAAGTTACTCAGAAATACACTAAACAAATTGATTTTAAACGTCTCAAACTGTATAAAGTGACGTTCGTAATCAGCCCCAAAACAAACATATTAAAAAAAAACAAACTCTTTTATAATACAAATTACACTTTTGCTATTACTTGCGACCAGACATTTGTTTACTAAAAGTTGTTAATTGTTAACTTACACTTGGAGGAAACGTTTAAATCTTACGACTTCTTCAGCCTCGTATTTTTGCCTCTAGGAATGCTGCTGTTGTGCTTCCTCGGTACCACTTGTTTGAAAGTTAGAAGTGATGTGATCGAAAAGTATGTGTGATCTGTGCGTGTTTGTTCATTTAAGATGTCATTTTTATGTGTGTTGCTATGTCTATATATTTCATACTGTTTTAGTGTGTTTAATTTATGGCCTTTGTTGCATGTGTGGAGGATGCTCATGTTATTTTCCATACTTTTGCGTGAGTGTTTAGTGTCCATGAGGTGATTTGCAAAGGTGGATTCAATAGTAGTGAGCAGTGCGCTTTTGTGTTCTTTATATCTTTCGGCGAAAGATCTGCCTGTTTGTCCAATATAGAACTTATTGCAGTTGTTGCATTTTAGTTTGTATACTCCTGGGTTATTGTATGTGTTGGTATTGTTATTAATGCTGCGTCTGATAGCCGTTTGGCTTTTATTTTATTGTTCTGTAAGCTACATTGTATCCTGATTTTTTGAATTGGTGCGTTATCTTATTTGTGAGTTTGTTTATGTATGTGAGGGTGATGAATTTGTTTGTGTTCGTGTTTTTGTTGTTACTGTTCTTGTTGAGTATTTTTATGTGTAGTTTGTCTATTAAATAATTGTCATATCCATTTTTGTGAGCTAAATATTTGATTGTGTTTAGTTCCTCTGTGCAGTTAGTTGTGGACATAGGTATTTTGTTTAGTCTGTGTAGTAAATGTTTGAATGCTGCGTGTTTATGTTGCATTGGGTTGTTCGATGAATTGTGTATCAGTGTGTCTGTCATGGTTGGCTTGCGGTAGTCTATATGTTGAATTCATGTTTGTTATGGTGATGTCTAAGAAATTCAGTGTTTTGTTGTTTTCAACTTCTGCAGTGAACTGGATATTTTTGTGTATTTTGTTTATATGTGTTTGGAGTTGTTGGCATTGTCTTATGTTTCCTCGGTATAGTATTATAACGTCATCTACATATCTGTGCCAATATATTATCTTATCTGCGTGTTTGTTGTTATTTATGATATTTATAATTACCGCACTGTTATAAGACATTATTATAGGGCAGTATCGGCCTAACCACATCTGATTTCGTCTCCCCAGCGCCGAGCGGGCTACCTGACATAAGTTTTGAAAGAAGAATTTTAGTTCACAAAAGCAAGAAATCATTGTATTGGCGTGTAACCAACTGAGCATAGTAAATGGTCAGCTCTGGAATGATTCAATTTTGCATACATTTCATTGCAGATATGATACGCCTCGTATCCTAAAGTAACAATGAATTTTAATTAAGCTTATCTTAGTACGGGCCCATGACCAGACGTATTTCACCTCCATTAGCCCATTTAGTAGACCTTTCTAAAAAAACTTCTGATTTAGACTGAAAATTATTAATAAACGTTGATTCTGCTCATAATTACTAAAAAAGGATCAAAACAACCAGAAGTTTACTTTGTAACTTGATAAAACATAATAAAAAACTTTTTACAAACTGCTAAAGTAAACAATAAACATAATAAAAAACTTATTACAAACTGCTAAAAAAAATTATTACAAACTGCTAAAGTAAATAATAAAACACAGTATGTTTATAAAACCATATGTTGTTTGGTATAATTTTTGAGTCATTCATTTTAAAAAACAAGATATAAACCCTCGTCACTTCTGCATCACTGAGCGGACCCTTTGATAATTTATGGCCTCGGTTCTGAGGAGACTCTGGGCTGGACACACACCATGGTCACCAAAATTACAACCAAATCTATCCTGACGATACTACACGAGTATATTTTAAAATAGGTATATAGTAATGTTGTAAAAAATTATAACCAAATCCATCCTGACTGGATACTTCATAGATATATTTTAATATAGTCATGTATAAAATTACAACCAAATCCAGACGTAATGCAGTGCGCTGTAGCTAATGCGCGACCGTTTTACGCTATAGGGACTACATGCCATTATAGACTAACATTTAAAATATGCAAAAAAAGGAACAGTCCGTATTTTCCGCGGTAAAAAGTTGATATTCGTGTTCTACATATTGAAACGAGTAATAAGAACAAAATTAAAAGAAAAACGTCATTAAGACTGTATTTTTATCCAATTTTATCGTAATGATGTTCAGAATTAATTTACGCTAAACTTTGTGAGGTGTGTTATCAAATTTACAAAATTAGAGCTTCATCAAGGAAGCACCACTAGGTGACTATAAAATAGAGCGCCTGAAGGAATGCGGCCTGTCCTAATCCTCTGCCTTTGTGTGTGTGTGTGTGTGCACGCGCGCGTGTGTGTGTGTGTGTGTGTGTGTGTGTGTGTGTGTGTGCATGCGTGTATGTGCGCGCGCGTGTATTGTATGGGTGAGTGTGCGCGTTTGTGCGTGGTTAGGGGGGGTTCAGGGGCACTCCCATTTTGCTATTACTATAGTAATATTGTTCACAGAGGGACATAAATAGTAGTAGTTGCACTATTTTCTAGTTTTTAAGTTAAAACTTTTAAAAATAGTAATAATAATTAATTTTTATAAAACTAAGCTCCAAAATATGCGTTGTGGTTAGGATAATGACAAAGATAACCCTAATTACTATTTATTAGGAATATACTGTGGTTGAATTTAATAATAAATACACAAAAACCTCTTAACCACAAACTTTCTTTAATTTACCCTAATGTACATTTCAGTTACAAAGTAACCATCCTCAGAGGGATAACATACAAAGACAGTCTTTGTATGTTATCCCTCTGAGGATGGTTACTTTGTAACTGAAATGTACATTAGGGTAAATTAAAGAAAGTTTGTGGTTAAGAGGTTTTTGTGTATTTATTAAAGATAACCCTATTTGGAATTTTCCCTATGAAAAAATAATATTAACATTCAATAATGATACATAATAATTAACATTGATAATGATAATAATAATGTATGTGGACCACTAACTGCTTTTCATAACTATTAGCCCTCTATACAAGACAGCTTGAACGGTCCTGGTCTAGAGCTTAATTAAAGTACAGCTAACAATTATACGGTTAGAAAAGGTTTGGCAAATAATAAAGGAACAAAATTAACTTTCCTATTGTGCATTACAAGATTGCTGAAGTGCATGATGTTGCCTCCATTCGCGCGCAAGACATCGTATTTTGAGTTTTGCCACGTAAAGATAAAGTTAAGAAACTTTTTTTGTTTTATGTATTGTGCTTTGCTATTGCAATTATTTTACCTAATTATATTTGAAACTGTAACGATGAAGTATCTGCTTAGAATAGGTTTGCTTGTAAGAATGAAAGAAATGTTGCGTAACTGAAGACAACAGGTTGCTGCATCCGATGTTAGCGACAGTATTTCTTTTAACCGAACCTATCCTAACAGGATTCTTTTTGCTAAATTATGAAATATGTATATAATTTAATACAGTATAAAATATTGCTCTGCAAGAAACATTCAGTTTATTTTGTTTCATATAAGATTATTCATTGAGGTTATATTAGTATGTTTTCAAATTTGAATCACTATTTATGGTTTGCGATACTTTTTCTCACTTTCTTACTTAGGCTGTGTTTCAAATTACACGCAAATATGAAAACAAATCTATGTTGGTAAATCTTTGTCAAGTATTACTATTTTTAATGCGGCCTATTATAAAACTTAATATTATTCACTCATTAAGTATTATTTACTCATTAAGTATTATTTACTCATTTATTCTAACATACTTATAAATATAAAGATAAGCTGGTTACCATAAAACTGTGCTATTTTTAAAACTACGTAATTGTGAATCATTACTCACCAAACAACCGCAACGGAAAACTACTTCAAGCAAATACGGGCAGAATGACTGAGCAGGCAAACTTTGGAAGTTAAGGGAGGGGGAAGTTCTATCTACGAGTTCTACGCAGTTCAAGTTCAACTAAAACGGTCAACATAACTCAGGTACTGTTTGGATGTTTTTCAATGTTTTTAGCTTGAACAAATACTACTGGTTATGAAATGTTCAATGGCCTTACTTGTAGAGGTGTTTTTACAAGTAGTAGTTAGATCTGCTGTGCACACAGAAAGGCTAAAAAATTCAAATTCTTTCAAAATGCATGTAAGGTTTTATATTTTTGTGAAAATGCTAAGCATTAGATGTGTCAATGGGTTGTACCCCTGCAAGAATTCTAAGTTTATTTTTAATATTTTATCGCCTAAAATTCCTTTAAATTGATCAGTTTTATATAAATTTCAAACTCCCATTAAGGAAATTGAAATTAAAACTTCAAGACAATTCTATAAAACAAGTTGACAGTAAACTGTGAGATTAATAATATTACATAACCTTATACAATGTCTCTAAAAAACCTCTTTTTGCAACTGCCGCTTTATTTAATAAATAAAACTTAGGAAAGCTCTTAAATGGGCTGGTTGCTGTAGCTTGTGAAAATGAAAATTTAGGAAATTAAGGAAATTGAAATTAAAACTTCAAGATAATTCTATAAAACGAGTTGACAGTAAACTGTTAGATTAATAATATTACATAACCTTATACAATGTCTCTAAAAAACCTCTTTTTGCAACTGCCGCTTTATTTAATAAATAAAACTTAGGAAAGCTCTTAAATGGGCTGGTTGCTGTAGCTTGTGAAAATGAAAATTTAGGTATTAAGCTCATAGATTAGCCTATCTTATCCCGATTGTATTTAAATAAATGACAAATTTAATTCACTCATTCTTTTACTTTATAAATTGTGTATAGTTTTAAGGGAAGAAGTGGCATAAAATTCATAAAGTTTTCAAAATTTAACATTAGGGTATGAATTAGTTCAAGTTTTATCGGAATCCCCTGCGCTATCAATTCCCCACCTAAATGAATTTCTTAAAGTTTTTTAAACTTAAAATTAGATATGAAGAAAGGGCGATTAAAATTAAATGATGTTGAAGCATCGACGAGAGGAGTAATTACTAGGCGCTTGTAGGTCTTGCCCGGATAACGCAACATCGAAGGGTTGTAGAACACTGATTTTATTAGGGTTGTCGGTAAATACCTCGGATGCGACTCTAACCCTCAAGCCATAACGTTTCCAATCCTCTATTATAGTGCACGCCACATAGCTTGTCATGTAGAGGATCTGTAGTCGGAATTGCTCCCACTACACTTTCTTTCTCCCTCTACACTAGAGTTTATTCCTCTACGTTCACTTGTAGAGTCAACTCAACTCCAACGTCGCTGTCGTCCTCAGTAAATACGATTGACTGGACTGAAGTGACTGCATCGTGTCTGTTGATGGTGGAGGGAGCGTAGGGCGCATGCGCCAAAAAGGCACCAAGCTGTGCGACGCGCAATATACCAGGATATAATTAGTTCTAATCTAATTTATCCACCCTCCTTTATCCACCTTTTACAAGAGGTATAAGGATTAAACCTTATTCTCTCTAGCAGAGAGAGAGAGAGAGAGAGAGAGAGAGAGAGAGAGAGAGAGAGAGAGAGAGAGAAAGAGAGAGAACGAGAGAGAGAGAGAGAGAGAGAGTTGTATGTTCCTACTATAATTCTTTTTATCACAATCATTCTTAATTCACAATCATTCATTTCGTTATCTTGCAGAGGCTATCGAGTATGGCCAACTCAACTGATTGCTTTTAAAACCGTCAAAAGCAATGAAGCTATGACAAATGAAATTTATAGTTTTTGCTCAAAACCTCAATGTAATTTTAATATTTCTGTAATTATTGTATAGAGATCTGTGATGAAATAACTTTCGATTCTGTAAACACATCATTTGATGCCCCTTCCTGAGCAATCATTTTTTTAATAATTCAGCTAAATACCAGTTAATTAGTCCATAACGCAATAGTACTGCAGCCTAGACCTCTACAACCCACCGTTACATGGCGCCCAATCTTAGCATATTCTCCCATCAACCATCTGGAGATGACGTGGTTTCCCGTTTCAGTGATATCCAAAGCATTCCACAGAGTATTTTTGTGGCCCTTTCCGTACACCTTTCTTCCTGAAAGTTTTCACGATTCTTCCTGAAAGTTTTCAAGATTCTTCCTAAAGGTTTTCACGATTCTTCCTGAAATTGTTCACGATGCTTCCTGAAAGTTTTTATGATTCTTCCCGAAAGTTTTCACGATTATTCCTGAAAGTTTTAAGATTATAAACAGTGTAATTGTAATATAGTTGTAAATTGTAGTTGAAGTACCCGAAACTGATACTTGTCATAAAAATGAATTTGATGTATAATGATTTTTTGCTAAATTTATTACTCTTTTAATAGTTTTTGAAAGTACGTTGGACTTCTTCAGAACAGAAAGGATCTACTGCTTGCTAATAATTGTAACTTCTGTATCATGGTTTATTTCATTCCTTCTACCTGAATCTATCAAAAGTTAGAGGAATATAGCGTCCAACGCTATAGTCCCTGAACAAATCTTGCTTCCGGTGAAGTCCTCCAAACATCCAGATTCTATTATTGCTGTCATTCCTCACTAAGCTTAGAGTGCCTGCTACGACTTAAAACCTTTCAATCATACCTGTAAGAGCGGCTGTGTATCCTACAAGACCACCCTTCAAGCGCTAAGTCTTTATGGTGCGCTCAGAATTAACTTAACGCACACACACTCACACACACACACACACACACACACACACACACACACACACACACACACACACACACACACACACACACACACACACACACACACACACACACACACACACACACACACACACACACACACACACACACACACACACACACACACACACACACACACACACACACACACACACACACACACACACACACACACACACACACACACACACACACACACACACACACACACACACACACACACACACACACACACACACACACACACACACACACACACACACACACACACACACACACACACACACACACACACACACACACACACACACACACACACACACACACACACACACACACACACACACACACACACACACACACACACACACACACACACACACACACACACACACACACACACACACACACACACACACACACACACACACACACACACACACACACACACACACACACACACACACACACACACACACACACACACACACACACACACACACACACACACACACACACACACACACACACACACACACACACACACACACACACACACACACACACACACACACACACACACACACACACACACACACACACACAGTCCTCACTCACACAAAGCAGAGGATTCCGGCGCCCTGTTTACTAGTCACCTACTGGTACTTCCTTGATCAAACTATTTTTTTTTCATTTGATAACGCACCTCAGAAATTAATCACTTTAACATTAGAAATCACTTTAACACATCTCAGAAAATTTAGCATTAATTAATTCTTGACATCATTACGACAAAATTGATACCAAACAATACATAATTTATTGTCACTGTTTATGAGGGGATAACTTGAAATAAAAATGTGTTAACTGCAATGGCATTATAATACGTTAAGTGACTATTAACTACTAAAGTAAATCATGGGTTGTTTGGTATCATTTTTTTCGTAATTTTAAGTAGAATAAATCATTATTAACTACTTTTAGTTAAAATTACAACCTAAAAAGTTAGAGTTTGGTTAGAAGATACTACTAAATGACCAATGGAGGAGAAATACGGCCTTTCTTGGGTCTGTACTAATCCTCTGCGCTCGTAAGGGTGAGTGCGTGCGTGCGAGAGAAACTGACCTTGTGACCATTCGCATTTTGATAATGTATATAACGTCGATTTTAAATAAACTCACTAACAGATTGTCTACTTGTTTTTTACGGACAGTTTTCAACATAAATTTATCCCAAATTTAACTCGCCTGCAAGCATACGAATAAGGTTTCTAGAGTTTATAACTTATAAACTATTCTGAACGAGTATGCAGCCAAAATCTACGCTAAACGTATAAAGTATATGGCATTACCATATACCCTATGTTGGATAGCAACTTAGAAGAAAGTCTTACCTCAAGAATGGTGAACACTTTATTAAATTTATTCTCTGAATATGATAATCCTACTGATTGCAACAAAGAACCGGAAAACTTGAGAGAAGAATCGCATAAGCGAGTTAAACTGTCACCTGATTATAAATGAATAGAAACCTACGTTTAGATAGATCTATTTTGGTAACTAGTAAACATTTATTAAAATGAATAATTGGTTGTTTTAAAAAATGTAGAGGGTTAGCTTCGTAAAAGAAACGAATATTTTGAAACGCGTCAGCAAGTAAACAATTACGTATTCACTTAGTTAAGTAATTTTAAAATTAGTTTAAAAAATTGTTTATTTAATATTGGCAAGATACAAGTTTTATTTGCGTATTGTAATTATAAACTTAATGATGAAACAAAGAATCGGAAAAATTGAGAGAACAATCGTATAGGCGAGAAAAACTTTCAACTGGGTATAAATTAATAGAAATCTATGAATAGACCTGTTTTGGTAACAGGTAAAAATTTCTTAAAATGAATTATCGGTCGTTTTAAAAAAGTTGTTTATTTAATATTTGCATGATACAAGTTTTATTTGCGTATTGTAATGCTAAACTTAAGTTAAAGGCGATCATTTTTTTAAAATTCCAATTGCGCATATGTATTGGTAGCCGCCCATCCTGTTGCTATTTCATGTCAGAGTTTCTTCTTCTGTGATAATACTAACTGAATCCATGTTACAAACCCATAGTAGATATTCTGCATTATTGTATATTACAAGAGAATACAATTCTATTTAATTATAAAAATGAATATTTCAGTATAGACATATTATTTCCAGTGGATACATATCTGTGCCCAGTCAAACAATATTGATTTGTGGTTTCCAGCTAAATTTTTAATCAGTTTGCGTGAGCCATCAGGCTGGCTTTTATTGAGTTAATATTACTTTTATTAGGTTGAAGAAGTAAGGGTTTTTTGTTTTAAAGAGGAGTCATAGTAGGAGCAGAGCTTTATCTTTACAAAACCCCAGTGGCGTCCGTAGACCCAGAAGTTTTTAGAAATACGTACGTCACAGGTGTTCTTTATGCGTGCAAGGATATAGGGAAGACTAAAAACTTAAATAAGCTCATGAAATGGAATATATGACAAATGTCTCATAAAAATAGCCAGATAAGTCAGTAAAAATAGTAACTTTAACGAATGGAAAAGGAAAAGATTCAGTTATTGCAAACCTGTAGGATATTTGTGAATATTTTTATTTCTAACATTGAACGTTTATTTTATAGAGATATTAATTCCTGCAGGAAATATGTTTTGTCGGAGTTAAGGAATTCATATAAGACTCAAAATGAGCCTTGTAGGTCTAGACTCAAAATAGTACAACAATAAACAATTACTGTATACCTAAAAAATACCGGTCTGAAAATTAAAATTAAAGTGCTTGAAAACACATGCTATGATATGAGCAACTCCTTCTTCACTTTTTTGTCGTAATTTTGAAAAAGTTTCAAAAAAATTGAACTTTTTGCTATTTCTTTAACCACAAATTTTTTTATAACTAATGTTCCACAAATTAAAAAAAAAATTAGCGATAACGTTGTAGAAAAATTATTTTTGCAATTGAATCTAAAAAGAATTAACATTACAGTAATTCTTCAAGTAATATTGGTAGCCTAATTAATTTATTATTAATAATATACAAAAAATATTGTATTGTGTATTGTAGTAATTATTATTATGACTAATGTTTTTAATGGTAGATAGTTCGTAGTAAAGAAGCCTACTAATAACGTTTAGAAAAGTTTTCATTCAAATACATTATTCTCTTATAAGAATGTGTTGATATAAATACGTTTCTTTAGTTATACAGTAAACTCCCGATTATCCGTGGGCGGATTAACCGGTTTGCGGATTATCCGGTTTCTGCCATTGTTTTACAAATATCCAATTTTTATTCCAATCAGATTCATTAATGTTTTTTTTTAACCACTCAACGCGGCACAATATCCGGTAAAAACAACGATCATAAATAAAAAAATGTCAGCTAATCTCGGCTATAAATAGTCTAGGACGTGACATACGCATTATCCATGTCTGTCATATACATTATCGATCTTTATGGCTTTGTGACACAAGTAGAAACAAACATTCCGAGTTGAACGTTGAGTGGTTATTTTAGTAGTAGGTAGTTTTAATTTTTATTTCTTTGTCTTTTTTATTGAATTTTATTTTTTGTCATGCAGTATTTTATCATTTGTATTAGTTGATATTTTATGTAAATTTCCTTTTTTTTGTTGTAACCCGATAAATAAAACAACATTTTAATGTCTAATACACTGTTTTAATGTCCCAAATAAACCTGTATAGGGTAGAAATAAAATTGTTGAGATGAAAACAACGGACACAATAATTAAAGCAAGACGACTCTTCACTGTGCGACAAAATGGTTCTCAAGGAACTTTGATCCCACATTAAAGCTAAATCAATGCTCACAAAAAAACATACGAAAGTGAAATTTTTGTGTGTGAAAGTATTATGTGTAAAGGAAATTACATATGTACATACATACTTACTTTTGACATATACTTATGTACGTATTGTAAATAGTTAGACATACAAATGTACATGTTATAATCTGTCAAATACATCGACATTTTAAATTATTTTCTGTATTTATTTTGTCCTCTAAAGATTATTAGTGTAACGTAAGGTATAATAATCGATTATCGATCGTTTTGCGTATTCTTTGTTCATAGCGGATTATCCGGGGAATTCGTTATCCGGCGTTGCCGGGCCACCCTATTCCACGGATAATCGGGAGTTTACTGTACTTCATTTTCATAACTCTCAGAGTCTTGAAAGTACCATAAATTTTCCATCCATGTCACTGACAATAAACTAATGCATTACAGCTCTGCCCTCCCATTATGCTGACGATATTTCCCTTTGAAAAATTGCTATATCTCAGTAACGGTAAGAGATATGAAAAAATTTGAAGAGACTTTTTGTAGTATTCTTAAACATCAAATCATATTTTCTTTTTTTTTTACTTTTCAAAAAGTAGTAGAAGAAATAAAAAAATAAATATCGTATTTTCAGTTCGGTTACTGTTGGTTTATTTTTTTTTTTATCAAAACAAAAACTTGTTACCCCTTTTATAGCTTTGAAATAAGTTTCTTAAATTTGTGTCAATTTTAAATGGTCATATTTCAAAATTATTTAAGTTTAATTATGTAACTAATATTTTAAAAACAGAAATTTACAAAGCTATAAGTTAAAAGCTAAAAGATATAAATACATTTTGAAATTTTTTAAGCATAAATATATAAAGTATATTTTTCATATGTTAGAAATTTTACTTACTTTTCCTCAATAACTTATGTTGTTGTGATAGTAGTTATATTTTTCTAACACAATAATTTAAATTTTAATATTAGATATAATTTATTATTTCTAACACTGATGATGTTAAAAAAGGTCTGATGATACTAGTAGAAAGGTCTTTCCACGAATAGAGTAATTTTGTTACAATTGTGACACTGTCACACATAATTTTAAAGTTTATTTAGTAGGTAAGGCTACTGCTAGTAGATGCACTAATAATTTGAGTGCAACATCAGCGCCAACTATTGAATATAAAAGTAGAGGGCAGTAGAGGGTTAGCTTCGTAAACGGAACGAATGTTTTGAAACGCGTTAGCAAGTAAGCAATTACGTATTTACTTAGTTTAATATTTTTAAAATTAGTATGTTGAATATACTTGAAAATGTCGTTATTGGAGGTTTTCAAATCGCGTTTGCTGATATCATGAGACGATAATTAGCTAGCTAGACAAATATTACTTTTTAAATTAAAGCACCAAAAATTAGCTAGTTAGACCAAAACACCAAAAATTAGCTAGTTAGACCAAAACACCCAAAATTAGCTAGTTAGACCAAAACACCAAAAATTAGCTAGTTAGACCAAAACACCAAAAATTAGCTAGTTAGACCAAAACACCCAAAATTAGATAGATAGACCAAAACAACCCAAAATTAGCTAGTTAGACCAAAACACCCAAAATTAGCTAGTTAGACCAAAACACCCAAAATTAGATAGATAGACCAAAACACCCAAAATTAGATAGATAGACCAAAACAACCCAAAATTAGCTAGTTAGACCAAAACACCCAAAATTAGATAGATAGACCAAAACAACCCAAAAATAGCTAGTTAGACAAAAATACCCAAAATTAGCTAGTTAGACCAAAACACCCAAAATTAGATAGATAGACCAAAACAACCCAAAATTAGATAGTTAGACCAAAACACCCAAAATTAGCTAGTTAGACCAAAACACCCAAAATTAGATAGATAGACCAAAACACCCAAAAATAGCTAGTTAGACAAAAATACCCAAAATTAGCTAGTTAGACCAAAACACCCAAAATTAGCTAGTTGGACCAAAACACCCAAAATTAGCTAGTTAGACCAAAACACCCAAAATTAGCTAGATAGACCAATCATTCTTTTATAATTCAAACTTGTGTTTTTTAAGTTTTAAATAAATATATTTTGCAAACATGTATTGTTTTAGAGATAAAAACTTCAATACAAATATATTCATATTTTGTTTTGAATCCGACATTTTCATAGCTAAGGTTTGCAAAAGGAACAAAATTGTCAACGGATGTAATTGATAAATGAATTATTTTTTTCTAAATTTTAAAGTTTATAATTAGAAGTGAAAAACCTAAAAGTTCTGAGTCAAACAAGATTCCTAAATAGTTGATAACTTTTATTACATCGACAAATTCATTAAATTTTGTTGTCTTGACAAAGTAATTCTTGTGCCCGGACAGTCTATCTAGTTGCGCTAAAGGGACAGGAAGTCAACATTTACCGTCCGAATCGAGCCAGTATTTCCAGTGCCGTATTAATCGTAGCCTGCATTTAAACGTAATATGTGTCGTATTACGATACCTATACAATTGCGTGCCATCTTATGGAAATTACCTAAAAATTAATACACGGACAAGATAGAGACTTGAGGCAATCATGCGCCGTGTATGCAGTATTGTTGTTAGCAACAAGGGAAGACCGATTCACAGTGTGCCTCGTGCTATGACACATTACCTGTCTGTTGTGTGCTTTCAACATGTAGGCCAGCTGTTAAGTGATCATGTGTGCGAAGATGTGCTTTTTTATACTTGTGTAATAATATTGTAAATACTTTTAAAATTTGTTGTAACCGTTTATTTGCCAACATAATACCAAATTACAATAAAAGGTATTGTAGTGTTAAATAATCTTGAAGTTTACTTACATTTAATATTTCCATGTTATCATAGACAGTAAACAAAGTTATACAATTTTAATAAACTGGTAACAGCAGAAGTTGATTTCTGTCTTTTAATGCGATCATCGTCAGAATTATGGTTTTTTTACAAAATTTCCAGGCCAACAATGAATTTTTAAATTAATATTCTGTAAAGATTTTTCAACTACATTTTAGGGTTTGGTTTTAAAAAACGATACCCTCATTTCGAATTAAACGTTTTCGATTCTTTCTGCCGATTTGTAAATTTTGCTGCAAACTATGTCAAGTCTTTTATGGATTATTATATTTCGATTGTTTAAGCCTTCTGTAAACTAGATTATTTTCCTTTAAAAAATAACTTGTGGATTTTTTTGATAGTGCATTCTATTGGTCACGAAGAATCTCTTTAAAATCTCTTTTTAAATTTCTACACACATTCGAAAACACAAAAATTATGACAACGTGATCGTATCTAAAAACGTCCACAGAGGCTTTTGCCATGTAATCTGCAGTTTTTGTACTAGAGAGTAAGTAAGTAGTAAGAGCAAGAGTAAGTAGTGTGTAAGTATAAGACGAAAATTTAACGCCAGTTGCAGAAGTTTAAGATTAACCTAAAATACCATTTTAATTTTGTAATGAGGATAAACACATTTATTACTATTGTATGGAACACAAAATTATTTGTGTTTCACACAGTATAATAATAATACAAAATACCACACACAACAATGTAAAATAGAACAATAATATAGAAAAACAGTGTTAGTTGTGGGGCTGCTGACAGAAGAAGAACTTTAAATAATTTGATTGACAAAATAAACCATAAGTGTCCCTAAAAGGTAGCTAAAAACTTAGCGAACCCTTTAAAAACTTATATTATTGTATGTTCTAACGTCCCTCAAATATTATTAAAGCCATATAATACAGAACTAAGCACAGCATTGATTAGATTACTTTACATTTTAAAATCTTATTTATTAATTAAATATATAATAAAAATGTAGATATTAAATACAACATAGATTTATATACAGATGCAAAAATATATAAGCATATATATTTTACACATGCATATCTTATATACATATATATATATATATATATATATATATATATATATATATATATATATAAGATCTTATATATATATATATATATATATATAAGATCTTATATATATATATATATATATATATATATAATACGTTTTCTTGTTTAATAATTTAAAACTACATAGGTTATTCAAATACAAGAGTATTTATTAATTTATATCCAAAATATAAATATTTATAATATTTATTTATGATTTATATAACTTATTATATATAATGCATAAAATACCCATGAATGAAGAAAATAAAATAAAAGAAAAAACATAATTTATCAAATTGCATTAGAAAACGGATATAAAAAGAAAACAGTGACAAACTTAATAATAATATTTTTAATAAACAAAATAATAATTTAGTTTGCAATAGTAATAATAATTTAATATGGACTTCATTTTTATTTATAGGTCATGAAATAAAAAATATCACCAAATTATTTAGAAACACAAATATCAAAATTGCATACACAACTAATAACAAAATAATAAACATAATAAATAACAATAATAAAATAATTAATATTCATGAAAAAGGTGGTGTTTATAAATTCGAATGCGAAAACTGTAATAAAGTTTATATAGGCCAAACCAAGAAAAAATTAAAAGAAATATTTAAAAAACATTTGTATGCCTATATTAATCCAGAAATATATAAATCAAATTTTGCAAATCATTGTATTAATAAAAAGCACCAATTTCAAAATATTGAAAATATGAAACTTATAAAAGAAATTAATAAGGGATTAAGAATGAATATATATGAAGCATTCGAAATATATAAATACAATAATAATAACAAATTAATAAAAGAACAAATACAAATACATTCTAAATTTTATACTATATTCAATGTCTATAATGTTACAGCAACAAAATAAATTTGGCAATTTGTATAAATTTAGCAACAATTCTATTTCTAGTTTAACATATGTTTTAGGCCTATAGCTTACATTATTGTAAATTTCATTGCTGACGATGTTGGTACTGTATACCAACGAAAAGCTTTGGATATAAATTAATAAATATTCTTGTATTTGAATAACCTATGTTGTTTTAAAAAATATATATACGAGTATAATTTATTAATAGCCTATACATATAAATATTTACGTTAAATATTATAAAATATATTTTATTTTTACCTAATATATTTTACAATTTATCGTATTTATTAATTTTTAATTTTATTTCAAGATTTAATTAATAAGATCTACTAAATTCCATTTATAAATATTTAACCAATTTACAATTGAGTATATTTGATGTGATATAATTAATATGTTGCATTGGTAATATTTGATTTTTTAATGAAAATAATTACCTACAATTCTCCTTAGCTGTACATTTTACCTTACTGTTAATGCACATGACAGAAAGTATCATATCAAAGGGCTAGTAACAATAGTTGGTGCGTTGAATAATACATTATATAGGCCCTATACAATATTCTGAATATAAAAAAAATTGAATTCGAAAAATATTTAAACATAACCTCCAAACAACCTCTAAACGAGCCGTAAAAATCTATTTACAGCTATTTTTGGTATTCAGGAACCTTCGAGCCAATTCGGTGATCTTCGGATCGTTACGCATTTATAGTTGGAATTCGTAAGTGATGTCACGTTGTACTGAACCACTCGTAAGCAATATTTTTATAAACCACTTCATTAGATGTTGCACTTTAGGACACCTATCACTTTATGTCTATTTAAGACATATACAAACTCACAAAAAATTATATGCATGATGTAAGTTATAAATAAAACCGCCTTGGTTTATAGAAGACGAAAGTTTCACGTCTCTCTTTATCTCTATAGGAACTGGATCAAGTTGAAATATTTAAAAAAATAACATATTTATTCCGAAATAATCTAAACAAAAAAGGTAACGATTTTCTGGAAACTGGGAACACTAAAATATCTTAGGGGTAAAACTAAAAGCCGAGTTCACCATAATATTTCATATGTTCCAGATATAGTTACTTTTAATAGTCAAATTTAAGGATATTAAAAAAATAATCCTGTTTGAAATTAAAATATTGCATCTTTTAACCACCCATGTTTTAGTTCTAGTCAAACAAAATTGCAGTGTTTCTTAGTTGGGAAAACATTTTTTTCCTATTATATCGTTTCCTAATAAAAGTGTATGTAAAAAAAAGTATTTATTTTTATTTTATTACAGTCCTCAAATGTTATACAGAGTGAGAAAAAAAGACTTTGAACATTTGATACTTTAAACAAACTTGAACATTTACATAAATTTAATAATTTGAGTTACATAATCGGTAGATAGGCTATTTGTATAAAAAAGTTATAGTTTGGCGCACTTTTTGCCGTAGTACATTAAAAATTTATGGATTCGATTTACAAGATCGTTAGCGGTGTTATTTTGTATCAAAAAATTTCTTGTTTGACTCAAGTAAGTCTATGTAAGAGTTAACAAGTTTTTGAAGCCACATAGTAGTTTATTTGCTATGACTTATAAGTTATTATAAGTCTCATTTACGTTCGCAGCATAGATTCTGCTTCTAAGACGTGCAGGATTGTATGGTAGGCGCGAAGCAGTTTAATAAAACTTTAAAGAAAGAAATCCAATGGTTGTTGTTTCGGGGAAACAAAATTACCTGGAAAGCCGACCATTTAGAAAATTTCGAATTTCTGTTAGGAAATGAGGTTGTTTCCTGTAATAGTAGAAAGACACACCAGTTGTTCATCTTAATCGAGTTAAGGATCGAAAAGTTCTGCACACACGATACCATTATTAATTACGTGTATGGAAAAAAGACTCGAAGACTATCGATCGCACAAAACAGATCTACTTACTGAGTATCACAAAAGTGTTTAGTTTTTGTTTTGTTTTCGCTTCTCAGATTCTGCAGTTGTGGGGGATTATATTGCCACTGATATGAAAAGTAAACTGATCGCTGAATATGACAGTACAGGAATTTCTCATTTTTCTCTATCTGATGTAACATTTCAGCACAGAGTTCTCTACGAGCATCTTTATCTAAATCAGTAATCTACATTGCAAAGCTGTATCGTTTTAAGTTCGAACATTCATACAGCACTTGCATAATTGATAGATACATTCCACTCCCTCAAGAAGCACGCCTGTAGGCGTCTTTATCTTTTTAATTGCTTGAAGGCAAATGCTCTTTCTCACAATTACATCACTAACGTGCGGGGGACCGGGTGATTTCACATAACGAATAAAACAACTAGGCTCTTTAAAGGTTTTTTGCCAACTCCAAAGTTTTACCTGGTAGAAGAGTTTTCCGTATTTTATCCGAAATTTATGCTGAAAACTTGTTTTATGAAATAATAACACACAGCGAGCTCGCTAAAGGTAGAGCCATTTTACTAAAGGCAGTGCAGACGCTAGCAGTGACGTATTTCTGTATTATGACACTAAATGAGTCAAACTAAAAGTTTTTAAAAACAACACATCTGTCAATTCTATATCTAAATTTATATACATTTTTAAATCGGCAAAGTCTATTTTGACTGTTCTTGTATATTCCTATATTTTCTATAAACTCATATCACGGAACATATGCATATAACTATTTAGCATTTCGTGAGGGGAAATTATTAACGTCACTTGTTGATTCTACCCATTCTGTATTTTCATCAAACGAGAAAACAAAATGCCTCACTCCTGGACTATCACGACCCATCATTTCGTAACAGAAGGCACAATACTTTAGAGTTCTAATTCTATGCTAAGGTTTTTATAGAGTTTACGTTCTTCTTGATGACGTGCGCAGAATATTCCTTTGTTAGTAATAAAGCCATTGACAGAATTCAAGGTAAACAAAGTATGTTTTGTCAGTAAGGAATATTAAATAAAAAAAGGACAAAGAGATAGCCTTTTCATCGATAAATTAAAATGTTATTTAATGTACAGATGAACAAGTTAAAACAAGAAATACACTACTAGTGCCGGCATAGAATATAATACGATATGGTCACTCGAGTTTAAGTAACTGAGTCCAACGATCTGTTGACATACGTTACATAAAGTTCCTGAATTCTCTCCTATTTCATTTAAAATTGTTTTTTCATTACAGTTTTGGACAGTTGTGAACTAAACCTTTTATTCAAAATTTTGTCGTATTTACACAATATTTTACTTTAAATAACATTCTAAATAAAGGATTGTAAATGTTACAACAGTAATGTTGGTTAAAACCTAGTATACATTATTAAACTTACACAGAGACTCTCTTTAAAACACAACCAAATGTTATAAAATCAAACGTTTAGTTTTAAAAAAGGGCACAAATTTATTCTCTTTTACAATAAAGCTGTAATAAAAATATCTACGGCATACCAGGTTAAAATATAGTTTTTTAGATAAAAAGGTTTCCTAGCGTAAACTAACAAGTTTGTGAAATGAAAGAGTCCTTTATGTTCCAAGGCTTTTAACCTAGTTAAGACGCGTGGTTAGCTTACTTTAGGGAGCTTAATTGTGTAAATATTTTTCCTAACCGTTAACGTTACTCGATATTGTAATATAAAAATTATCACTAAACACTTGTAAATGTTTATAACTTGCCTATAGTAGCACTTATATTTGTTTAGGACGGCCGTTTCGGGAGATGTGCCCCATTGTCAACTCAGACCGTAACTATAAAAACATTTACAAGTGTTTAGTGATAAATAGTAGCTCACGTGAAGATGGTATCAACAAATATAAAAATTATATTATTCTAGTATAATATAGTGCTGTGTTTTGTAAAACAATCCCTTAAACTTTTAAATTTCCATATGAATTTTTGTGTTAATATGAGAAATCGTTTTAACTACTAACCAGGTTTGCTACATTTATTTGCAACGAATTTAGAACATATTTTTAATACAATTTAAATACGGAACAAATCTGGTGACATCTGTTCAAAAGTTTCTATTTTTACTGCACTAAGAGTTCCTTCCTACCTTCAACTGATTTTTCACATCGAATTTTCAACATAAAAACACAAAATAATGGTCTACCCAATTACCTTGAGATACGTTAACAACCTATTTTTGGGAATTATTATTCACAGGCCTCTATCTATATTCAACAAAACGTCGAGCTTGTGACACAATCTTTTCTCAGAAAGAGAAGATCATTTCAAATAGACCATGTTCATTGAATTCGTTGTTACGAATAATTGTTCATGGAAATCACAAAATATTTTGTTTACTGATATGAGTTTTGATTTGTTGTGAGCAAACATTATCTTCACTTAAAACGTGGTCCTAGTAAAAGTATGCAGTGATATAAATACATCTATGAAATCTTTGCAGCAATAATTTACACTTTAAAGTTGTATCCAATCTGTACTACCTACATTATCCCAAGTAACTGGAAAACTAACTTTACAGTGCCTAAAGTCTAAATGATTTTGTCGATTAATCATAACCTTGTTTCAAACCAAATAATTCTGGTTAAACAAAAGTAACTGATAATAGCTGACTAGAGTTTAGCTGAATGACTCATAGGCCAGGGTTTGACTCAACACTCACTTAAACCGAAACTTTTAAATCAACGAGTCCATACACATTCCACGTATTATCTTGATTACAAATAGGCTTTCTGGCTTACAGATTTACAGTGATGATGGTTTCAATTTACGTCTAGTAGGCTATAGAAAATCTGTTTTGTAGAGGGTATAGTGGAGCATGGTATTATTGTTACTAATAAGTTATTATTACTAAGTATGGAGGTTGGTTTTGTCTCTTGCAAGCAGACATGTATGTTGTTTGTATGTAGAATATCAGAGAGCTCGGCAACTTCTCTCAGGGTGCTGTTTACGTTAAATTGTACGAAGTGGGCGTCATAGCAGTTTTATAGACGTGGCCACGGACTGCAACTGCAGTAACTTGACAATTAGATACACTGGTTCCTCAGATAAACTCCTCAATAAGGGAGGTGCAGGCATCCTCTTTCTTCTTCCCGATGGAAGTAAACGACAATACAGAAAGAATACAGGCCTGTTGCCTCAAATTTCTCCGGCGAGCTTTTAGCGATCAAGGGAAATGCCACTCTCTATCTAAATGACTCTATTATTTCAGGCCTTACAGACGGGATACTAATTTTCTCTGACTGTAAACGGCATTTAGAAGCCATAACAAACTCAGATACAAGCATTACCTCTTCGATTAGTGTACTGCTTGAGAGTCTGCACTGTAAGGGGAAATCATGTTGTCTACAATGGATCCCTGCTCCCGCAAACATTGAAGGTAATGAGTGTGCCGACTCTTTGGCCTTAGAAGCCCGTGAAAGTGATAAATGGGTAACACCATTGCACTTGCAGATGCAAAAGCAGTGGTTCAAAACAGACTCCTACTTCGTACCTTTGAAAGGCAACTTATCATCGACATCCTCTGCCCCAGACATTTGACATCGGTCATTGCAAGACTAAGAGGGATGAAGGTTCTCCCAGACAAGACCAAGACATGCGCTCTCTGCAGTAACTATCCGGTTCTGCCGAGACACAATTTAGAGTGCCCAGCACTCGCCGAATATTTTAAAATTGTGAATGGTGCCACTTAGACCATCTAAGAGGTGTTCTATTCTGTCAAATGACGTTGGAGCTGGCGGCTGATACTACTGAAAACTCCATGGACACGAAAACAAGAACAACAGTTATCATAACTTAAATTTTCTCAAGTTATTATATGAAAAACCTTCTGCTTGCTATTTTCCATATATGTATACATGGGTCTTCTACAGTTTATGTCGTTTCCCATCACTATGACATTGAGCTCAAAAGTTCTCTAAACATAGTTTTAAAGTCCAAACTCTCCATGTCTCAGACTTGTGTCCATATACTAACAGTTTCATTCCGTGATGATGTAATTGATATTACTTTTCTTAGTATCTTCACCAAGCCCTTCTGTTAATCTGAAATTCTATTCAATTCAGATTGAGATAAATGTTCTGTTATTCATAAATACTGTTAATTTTGTCAATTTCGAAATTCACCTGTTCTCACTCATTATCCTTAAATGCCTATGTGACGTCAGTATTTCGCTGTAGGTAGCTAAGCCACAACAATATTCCCCATCTTCAGTCGACATTTTATCTCGAGTTTTAATATTTCTGTTCTAAGTTTTATTTATCTATATTTCGAAAAAAAACTAAATCGAATTTGTAATTTTATGAACTTTTCGTGATATTTTGAATATTATACATAAAAACCGCATTAAAATTAAGAAAAAAAATAATAATCGGGCTGTAAAAATAAGAAAAAATATAAACTGTGTTTATATATTAATTTTTACTCTTATGAAGTAAATTTACTAAGACAGTTCATTAAAAAGTAAGAATATATAATTTAATCTTAAAAAAAAATATGCTTACCACTTGATAGTAACGTGGAAGATATTGGGAAATATAGGATAACCATGGCTTAGGTTTCTAGGCGGGCTTCCTGAGAAATACTCTCTTTCGGAGTTGTAGGAATGTATCTATCACCTACACTCCTGTTTAGAAAGTGTACAGGAAGATGGGCAAGATAATGAAACTTCCCTAGAAGGGGAATCAAACATGGCTAGCATTGTCAAGGCATATTTTCTAAATAGATCATACTCCTAACTGAGGTTTAAGGTATATAAACTAAGAACAGAGTAAATAAAAGAAAAATTGTATAAATTAGACATTAGGTTTGACAGATCTGTTAAAAATATTATTAAACAATCCTAAATATGAATGCGTCCTAAAGATTCTTAATACGTAACAGATCATGACATTTCTATTTAAAAGCATCTTCAGAAAAATTAAATATGTTAAAAAATTAGACTTTTTTTTAAAGAATTTAAGTTTTTGAACAATTTACTTTAAAAATTAAATCAAAATGTAAACAATTTAATTGAAAAGGATAAACGGACTAGTGAATATTTTAAAAATTAATAAATTTTTAATATATATATATATATATATATATATATATATATATATGCTGATACGTATTCCTTCACGGATGGAAAAATATGATGAATAGTTACTATCTGGAGTACATCCGTTCATTATGCAATCCATAAATTCGCAGTTCCGACGTTTCGCTAGAATCTCATCCAGCATTAACGAGGTGAGCCCAACAACAGTAGAAGAGCGCGCCTTCTACTGTTTTTTGGGTTCACCTCGTCAATGCTGGATGAGATTCCAGCGAAACGTCGGAACTGCGAATTTATGGATTGCAGAATGAACGGATGTACTCCAGATAGTAACTATTCATCATATATATATATATATATATATATATATATATATATATATATATAAGCATTCATCTTTCTTTAATATATAATATGATTCGTAGCAGATCAATATAAAATATGTACGATATTTAAAAATTTTGTGTTCGTAGTATTTCATGTCACTATTAGCCTATAAAGTCAAACGATTATTGTTGGGAGAGGTCGTTGGCACGCATCCGGGTGTAGACCTTCTGACAATCCGCCCGTTCTATAGAACGTTGTTGAATAAAGCCTTTGTTATTTCATGAGCATCGTTCAATGGCTCCGCTTTATTTTTTCCCCGGAATGTTTACATTTATCGTGTTCCACATAAGAGACAATATTCATACAGATATTTTTGAGCCGGGAAAAAGTGTTTTCATAACAAGATTGTGTGTGTTTACACTAGTAAAACTTCGAGCGAAGAGTATAATTTTATATCCACTAATGGTTATAATATGGATAAGTGTTGATAGTAAATACATTTCAGTTTTAAACTAAAGCGCCTGTAAACCCTCAAAATACTATTATTATACAAACCAAAACTAGTTATTGCATATCTAATATAGTGCAGGCGCAAAACAAAAAATATTAAAATATATGAAAAAAATTAAGTAGACAAATGATATACAAAAAATTAGGACTTTATTGCTATAGATATTTCAGGTTTCTTGGGTTATGTAATAAATGAATTAATTTAGAGAAACATTTCAGATTAATATCTTCCATGCTGACGTAACTTCCAAACCCACCCACTATGATCAACTCTTGTAGGGATCTATATTTAAAGTATTATTTATCAATGTACTCAGTGGTCTAGTCAGTCCTGAGCGCTGAGAAACCAAGCTACCCTTTGGGTAACTTATACTAGTGACATAATAACCTTTGGGTAGTTCTTGTGTATTTTTAGAGAATGCTATATAGTTATGCTGAAATTGTACGCTAGTCTTTATTTACTAATGTACAGGTCAAATTTTATAAGTTGGCACTTGGCCCTTATGTAGAAATTGTGTACTAGGCGTATAGAAAGCATCAGGTACTGTCGTCATCCCTCATTGGGACCATAAATCGCGGCCTACCCTTAGACAATCTTGATAGCATGCTTTCGTGAACGGCCTATTTACATGTGTTGATAATTTTACTAGATATTAAAAAGTACTAATAAATAACAAAATAATGCACCATGAGTCAGAGGAGATCTAAGGGTCGATGTTTTTGACAATGACCTGCGAGGATCTCCACCCTCCCCTCGTCTTCGACCTCTCACCAAGGCCGCAGCTCCCCAAGTGCCACCTTATAAATGTTTACCTATACGCAGTATTAAGCGAAATGATATTATCATGTCATGTAGATTGGTATGGGGTGTAGGTCTCACAAGATTTATCAACATAATCGGATCTCTCCTTACATAAAGAATGAGGTATAACAAGCCAGGGTGAAAGAATTTACTGATTCGACTATTCTGGTCATCCTATACTAAACTGTAAGTTTACGGACTGTATATATATATATATATATATATATATATATATATATATATATATTTATATATATATTTATATATATACACATATTTATTAAAAAAACGCGATGCTAAAATGGAATAAAAATGTGAAAATAGTTACAATAAGTATAATATACAACATATATATTTTTACGAACACTAACATATTCTCATTTTAAAAATATTTTAAAAAAATATATGAAAAATTAAATAGTTCTTTTTTGTTTTCCAGCTCTGTAAAGGTCTAGTCAATATTTTCTAATGTGATAGAGAAAAAACTATCACAAGAAAGTAGTGGATTAACTAACATTACACTAAAGTGGAAACCATGAAGGAAAACTCTCAAGGGGAAAATGTAAATCAATAAATAATAAAAGTAACAATAATGAAATATGAAGTTAGAGAGCGAAGGAATCAGTAAACATTGAAAACAATGAGAGGTATTCAAGATGATGAAAGTGAGAAGAAAAATTCGTCACGCGATGGCGGCTATCCCTACGGGTCTCTACGTTCACTCCAGCCCTCCAACTGGTAAGTAACGATTAACCAATCAATCATGATTATAGTAACGCTTAACTATAAAAAATCTTAGTTAGAGTTATTAATTTTTAAATTCCTTTCATAAGTTCACACTTTCCTTATACATATTTTGTTCATTTCTCAAATCTTTAATAAAATACTTTTCATTGATCCACTCAAATCACAAAATTTTTTTTTAATTTGTAGACGATGATACTTCATGAGAGTTTACGAATATTCATTCATTAATTAAATTCAAATAATTATTTATAGTTTTATACGGGAGAAAAACCTTTCACAAAGGGGACAAGGTATGCAATATAGTGATTTCGTCTTATTTGGTTTAAAATATGTGATAACATATGATTTCATTAAACAGCTGATTTTATGTTATAGGTTATGTTCTAGAACAGCTGTTTTAACTCATATGCAATGCTACTTGTTTATATTGTTTGTAATTAATTAATAAAAAAGTGACTAAAATAAATCTTTTTGTCCTAAGTACGAATTTACTTTAAAATGGGTTTTTTATTACTTATTATTCATATATAATTTAATAATATTAAAGATTAGGGTCATTGACAGCTACTTACTTAGATCTCGCGTATTATGTTAATAGATTCTATTTAAAAACTTATAGATTCTTTCAGATATGTTACATTTAAGCTGATTTTTCCCACCTTAAAATATTGTTTATAAGTATTAGGTTTATTGCTTTATTGTTTTTAACAATTTAAATTTACCTTTAGTGTAATAAAGCATGTGCTAGTATTTGTATATTAAATTAATAAAAAACAAAGTTTGGAGTTATAAGTTGAATAGTTCAAAGTACGCAGAGAAACTACAGTTTTGAATTTTTTTTGGCTTAATATTATGTTGGCTTTTATATTATGCGTATTATTATGATGGCTTATTATGCGGATACTGCAATTTCTCAACGTGTTGGTTTTATTTTCCAGTAGTACAGCCCCACCCGAGCGTCATAAGGCAGTGGCTACGTGGCGGGGAGGTGGACAAGCTGGAAGATGTCATTCTAAATGGCCAAGGGCACAAGCTACTCGGGGAATACTCCTCAGACCTCAAAGTGCGTGCGTTCCTCAAGACCGTACCTGCATACTTGGTAAGCATAGGTTGTGTGTCACCATATACTAAACATTTCTTGCAGAATCAATAGCGAAGTAAGAAATCCCTGCTGGGTGATAGATGTAATTCCTATTTAGGTAGCAAAAGTTTGAAAATTAAATGCTTCTTAGTTTGGATTAAATATCTTCTTAGTTTAAATAAATTCCAAATATAAAGAACACTCAATGAATTGTAAATTTAAGTATTGTAAAGCGTGGTTTTATTTAGGAAATTAGGTTAGTCTTACTAAAAATGATTAAAAGCAAATTTAAAATTTTTAATTTTTACAAACTACAATTCTACAAGGAAATGCCGATTTTTTGAAAGTTTGTTAAGATCTTCGATTCCTCTTTGTAGAGACACTTTCATGGATATAAGTCACAGATAGTTCATTTAGGCAATCATCGTAAATCTTAACTTTTCTAAAGTAGGCTACCAAACGAAGCTACATTCAAGTCTTTTACGGAGATTGTATACGGTTATGTATTAACAAATCTAGGTAACTGTAGAGTTATTTTGTATGGAAGCTATCTTTAAAATATAATACATGAATTAAAAATTGCTTTTAAAATTGGTAAATGTTAAATTTAAAACTGGTTTATGAAAGATTAAAAAGGAACTTTTTTAATACATCTGGGAAAGATTTAACCCATAAAGTCCACTCGTTGCACCCATGGTCGGCAATATCTGTGCTTAGTTAAAAAAAAAAATATCTCTGTTAGTAAATTACGGTTAAACTAAATAATCAAACATTAATCGTTAAAGTCTTTTTTCAAACATTAATTAAGTTCAATAATGAATTAATTTTAGTTTTGTTTGGGGAACAAACCTTTTACAAAAGGGTAAGGTATGGATTATAGTTATTTCTTCCCTTTTGGCTTAAAATAAGTGAAAACATATGATTTAATATACCAGCTAATTTTATGTTATAGGTTATGTGCTAGAACAGCTGTTTTAACACATAATTTATGTTACTCTATTTATAATAATTGTAATAATTTAATAAAAATTAACTGGAATAAAGTTTTTCTTTTCAGACCTGAGTAGAAATTTACTTTTAAATAAAATGGTTTATATCACTATTACATAGAGGCGCTTACGAGAGATATGTTAGAACTGACCTATTTTAGCAATACAATAATCAAGGGGAGCAATGCTGCTTTGGCAAGCTTCACCCTAATAATACAAGTGCCTTGACCCTAGGTATACACCTTCATAGACTGAGTCGACCTAGATGCTAAAAATGAACACGTCAATTATTTTCCTCTATCGGGGAACAAACCTAGGAATTTTTAGTCACGTGCTGTAATAACTAAAACACTTAGCTGTCTTTTCATAAAAATTATGTTATTAATAACATCATAATGCTGATAAAAAGAAGGAGAAGAACAATTAAAATAAATAACACAATTAGTAACAATTAATAACAATTTTTATTAGTAACAGAAAGTAACTGCGTACTCGGTTTTAACTCGCATATCGTCATATTCAACTCGCATATTGTCATATTCAACTCGCATATTGTCATATTCAACTCGTATATTGTCATATTCAACTCGCATATTGTCATATTCAACTCGCATATTGTCATATTCAACTCGCATATTAAACGTCACTCATTTAGAAGATCTCTAGGTTTTGTGAGAATCAGCGCTTGTAAAATACATTGAATAATCAATGAAAAACTGTTATTAATAGACCTGGTCTTCAAGTTTTTTGAATTTTTTTTTTCCTAATACGAAAACCGAAAGATCAAATGGTCCATTATTCAATTCCATCTATTGGCTCACGCTCTCCTTACATACACACACACACACACACACACACACACACACACACACACACACACACACACACACACACACACACACACACACACACACACACACACACACACACACACACACACACACACACACACACACACACACACACACACACACACACACACACACACACACACACACACACACATATATATATCTTGTACAAATTTTCAATCTTTAATCAAATACTTTTTGTTCACCCAATCATGTTCAAATATAGGCTATATTTTTTTAATGTACAGGATGACAATTGATGTTAGTAGAGTTTTTTCAAATATTTATTTGTAATTAGATTAAAAAAAACTTAATGACCTCGTCGGATTCGAACAGAGTAACTACATGATTGAAATGCATCACTTGTGCACTGAACCAACCTCCATACTCGTAGCTAGAAATCTATTACTTAAAGAGGTAAAGAAATTAAACGAGGGAGGTTTCCTGCAATATTGAAGCATTAAAATATGTTGAAGCATTACAATATATGGATAGAATGAGAAAGTATAGACCATCATCAGCTTCATCAATTTGAAAAAAAGAAAGCTAATTAATAGTAACAAACAAAAATAATAGTCCAACACCATATACTGCATAGAGAGGAAAGGAAATTCACTTAATATTGTGATTATGTCATATGTATAGACATATTTGTATCAACTGTAATTATAAAATTAAAAGTAAATATAAATAAATTTTGTCTTTATCGACATCAGTAGGATTTGACATAACATTTTTTTTTTATATTATTTGTTTTATCAAAGTTTTATTTTTCTCTTTAACGACGACGTCGGTAGCACTTGGAAAATACCTGTTAATAGCTCCTGTGTCAAAAGCTGAGGGGTAATAACTCCAAACCAGTTGCACAAATACGTTTTTATTAGTATACACTTAATCTTTGCAACAAGTATTTTCCTAATTTTGTTGAACTCTTAATTTTAAAAGAGATTAAAATAAAGTGGCAATAAAAAAATAAGGATTTTAAAACTTTTTGGTTTTGTTATTGTAGTATAATCGCTGCTACATGATATGCAGCGGAATAAGAAACATCTCGGGACTCGTATTTAGGGCAAATATATGTAAGTTGTCTACCATTTTGGGAAATAGATATTTTTAATAATTTGAATTAGGTGAGTATTATAGCCTCAAAGAAGAAACGATTTTCAAGCTCGAATTAATTTTTTAAAATTCTATGTATAATTTCGAAAAACTATTAATGTTTTATTTAAAGACTAAATAAAAAAAAATCGCAGTAATGTTAGGCAGTACTTATTGAGTCATAGTTTGTCAACGGCCGTGGGTCAGGAGGATGAGTCGAGTTCTAAGAAGCTTCTTTATCCACTGGGAATTATGTGAGAGGAAAACACTACAGGAGAAAATGTCTGGTATAGATATACAGTAAATGGAGTGAATGCTCTCAGCTCCTGGAATAAAAACTGGCAATATAATGCTCAGGAAATCGAAAGGTTATAAAGGACACCAAAGGATTATAAATATTAGCAGCACTAGTTAGATCGTGCTAGCTAGCACAGCTAATTACTTATTTAATCATACAATAAACTAGTTAACACCGGCTTATTGACTAAAATGGAGTGAGTTCCTGTAGCCGGGATTTGAAGACACTCTTTGTTCTTGACGGTCAGTGGTCACCCTGACACAAGATACGGACAGTTTGTTTCGCTCTTTCTATTAAAATCGTTTTGTCGCGTATTTATAAAGGTTCAGCAACGCGTAAGACAAGCCTGTCATAAAATGAGATATATAAACACGAGCGAGTTACTGCTTACAAGTGCAACAACGTACTGCACGTGACTCAGTATGCGTGACTAGAGGTTTAATAGGCAGGTTGGCCAGTAATCCCAATACATTTTATATTGTAACTAATTAGGTAATAATATTGTTCAAACAATTACATATACTAATAACACATAGTTTTTAAGCACTCGTCATATATGTAACATTATTGACTTAACAAATACTTTGCCACATTGCTAAACCAACTACAAGAGTAAATCGTGATTATGGATTTGATATTTCACGAATACTTTTTTTCACCTTACAAAACCATATCCACCAGCTGCTCCGAACATTCGAACAACATTTTCTCTCGTCACAAGATTGGTGATGATAGTTCTTTATTGATGGCTATTTACTATCCTGAAGTTAGAACAAGTTTTCATTTACGTCACCGATATTGCAAAAAATTACACCTGACGATGTAAAAATTCCTCAGGTATTAAGAACCCACAAACAAAACAAGTAGTATAAATATTTTTAAAGGCAATTCCTACTCGAATTAATAACGAAAATTTGTATTTTAGTTTCTATTTATTTTATAATTACAAAATAATATAAATATGTATTTACAATGGAATGACAATATTAAGTGGAAAAATAGAAAGTGAATTTTCATGCAATTATCTACTTCTTTTCTATGAATGGTGTTGGACTATTAGGCCTATTTTTATTTGTTACTATTTATAAGCTGTCTTGTTTTGTCGCTTGCATTGTGTTGTAGTTTCTTTTCGCTTTCCTTTCGCATTGTCCATTTGTGAAGCAAGGTTTAATAACGTAATCCAGTTTGTTTGTATGTTTTATTAAGTTCATTCATTTATGATATTCTGTGGTAACCATGGCAAAAATTTAAGGTTATACAATGGAGGTTTTTCATAAAGTTTTTTTGAGAATTTTATATCTAGCTATGGAAAGTTGGTTCAGTGCTAAAAAGCGTGTCGAAAATTGAGATACTCAGTTCGAATCCGACTATACTCCCCAAATTTTTATTATTTAATTATTGAATAAATATTTGATAAACCTGTATTAACATCATTTGTCATCCACTATAAGTTATGAAAAATATATTTGAACTTGATTGGATGAATAGAAACGTATTTTATAAACGATTGAAAATTTGTACAAGATATATATCAGGAGAGTGTGACTTAATAGAATAAATTGAAAAAAATATACTGCGAATATGTCCTCACGTCGTACTGCGTTTGAAGTCGCTTCTGCCGAATAACAGAAGTCCGCATAGAAGACCAATTAATATCATTACACCGTAGTATGTGACCTACAGCTTTACTATTAGGGGGGAGTAAAAATAGAGCTGTGTGTTATACTACATTATATTTAAAGTATTGCGCCTTTGATAAAATAAATTATTAAGTTCTATATAAGTTAGGTTTAGTTAAAAAAAAAATACTAAATTCTGATTTAATATTTTAGAAAGTAAATGATTACATTTTCGATTAGCTTACAATGGGAAAATTTAAATTTCACTTTTTCCTAGTCAAACCTTACGTAATTGAAATTTAATAATAATTATTAGGCCCTGTTAAAGGTTTGTTGTAGCAGCAGAATCTCTCTCTCTCTCTCTCTCTCTCTCTCTCTCTCTCTATATATATATATATATATATATATATATATATATACATATATATATAGAAGGAAATGTTCTGATTGATTGATAACGCACAGCCCAAACTATAAAAGCTAAAGTGTTGAAATTTGGTGGGAATCTTTGTTATGCTCTGTAGGAACTTACTATGCAAGTTTGTTTTCTAAAGGGTAGAAATCTCAAAATATACCTCCCATAAAATATGTACAGAGCGTATGTCATATAGAATAATCACGTGTTCAAAGGCGAAGCAATAATTAAAAAAATCTTTTTACGAAAAAAAAATAATATTGCAAATAAGTATCAAATCGAAAGATAGATTCTCAAATTAAAAGTAACAAGGGAATACAATTTCCTGATTCGCTTAACGGCTGACATAATCAAAGCACAACTAAAAGTATTATAGCCTTAAACTACATATTTTGTGGTTATATCTATTTCTGAACAAAAAGGTAAACAAAGAAAACATCATGACAGGAAACATTTACTTTTAACGATTAAGTAAATAAAAATTCGACAAATTAAAAAAAAAATATATACTAATACTCGTATAGCTGACCATACGACAAAGAGACTCAATAATAACATAACTACAAGGGGCTTCTCTTGTAGTGAATTTATCACGTTACACAACGTAATGTATATACACTGGTACTTTAATATCTTAGATGTAGTAAACATATGATATACTGATATTGTTTTTATTATCTATAAAAGTTTGTGTATCTACAAAAATTCAAATTGTAATAAATACAGATAAGGAAAATCCTACGCGCACACAGATCAACCCAACGCACAGTCACTGAGGTACCTGTGATACTTGTAGGACAAACACCCCAAGGAGATATTATTTGGGAATTTTTGTCTCTTCAGAGAGGTATCATTACATGTTATAAAAAATCGAGGCATAAAACTGAAACGCTCAAGGGAACTTCATCGTGACATAATTTATAAAAAGACATAGTAGCTTATGGAACGCATAAGTAATTATAAACAAATATCTCCTTTACAGTCGAATCACTTTGTGAAAAATCGGGGTGTTAGGTGCGCACTGCCAAAAGGCGCCAGTGCGTATGCGCATCAGGGCGAGAGCTCTGAGCGACACTTCAGTTGGTCGTGAAAGTTGCCGGTGGTGGATTTATACGTACCTTTCCAAAAACATTTTCTGGTGTTATGTTTTGATTTAGGTTTTATGTTATTTTTTGTATTTTATAGTGCACGTGTTTTAGTTTCTTTAAGAAATGGCGCAACCGGGTAGTACCCGAGTTCTTTCTCTTGACGTACATAAATGATTCGACTCAGCCGAAAGTATGTAGTCAGGCTAGTAGCGTTTCTACTTAGAACTTTCTCTTCCTCCTCCCCTCGTACACGGCCAAGTCTCACCCCTCATCCCACGTACCTGCGCGAGGCGATTTTTATCAATGTGATTCAACTGTACTTTACTTTATCCAATACCCGTACGCGGTTCTTCAACCATTCGACGTCGAGCCTCACAGTAGCGGTTTATGACGTCATCAGTTAGAGCCTGTTAGTCCCGTAGATATTCAGAGATATTAGGAGACAAATTAGAGTGTTTGGTTGGTAATACTCAGTTGTCAATCCCTTTAATTTTGTTTCAGGCAAGGATAGACATGATACACGACGCCGTCAGCAAAGGAAACCTGATCGATCTACGGACTCTCTTGCAACCTACATCAGCAAGTGGAGTACCACGGAAGAAGATCCCCTCTCTGGCACTCTGCAGGGATCAGTCGGGCAACGGAATCTTGCACAAAGCAGTCTTCTACGGTTATACTGAGATGGTCGAGTGGGTGGTTCACAACTTTCCCCAGACTATCGACATGAGGGACAGGGTAAGCAAAATTTTAGAAAATGATTTGTGATGACCAGGTAGTATAGTTAGTTGTATTTTAAAATTCAAATATATTTTTTTCGGCTTGCTTTCCCAGTCTCGTAAGTGGACATCTACTAGGGCTTTAAGCTATTTAAACTCGGAAGCGCCTTTGAGGATTAGGCGAGCCTTGGACACTCCCTCACACACAATTTAGCTCCCGTCGATGGTTTTCCACCAGTCACCTACTCGGAATTAGCCTTGTAGTTTTGTAAAGCTACAAAACTAAAAGTCTTTGAACTGTCAAATTTCGGTTATTTTTACTGATATATTTGGATTATACATATTTTATTTAGAAATGGAGACCAAACAAGAGTTAATTACGACTATACTTAATGAATATTTAATGTAAAGTAATTAAATATAGGAAATCCGTATATAGTGACTGTCTTTTTCTATAATCTTTGGTTGCGATATAATTACGTCGTCTTTGCCTTTATTTAAAAAAAAGGTATACAAATGTAAGTTAAAACTAAATAAATGTTACAATTTAAAAAGTGTTAGATTTGTAGACCAAGGTGAAGTAGGTAACTTATCGGTGGTAGGTAGGCTGCCGGGCCGGGTCAGCACGAGAGTGGAGTGATGGTTGTCTAATCATCTGCGGGTAGGGGGTTGAAAGTCAAGATAGGTAATATATTTTTTTTCTTGTATAGAATTGTTTGATTAAATGACGAAACTGTATTGAATGTATGTTTAGATGCAACATTGTTAATGAGAAATAAATAATTTACAATAAGGTCCAATTTAAAAGTTTAACATATTTTAGCTATAGCTATGAAATCGGTGATATGTCAGCAACCTGATGATGAAGATAAACATTTAGAAATTTCATGCTTATATAAAGAGCGGAAAAGATTTTTTCGTATGGTAATTCGAATAATAAGCTTATAAACGCCAGAACAATATTTAAAGGTATTTCTTTCTTGAAAGTAAAGTGAGGCAAAAGAGCGAAATAACACTAAAGAGTTAGTATTGCAGATGGTAAAAACGATGAGAAAATAGAACATTGATTTCAATTTGTTCAGAAGTATTAGGAGGTGATAAAATGTAAAAGAAATCATGTACTTGAAAGTCTCTACTTTTACAAGACACGCCGCTCGTTAAAACCAGAGAGACACTAATATATATAGAAGAAGCCAAAGAAATTTCAATATCCACCCCTGGATGGTGACATTTCCAGCCTATTAATATTAGCCCCTTGCAATAGCAAGGTTCACCTCTAAAGCATAACTCTAGTAACAGTACGTCTATGCAAGAATTACTATGAAGAGACTAACCTTTTGATTTGTTATTAGTAAGCAATATTCTTTCAACCGTCCTCGCTACATCCCTAAAGAGAAATTAAAATTTCTAAATCTTTTTAAAGCAAGAAGAAGAGACAAAGTAGGGACGAGGAAGATGAGCATTGGCATATAGTCGTATTAAACTAAAAGAAGAATTAAGTGGGAAAGACTTCTCTAGGATCCAAGGACTGAAGGTACAAAGTAGGAAATGAGCGTAGGCATAGGTTAAATTAAAGAAGAATTGAGTGGGATAGTCTCCTATAGGATCCAAGGACCGAAGGGTCGAAGTAGGAAATGAGCTTAGGCATAGGATAAACTAAAAGAAGAAATGAGTGGGAAATACACCTCTAGGATTCAAGGACCAAAGGGACAAAGTAGGAAACAAGCGTAGGCATAGGTTAAACTAAAAGAAGAATTGAGTGGGATAGTCTCCTATAGGATCCAAGGACCGAAGGATCGAAGTAGGAAATGAGCGTTGGCATAGGTTAAACTAAAAGAAGAATTGAGTGCGAAAGACTCCTCTAGGATCCAAGGACCAAAGAAACAAAGTAGGAAATGAGCGTAGGCATAGGTTAAACTAAAAGAAGAATTGAGTGCGAAAGACTCCTCTAGGATCCAAGGACCAAAGGGACAAAGTAGGAATTAAGCGTAGGCATAGGTTAAACTAAAAGAAGAATTGCGTGGGTAAGACTACTATAGGATCTAAGGACCGATGGGACAAAGTAGGAAATAAGCGTAGACATAGGATAAACTAAATGAAGAATTGAGTGAGAAAGATGCATCTAGGATCCAAGAACCGGAGCGACGAGTAAGATAAGCATTGACATAGAGTAGACTATGAGAATCGAGTGGGAAAGGCTGCTCTAGGGTCCAAGGACCGAAGGGACAAAAAAGGAAGATGATCATCAGCATATGTTAAACTAAAAGAAGAATTAAGCGAGGAAGTTGCTTGTTGGATTTAAGGGTCGCTCTTATTGTTTGCTATGGCATTAAAAGAAGATAAGATGTTTTATGTAAGAATCAAGAAATTATTTTAAACAGGGTGGGAATAATGAAACATAAAACAATTTTCCTAACAGTAGTAAAAAAAGTAATAAAAAGTTTCCTTTTATTAAAAAAATAAAGCTACTATTGTCATAACGTCAGCTGATACAAAAAATAGCCCAACAAAAACGGTTATGTCTACCAAAAGCTCAAAATATCTGCATGACGTCAATTGAAAAATGTTTCCATTTTCTATAAAAAAAATATTTTACTATTTAGAGAAAAATTGTAGTAATTTATATTAGATAAATAAACAGTCTAAAATAAAACCCACAATTATTGTTTTAATGACCTAATGTACATTTCGGTTGTAATGCGACCATTGTCAGTACTATCACAACACACATTGCTTTAAATGGCTTTGATATTATTTCTTTGCAACTGAAATTTACATATAGTTACAAAAAATTGTGGATAGACGGTGTTCTTATTTATTTAGGAAAATATTTGTAAACATTTCAAATTAATCTCACTATAAAAATTAAACTGAAACTAGATGAAACGCTGTATAGTAATACACAAGACTTGGGATAACTTTACGTTGTATTGGGTTGCTGGAGTCCACACATAAACGAGAAGTGTATAATGCGGTTAAAAATAATAAATTCAAAATGAAACAAATTTTATTCAGAGAATTGTCCGACTTGCTTGTATTTGAGTTATTGCGCCTCTACAAAATTAGCATTTCAAACAAGCTTGTACAGTAGAATTCATTTTATTGCTGACGCTCCAAATTATAGAGTAGAGAAATATTAAGAAGTACAGCATTGAGACTGTTGTTATTTCTCCAACTTCTTGTAGAACGTGTTTGTTATTCTAAAATAGGGAAATTGACTATATGATGCTGACTAAACTCAGTAATGTTCCTAGCTTATGTACAGAACAATACTTTGCTGAAATGTACACCTAACTTACAGAACAATAATTATGTACAAAACAAGCCTTTTCTGTAATGTTCCTAGTTTTGATACAAAACTTTAATGGAACGATTTAAAGGATTTAGCTCTAGTAATTTCACTCAGTTTCTCAATATCCTAAATATCTGTGATTCCACTCATCTACAGATTTCTAATAGTTTACTTTTTACAGAAGAACGTTTGGGGACGCTACGAAACAAATTTTAGAAGCAGCAACTGGATAATTAGAATTGTAGTTCAGTGATGTAAAATGGACTGGTTGAGCAGTTCCCAGATATTTACAGAATCAAATGTCACCAGCCCTAAGGTTTTTATCACCTTGAGTGTTTTCAGTTTATTCGTTTTCATTTTAGCTCACCCTTTTTTGAGAGTGACTTTACTACTAAAAGATTTGGTTAGAGACTGTACCCTAGTTAATCGTGTAGCCTTATATATAGGAGCAACAGTATTTGCGTTAAAATTATTGTATAATATACTATATTAATTATGCCAAAAGTTTTAAAAAATAAAATACTTTTTTTTATCTGTTTATATCCTTCGTCTAATAAGGAAACTAAAACTGAGAAATCTGATCTGAAAAAGCTAGAAGCTGTCAACGAACGCTTGCCAAGGGCAAAGGAAAGATGCTACTATATCCTACAAAGCAAACTTAATACCGATCATAAGGACAAATTAAATAATTAAATATAAAAAGACGTAAAACATCAAAAACATTTACAGCGGAAGATATATGTCATAGCTTCATGTGTATTTGATCGACCAAATAATGATCAGTGGTAAAGGAAAAAGTTCGAGAAATAACAGGAAATGTGGACGTTGTAGCCTCGAATTACATGTATTTAAACATTTAAAACAATTGACGAGAAACGTATGTTTACACAACCCACACAGACACACACACACACACACACACACACACACATACACACACACACACACATACACACACACACACACACACACATACACACACACACACACACACACACAATACAACACACACACACACACACACACACACACACACACACGCGCACACACACAAACACACACACAACAAGACGAGACAAACAAGAATATTTAAAATGAATTGTTTTATTTCCTGCTTTCCTATACCGTACTCGTTCACACTCTTCTTATCTATGTCCTGCTCAAATTTTCAATCGTTAATAAACTACCTTTTATTCATCCACTCAAGTTCAAATACATTCCTTTAAAACTTGTAGTGGATGACACTTGATGGTAATACAGTGTTTTTCAAATATGAATAAAATAATTAAACTTAATAATCTATTAGTTTTAGTGTTATATGGGAGAATAACTTCCAAAAAATAGGTAAAGTATGCCATACATTTACTCTTTTCTATTTCGCTTAAAATAGGTGAAGATGTATAATAAAAAAAAAACGGCTGATTTTGGCTTATAGGTTATATAGTAAAACAATTATTTTAACGCATACGTTGTCACTTTATCTATATATTTGTAATTATTTAATAAAAAAATTACTAAAATAAAATTTTTCTATGTTTGTATTACTTCTGCTTTGTCAAGACTAAGTAGGAATTCGCTATAAAATATTTTTATTAATATTAGTCGTTTTCTGTTAAATAAAATAGAAAAATAAAACAAAAAAAGACAATCTTTTACTCTTCTTCTAAGGGATACAGTAGTTTTCTATATTACTATTTGTCATCAAAGGAATGTTTCGTTATTTCTCATTGTGCTATAATTTTATGAATACTGGCTAAAAAAGATTCGTCTGTCATAGATGATTTTTCCTCCTGTATGAGGCTACAATTCTTTGAGAACAAATTGTATAATTCTCTTTCAACAGGAGGTAACTTTCGCTCTTGTTCGAGGTTTCGGTTTATTGAAAACCCGGGATTCTATAACGGGTTTCTGGTCTTTGAGAAACCATTTAACTGTTAATTTTCACAATCAAGTGAAATTTATGGTTTTTTTCAAGCATTACGGTTCTTTAACAATCCTGGTTTTTGCTGTTTGTCCAATATAGAACTTATTGCAGTTGTTGCATTTTAGTTGTCAATTGACAATTATTTAATAGACAAACTACACAGAAAAATACTCAAGAAGAAAAGTAACAACAACACAAACAACAAAAACACGAACACAAACAAATTCAACACCCTCACATACATAAACAAACTCATAAATAAAATAGCAAACCAATTCAAAAAGCAGGATACAATGTAGCTTACAAAACAACAAATAAAAGCCAAACAGCTATCAGACACAGCATTAATAATAATACCAACACATTCAATAATCCAGGAGTATACAAACTAAAATGAAACAACTGCAATAATTTCTATATTGGACAAACAGGGAGATCTTTCGCTGAAAGATATAAAGAACACAAAAGCTCACTGCACAGTACTATTGAATCCACCTTCGCAAATCACCTCAGGGACACTAAACACTCATGCAAAAGTATGGAAATAACATGAGCATCCTCCACACATGCAACAAAGGCCATAAATTAAATACATTAGAACAGTATGAAATATATAGACATAGCAACACACATTAAAATGACATCCTAAATGAACAAATACGACACAAATCACATATACTCTTCGATCACATAACTTCTAACTTTCTAAAAAATGGCACCGAGGAAGCACAACTGCAGCATTCCTAGTGGCAAAAATACGAGGCTGAAGAAGTCGTAAGACGAAAACGTTTCCTACAAATGTAAGTCAACTATTTAACAACCTTTAGTTAACAAAAATTCTGGTCGCAAATAATAGCAAAAGTGTATAAGTAAATAACAACCAGCTCGTCATGAACAGCAACAAGATTTCGATCTTTTCCACAATTAGACTTTTGTTGCCTTTCTTCTGTGAAGCTACCGTCCACTGAGAAACCGGGTTTTCACTCCGGTTCTCATCCATCACATGCTATTGTTCTACATCTTCTGCAGCGCTATCGTTCTTTGAGCAGTCTTTAAGGCATTGTTGGCTTTTTTCTACAGCGCTTTGGTCTTTCATTGGGAATCATGATCTCAGTAATGGTTCTTTCTAAAAATATACGTTTGGTCCCTAATTGAGAGAGAATAGATATTAAAAAATAACAGAGATTTCAGAAAAGCGGTAGAAATCAAGATTAAAATAAAGAATTTAATCTAAAATGGGTGAATTATTGTTGTTTGTAACTGATACAATACAAAGTTGACGCCACTGAATATAGTCTATGTTATGTAAACATGAAATAGACTGTTATGTGAAACATTCCAAGACCATATAAACGGGTGAAAACATGCTAGAAAAACCGAAGAAGCATGTTAAGGTAAAATTATCAATAAACTTCAAATTTCATTTTATAAGAAATACAATTTACGTCTTAAGTGAAGAAAGTTGTTGCATTTTATTAAAAAAATATTTTTTGTAGACATTTTGCAAGAAAAAACACGAAAAAAGATCTAAATTCAATAGATTTTTAACTTTTTGGAACTAATCAACATTTGGACGCATGGGCCTTATTCACGTTGCCATATTACTCGTTATTTATTGAAAGTCTAGATCTACCAAAGACCGTCTCCAGCTGAACAAACAATACATCAATAATACGACATACGCTGTCCGTAATTGCACATGAAAGCCCTATTGTTGCCAGTATCACGAAACCTTCAGGAATATTTTATAAGCCTGACCGGTAACCATGATTTCCGATATACAGGCTTTATTATTAGTCGAGCCACTACACAGGTAACACGTTACGAGGGATGTTTCGTTCTGTCAGGTTGGTAGCTTTTCTATAATTTTGGCTTTGTTTTGAATTTCTATCCAAGTTTGTTTTGAATTTTCGTGTTTATAACAAATTATAGATTTGGTGTTGTATATTTGGGTTTAAGTTTGAAGCCAGTGATTTGAAATCTTGGGCAGTTTAAGAGTAAACCCACCTTACTTTGAAAAGAAATATTTATGTTGACAGAAGTGGGACAACGTTTTTAACAGAAGCAATTTTCTAGTAAAGTTTCTTCTTCTAGTCTTGGAGGGGATTTAAGTTTACCTCTTCTACTTTTATAGTTTTAACCAATAGTATTTTAAATCTTTTTCTTTAATCAATATCGATGCTATTAGAGTGTTAGAGGGTTTAACAGCAGAAACCTCTTTTATCTTTGCCATAATGATTAACTTATAGGAGTGCTATCTTCACGAAATAAAATTGTACTAACAGTAAATCTTGGATCTTACCGAATTGCTAGGATAAAACAGCTGACTATTTAGTAAAAGTCGCTTTAGATTTACAAAAATAAGTGAGTATTTGCGTCATTGCCTAAATGTGTTCAACACTTACCAAACATAGCGCTCATCGAGTAATAAGAAAAGAAATTGAGTAGATATAGCAAATTTGAGTAGTGGGCGCATTGATTTTTTAAAAACCTGTACACTTTAGAAATAGAGAGTGCCAAAGCCTTAAAAAGTCATTTAATAATCATGCATTAGGCAAAATTAAGACCAATTAGAACACAAAAATTAACGGGTACAATTGGTATCTATCATCTGCAATAACTTGATTTAATATAAAATTATGTTGTAGCACTCGGGGGAGCACTGACAGTAGTGAAAACGTTTATAGCCACGTCTACAGAAATTTTGAGCTGAGAAAAACATTTAATTTTGCGTAATGAGAAATTACCTAAACATTTGTTATCAAAGAAATTTTTGACACCTAAGAATGTTTTCATTTCAAAAACTTGGATTGGGAATACATATTGCTATTGTTATATTTAATTATTTGTGTTGAGATTTATCAAAATTGAAATAAATTAATATATTTATTAACTGATCAAAACTATTTAATAATAGCCTTTTCCCTTAAAAATCTATACTTTTATATAAATATGTAATGGTTTGTGTGTGTGTGTTACTCAATCACGTAAAAACTACTGGACCCATTGCGCTGAAATTTTACATGGGCATTCTTAGGGTCCTACTGGCCTTGAAAACTCCCTTAACACTCAGTTATCTATACTCCGTTATATACGTACTCAACTAACAGCTGATTCTAAATCTGTTTGTAATCACCTGTAAAATTCCCTTTAAAACTTACTTAAACAGCTAATAGTAAATGTTTGTTGCAATTCATCTTTCAAAGCTAGTTTTACAAATTGAGTGTTAGAAGCAGAAGCTTTTTCCTTCTCTCGGGTTTTTCAAAATAACCAGTAAGTTTATTGTGTGATATATGTATTGAGTTTTAATCTATCTATACTATTACAAAAAAATTTAATGGTGTGTGTGTGTGTGTGTGTGTGTGTAGCTCAATCATATAAAAACTACTGGAGCCATTGAGGTGATTTTTCTTAGATATTCTTAGGGTCCCTGGTTAACAAATAGGCCTATTTTTTATTTAGAAATTCCATCAGGGCACCACCATACTGGCGTTGAAAACTCCCTTAAAACTCAATTATCTATACTCAATTTATATACTTGGCTTAGTCACCTGATAGTAAATGTGTTTGTAATCACCTGTAAAAGTCACTATGAAACACAACTAAACAGCTGATAGTAAATGTTTGTTGTTATTCATCGTTCAAGGTTAGTAATACTTTACAAATGTCATGTTGCAAGCAGAAGATTTTCCTTCTCTTGGTTTTTCAAGATAATAATTGGTAAGTATATAAGTTTGACTGTAGCTTGATATATTCATTGGGATTGAATTTCAGTAAATTAAAACACTCCGACTACAAATAATAATTAAATCAATACAAGTATACATAACCTCGTACGAAGGACAGGTACTATGCTAGTGTTCAATAAATAATGTAACACAACCTGCGTGTTAAAACTGTTGCCTTACAACATAACGTAAAACATAAAATCAGCTGATATAACAAATCATGTTATCATTTAACACAATTTGAAGTGACTCATGTGTAACCTGAAAGAATCTATACTGACGATATTAATCTGACGGATGTTATACTGACGCGAAATTATATGTTTATCTCCATCAATTAGTTTTTGTAGGCGTCGCTGTACAAGTTTTCACTGCCAAACTTTAATCAAACCTAATGCATAAAACTTCCTAACACTCCAATGTAATGGAATCATCTTGATTTCACTGATTAAATCATAAGTAATTATTTAAATAAATAAGCGAATAAAAAAAATGTTAGCGCCTAAACTGTTAAGGTATTATGTATTTATAGTTGTTAAAAGTATCAGAGGATAATTCAACGTCTAAATAAATCTTATTTGAGGTATCAGGTGATATTAACTAGTATAAGCTGTGATATAGGCGATGCTCAGTAGTATCAGGTGACTTGAATTTAAATTAGGTGATGCGAAGTAGTAACAGTTGAGGGAAAGTAAAATAAACGATGTGAAGTACCAAGTGTTATAAAATGTATTAGGAACTATGAAACAACTACACAAAATGAAAACGTTTTTATCCTTTTGAAAATATTTTTGATTCTTTTGCAACTTCTCTGTGGAAATACATTTAGCACAACATGAATGAATCAGTGATAAGATAAAAAAAAATCAGAAAAGTTAAAGGTAGAAAAATATTATGAGTAAGTTACCGATAAGTCTTTTCCTTCCAAAAAAAGTATGAGAAAAGATAGAATATGTTGGGTTTATCTAGAGACGCAATAGACACTTTCACAAAAAAAATATAAACAATTAAATATATGGAAATGAAATTAAAATTCAAGAGTATAAATAATAATATATTTATATTATTATATATTATTTATATTATATGAAACACTAGCACAGTACCCGTCCTTCGTACGGGGTTGACGAATGTTTGTATTGTTTTAATTTGTATTTATATTTGGGTTGAATTTAATTTACTGAAGTTAAATTCCAATAAATATATACAACTATAGTTTTAAGCCTACCGTTAAGGGAGTTTCCAAAGCCAGCGGGGCGGTGCCCTGGCTGAATTTCTAAATAAAATTAGGCCTATGTGAACACCAACGACCCTAAAAATGTCCATGTAAAATTTCAGGTATTTATATCCCGTTCCCACGTTTTCGATAGGGGAAAAATTATATTAGGCTAGGCAGGAAGTCATCAGGGATACGAAAAAATAATGAAAAACTCTCACTCAGGGAAATAAATAAAATTTTTATCAAATTAAAGTAGGGTAAAAAATTCATTGTGGAGTAATAAGAAGTACTACGCCCGCGTATCAACGGCGCGCTGTACTACGTATACATATATTTAGATATAGGCCTACCTATAAAGTATCCGGTTACAATAGATTTGGTTGTAATTTTATACAATACTATATACCTATATTAAAATTTACCTGTAAAGTGTTCAGTCAGGATATTTGGTTGTAATTTTATACAACATTACCTAATAAACGCCTACTTCCGCGGTGTAATACTTCGTCACGTGATCGCTATTCTAGTCTTACATGTGTACATTTGGTTAAACGAATAAAATTAGAACCAAATCTATCCTGACTGGATACCTCATAGGTATATAAAATTAACCTTCCATTATAACCACAAACAATAATTGTCAATACAGCTTCAGGACATGTTTTTCATTCGCTTTGAGTTTTTAATAACATTTTTCGTATCTCTGATGATTTTCTTCGTCGCCCGGTATAATGTTTACGCTAAAATCGAACACTTGCGAACTGGAAATAAATACCAATGGTTCATGATAATGGGTCCAAACACATACAGGCACCATTAGAGTTTTATATAATAGTATAAAATTAGTTCGCAATAAATATATCAAACTATAAAGTTACTGATTATAGAAGTTGATTGATGTAATCATCTTGAATTCACCGATTAAACTATATTGAAAAGTATTTAACTAAATGAATACGTAATTGCTTACTTGCTGACGCGTTTCAAAACATTCGTTCTTTTTACGAAGATAACCCTCTACTGGCGGCATCGGTTAGGTATAAAGGTTGTAACGGAATGGATTTATGACTGTGGAATGGGGTGAGTTATTTTGGTTGTGTGTCATATATTGGTAAGGGCTGTTGGCTTCAAAATGTGAGTGATCATTTAATATGTTTTCTTTATCTGTTGCGTAGTTTTTGTATATTTCGAATTTACCAACGTTGTTAGCTTTTTACTTTGTTTTAATGCGTGTAGAACATTTAAATTAATGTGTATGTCCGAATGTGTTGCTTGTTTTTGTAGATGTTTTGCGTAGCTGGAATTTTGGTTTGTTTGGTTTCTTTGGGTAATGATTTCTTTGAAGCGTGTATAGAATGACCTGCCGGTTATGTTAGAATTCATAGAAAATTTTGTTTTCTTGTATTTTGTTAAAATTTGTGTCACGAACCTTTTTCCAGCCATATAAAGTGTTCATTGTTTAAAATATGAATTAACATTATTCTTATTTAAGTTTTTTACTGGTGAAGATTTTCTAAATTAATTAGACTAAATCTCTTTAAATAACAAAATAAATATCCAATATCCACAATTTAAAAACCTTTTATTTTACTACAATTATTTCAAGTACATTTCGATTACATGGCAATCATCTTTAGAAGTAATCTTGAAGATGATTACCATGTAATCGAAACGTACATAAAGTAATTGTAGTAAACTTAAAAATCTTTTTACTGTGGTTATTGGGTTCTAATTTTTTAGTTTAAATTAGTCCCCAGTGCTCAAGAAGTTTATTAAATATATTTAAGTTAGCAATAAACCTGTATGAAGAAGCTTAATTGAAGGATAATTAATTTTGTTTATATAACACACAGGACTAAATAACGTTCATTGGATTATTTTATACTTGTTATTTTGACATCGTTTTTAAGGAATGGATCAATTAAGTTTAAATATTTAATTTGACTGCCCTATTAGACCTGAACGATTAGGCCTGCAATACATTTCGTCAGCAAGACTAAACCGCTAGAGGGCGTTACAATGATTAATTATTTATTCGACGAAGGTTTATTTTCAATGTAGTTGGCTACTTTATTATTTACGCAAATAGCTTTTAAACTTTTGGTATATTGTGTGTAATAAAGACCAGTCATTTATTTAGACAATGGTTTACATTTTGTACAATTTCTGCTAACATATAGCTTTTAATTTGCTATATTGTAGCTAATGGAGTCCGGTCCTTCGTCTGGGCATTGCCCTTTATTTAAACACATGTCTATGCTCTTAGCTAACATGTTACTCACTATTTACACTTTCGTTGACTCTTAACAGGAAAAGGTTGAATAATAATTTTGGTTTTTCATGTTAATGAAAATGTTTGATTAAACGAATAATCTATGTTTGTAGTTTAAAAATGTTTGATGTCTCAACTCAAGAGAAACAATCGGTGCAGCTGTGCTTCCCCATGCTTTGTTTACCTTTAATTTCAATTCAAATCTTTGAAATTAGAGAATGGAATACAACTCTATTATTATGGTAATAGTTGAAGTGAGCTTTTGCTGGTAACCGTTAATTAAGTACGGAACATATGTGGAGAAATTGTGGACAAGAGATTTATTAGGGAAATGTTAACGCTATATGAAATTATACACATTTAATGATCCTATATAGCCTATTCTAAGATTCTAACAAGACCTAATGTAAATAATGTAGCCTAGTGTGTGCTGTAGTCATCAGTCATTATTAGCAAAGACCCTCTAGACCAGGGATCCTCATTACACGGGATGGGGGCCGCATGTCGCCCCCTAAAACGACTTTTTGCGGCCCTCAGACTGTTAACATTATGAGAAATTCGTTTCTACACAACCGGTTAACATAGATGCAATATTAGAACCTGTGAAAGATTTCGCCCTTTGGCTTCAAAAAATTGACCAATTCAGGTATTTCTGGAGTTAAGTAAAATACAATTTCTTACTTTTTAAAATTCCTTCTATTAGCTCACATTCTCCTTATATATATATATATATATATATATATATATATATATATATATATAGTACATATTGTCAATCGTTAATAAAATACTTTTCTATTCATCAAATCACGTTTAAATAATTATTGTTTAACCCGCAGTGGATGACAATTGATGTTGACACTATTTGTTCAAATATTTATTTATTTAAACTATTTAAATTAAACTAAAAATTTCGGGGTCTAGGCCGGATTCGAACTGAGTATCTTAATGTTAAAGCTCTAGAGCTTTTGGCACTGAACCAACTATCCCGTAGCTAAAAGTGTACTTCTCAAACAAGTTTATGATTTTTCTTTTGCTCCCATCTGGTTGTCGTCGAAGCCTCCAATGTACAACTGTAAATTGTTGCCATGGTTACCACACATTGTCATAAATAATGCTCAAGGATTAAACATGATTCAAATAAACAAACAAACTGGATTAACGGTATTGAAACCTTTCTTCACAAACGGAGAGTGGGAAAGGAGTGCGAAAAGAAACTACAACACAATGCAAAGATGCTAAAGATTTATTTGTACAACGGCAAAATTTTATTACAAGGCCTTTTACTTTCTAGCATATACTAAAATGCAGAAAATGTATTGTGATAATAAAATAATAGCGTGAAAAATATAAATTTCGAGGTCTCCTTATCCAAAATGTGTTTTTAAAAATATATGTATGAATGTATCGGTCTATGTGTCTGAATCCCGACCTACAACAAAAACTACTGGTCAGATTTTGCTGAAATTCGAAACATTTATGTGCATTCTGTTTAGAAACGGAAAAGTGATTTTTAAATTTAAAAAAAATAAAAAAAATAATCCATAGTTGAACCAAAAACTATTAAAAACTAAAACTAAACTAAAAAAAAAAAAAAAAATAATCGTGTTTGAAAATATTCGATACGTTATGTTCACTGGTCTCTTATAGACAAAGGCTGAGTTTTTTTAAAATTTAACAAGGTTCTTTTTTAAGCAAAAATAATGTTAAAGATATAGCATTTTAAGTTTTGTAGAAAGTGATGTAATGTGAGAAAGTTTGTGTCTGCTACCTGGTACCGTTTAGTTGGAATAACTCACCATGATTTATAATTTTGTGATAGGAATATTACATGAAAAAAATTACTAATGACACTCGGGGCTTGACTTGACGCTCGGAACGTCAGTGCACTGGGTCGGAAAGTGGAGGGGCCGCCATCTTGGCTGGGGAAGCCTGCTTAACTGGGCCTTTAATCCTGACATCTCTATTTGTATTAAGTGCTCTATGGTGTACTCCGGATATCAACTGTTTATCATATTTTTCCATTCGTGAAGGAATAAGTATACATATGGGGAGGGAGAGAGGGTGTGTGTGTGTGTGTGTGAGGGAGAGGGAGAGGGTAAGTTAAAATTAACGTAACCAAGTTTACATGTTTTTTTACGCTATAAACGCTTTATATACTATTATAAAGTTCGATATTAGAAAGATTAAACACAGACAAATTTTCGATCTGTGAATTTACTCGTATAACATTTTAAATTTTTTACCGATAGTAAAGTCTAGACCAGGTCAGGTGGAAGTAGGTTAACTGTATCAACATTATTATTTCACGGGTACCGAAACAAGAGCGCGCGTGAACACACGCCAAACTATACCCCACATATTTAACCCCAAACTTGACCTAGATAGTTTCGGAGCCGCGACTAACATAAATTACCATTAACTGCTTCCATTGCCTGATCTATACAATTACTGGCAACGACATATCGGGGGCGCGTCAAATTGGCCAACAAAAATAGTGGAGTTCTTATGTCAAGTACTAAAAGAATATCAGCATTGATAATTGAGCGCAACGAGAAATTAACCTCTTTAAATTTAGCAATTTCTTAATTAATTAATTAATCTTTCGTTGCGTGTGGATAGCAAAGAAACGTGATAGAGATATGTCTGATGCAAAAACAAATAATAATAATATATTAACAAGTATTAAAACAAATATTTGAAGTCAATTCCTACTTAGGCCAACCAAGAAAAATTTTATTCTAGTTAGCTTTTATTAAATAATTGCAATTAATATAAATACAGTAACATAACCTATAGTTAAGACAGCTGTTCTACCATATAAACCAGAACATAAAATCAGCTGTTTTATTAAATTATACGTTGTCACTTATTTAAGCCAAGTGGGACGAAATAACTATATTGCATACCTTGCTCCTTTTGTGAAAAGTTTTTCTCCAATACAACACTAAAATTGGTTCATTAAATTTAATGAATTATTATTTGAAAAAGTTTATTAACATTTAGTGTCATCCACTACAACAACAACAACTACAAAAATGTAGGTCTATTTGGACTTGAGTGAATAAATGAAAAAGTATTTTATGAAAGACTGAAAATTTGAACAATATATATATATATATATATAAAGAGAGTGTGAACTGATAGAAGAAATTGAAAAATAGAATTAAAAAAATTAATAAAAAATTAAAAATTTAATGCTTCTTACAGTTTTGTTGAACAAAATATAAAAGATTAGATTTTTTAAAAGTATTGGTTAAGGTTTGTAATAGACTAATAATAAGCGGATGGCAACCACATTTAGTCGCATTAACGAAAAATGTAATTTGAAGTGTTACGAAATCTGGAAATATTTACTGTAAATTATATTTGCGCTAAAAGTTTTTGTTAAAATCCAGTATGGATTGAGTCTTAACAATTCATCTTGTATTTTTCGGTCAAACAATTTTGTCTAAATAATTATTGATAAAGCGATCTCATAGCGCAAGATAATATTAATATTTTATTTACAGAAATAAATTATGAAGAGAAGATAGTTGAGATCTCGAAACTTCAAAAGTGTGAATGTTTTTTGAGTTTTCAACTTTCACTCGCTCAATAATTCTTTAAGGCTCAGCTACTTGTAGTTTAAAGGCTGGGCATATCGTGCTGAAATAAGAGAGACTAAACTATCTATCGGCAATGAGGTCTACCTTCTGAACTAAGTAACACAAAAACCTTGCAGTAAGAGTCAAACTACAGAGACGAAGGGAACTGCGTAAATATAGATTAGAGAAATGTAGTGTAGAACTTACGAGGCTCGTATATAAGTAAACAATTTAAATAATTTGATAGCGCAATCGTGTTTGTTTCATTGAAATAACTATGTGGTCCACAAAAGCATAACCTATATAGTGTTATTCTCATTATAGTTAAAGTATAACACTTCAAGAATAACACTACAATGAATTATAAAATTTCGTTGTAAGTAAACTAAACTTATAAAGGACATTTTACTTGAAGTAATACTTGCAGTACGAACGATTGTTAGATAAACAAACGAACTGTATCAAACAGGTATCACTGTTTGTTACCGGTTGATCTCGCACAGTCTTTACTATATTGATTTAATGGTACTGAATTTTACACTTTTAAAAATTAAATGGTTTATTAAGGCTGAGCTGAAAATGGAGCATATCTGCCGAAACCGTAGTATGTATAAGTAAGAAGTATAAGAGAGAAGTGGAGAGGAAAATTATGTTACAAACATTTTTTTTAAGAATGGTAAAAATATAAGTGACAATGGGAATTACACAATTGAACCCGCGAACATTTCGAAATAGTATCTGAACAAGTAAAATAAGTGTACAATTTACGAAGAATGGATGTAGGTATAATGTACACGCTGATATGGTACGAAAAAAGCTAGGAAATTTCGTCTTCCAATAATTAGATTTAAAAAGATGAAAGTTACTGTTTTATTCAAGTATTTAAGCAACAACAGCTAATCTCAAAGACTATATTGTATTTGTTTATGTTTCAAGGCGACCTTGTTCAAGGAGAACAAATTGTGAAAGGTACTAGGGCAATAAAACTGAACTATTATCGTTATAAAGAATAAGAATATAGTTGGCACTATACATTGCAATAAAGTAAATACATAAGTCTTTTGTCTAAGATATGAGAGCTGATAATAGATAATTTGTGAAGGGACACATGTCTGAAGTAAATATATTCTCTATTCCTTAACGAAGTGTCTACATGTTAGATCAGGGTTAAAACAAGAATAGGTGTAATAAGATGGGTCTAAGCAAGGTACCGGAAACAGGGAAAAAGAATGGAGGGAGTAAAAACATTGTTTCCGGCAAAACATTAGTTAGTAGCTAACAGAGCGGACCACGTAACCGTGTACTTGGCCTTGAGAGATCGCAGTTGGTGAGGGTCAGTATAAATACTTTCCTGCAAACATAATAAGGACTGTCAAAATACAGACTTCTATGAGGCGGTCGAAATTAGATAGATTTCATCATAGATCAGCTTCGGTATGAAATAAAAAACAATCCTGAAATATGTGAAGACATGTTGGATGCAGAAACTGTTGATGTATAGAACGTTCGGAATATGTAACATGTTTTCAGATTCGGTAGTACACGAGAAATCCCATGTGATCTTTCAGGACCAAAGTGGATATGTGGTTCGCACTATAGTTTGTTTAATGTAATATCTATAGTTTTTAGTGAGTGTTGAATTATTTCATCCGAGTGCGGCGAAGGACACCAACTTCCTCTTAAGAGCCTTATTTCTGTGAGTAGTGTAGAAGACATACCCAATAGGAATAGGATAGGGCTGGGGGAATGGGGGTTTCTTAAACTGTATTCCCTGTACTACCAGGTCTTAAGTTTTCTCTTCTTCATAAGTACTCATTCAACAACTCGGGGGGGGGGGGTTACTACACAGTTCAAAGTTTGTTAACCTCCAACCGGTGCCGTGAAAGGATTAAGTAGTCCAAAGAATGTCCAGACTACGCATGCTTCTTGGTATACGTTATTCCTACATTAAGTAGTGTTGCAACGATCTGTTTGTCTTCTTTTGCATCCTTTTCCCTTAATTGTGTCGAATTTGTCAGACGTTTTGAACGTTAGCGGTTTTTATTATCAAGCGTACTTGTTACTTCACGCTTACAAGTGATGATGATCTTCATGTGCTTGAAAACATCGTGTAAACAGTACACAATAATGTACACTCCAATACAAAATTTGGATTAATTGAATCAGCTGATATAGAGTTTAAGCTAGTTCGATTGTTATCCAGAAACGTCAAGATATGTTTTGTTAAAGGAAAAACGCACCCCGCTGCATTACTGCGGTCGCTCCGAAGATGTAGGCCATGTGTGGACATTGCTTACAGAGGCTGGAGCTGAGAGCAACCTGGTAGACAAGCAAGGCCACACCCCTACCTACTATATAGACCACCCTGAGGAGCTACGGCTGCCTTCAACGCCTATAAACATGCCTGCTGGGAGATTCACTTCAGGCAAGAACGGTAAGTTCAAGCATGGAAAAGTTCTATTTTAAAACTTAAATATTGTTTAGTGTAATTTAGTAGTATTATTTTCTGTTCACATTTGTTACCTAAGAACTCTTTCTAGATGACATCAGCGTATGAACGAAACAAAGTTTACCAAAAAGTTAACAGTTTTATGGTTTTACCTTGTGAAGGACAAAGTCCAAGATGATTCGAAAATTTCTATTAAATAATTCATTTTTAATTACCTTTATTATTTTCAAATTAGATTCATAACTTTTAATCTCACTCATAAATTTTAATAAGATTCAGCAAAATAAAATTTCTTATGAAAAAAAAACAATTTTAAGCGATTACACACCTAGATTGTTAAAGTTCAGCTTTTTAATGTACAGCTTTTTATTAAAGCAGTTCTGAAAAGAAATATTCTCCCCTTCTTGAACTGGCCCTGGAGATTATGGCGAAGGATCCCACGTTTCGAATAATAATCTTCAAATATGAACATATTATAAACAATTAAGACTTTTAACAGGTTAGGTAAATCCATATCTCATTACCACACCCTGGTTTTAAGACCACACTGCTTTACGCATCTAAAAACCATAACATCTGGTTTTCGAGGTTGTCGATCGAACCTAGAACGAAAAGAAATTAAATAAATCGAGAAATCTATACTGCCTCCCAATAAGTGTCACACAAACTCGCAACTGTTAAATAAGAGTTCAAATTATGTGCTCTACGTATACTTTCTAAACCAGAATAATTTAAATACATTTTTCTTTAATTGAATGTATTATTTTCCAATATGTCATATATTTACTCCACCGAACTATTATGAAGAGTTGTTACTCTCTAAAATATCAGGAGGAGGTAAAATAAACACGCTTCTAGTTAAAACAAATCAAATTCAAATTTGGATGATTGAACCTCATAAATTAAACTTAACTTAGTTAACGATCTGGAATTTCTTTAAATTAACTTTAGTAATGATTGTGTCGTTTTAATGTTAAACAAAATTGTGCACGACTTAGTGGCTGCATAATCTTGTTAATCTATTTACAATATTCTACGTCTGCAATGCCCACACAGCTTTTCTTTTATTGATCGAAATATGTGTACAAATACCACCATGCGGTGGAAAAGGCGTAAATACCACACCACTTGTCTATACTACCTCCGAACCTTTATTTTTACGTAAAAGTTTCCGTGATAGAGCGTCTGACATTAATAAGTAATTTAAGTTTCTTTTCAAAGTTGCTGAACTTTTGGTTGGTGAATATAAGCCGTGCCATTTTCACAGGACCTAAATAACTCCACAGTGTCATTGCAAATTGATAAGATATCAAAGCTAAGGAATTGCTCTATATGAAATGTTCAGATTGATTTTAAAGATACAAAAGATTCCTAATTCGTCAAATGGTACTTACACCACTAAAAGTAATGTCATTGAATCAGGGTGTACTTATGAAGGAGTGAACTTCTATCACATCTTAAAAGTTTTTTGTTTTCTAAATGTTTCCATGATGAAAATAAACACACATTTCTCTAAGCGAGCTCTAAACAAGCATATTGTATTTCTCCAAGCGATTGGACTTAGTGGTCTAACTAGTTACAGATGATACTTAATATAAAATTAATAGATAAATAAGGTATTCAATATATATATATATGTATATATATATATATATATATATATATATATATATATATATATATATTAAAACAACATAGGTTATTCAAATACAAGGATATTTATTAATTTATATCCAAAGCTTTTCGTTGGCAAACAGTACCAACATCATCAGGAATGAAAATTACAATAATGTATTATTTAATTATTGTTATTTTCATTCCTGATGATGTTGGTACTGTTTGCCAACGAAAAGCTTTGGATATAAAATAATAAATATTCTTGTATTTGAATAACTTATGTTGTTTTAAATTATTAAACAAGAAAACGTATATATATATATATATATATATATATATATATATCTATATATATATATATATATATATATATATATATAAAGAACTAAGTCAAAATACAATACAAGAATTATAATTGAATTTACTTATATATATATATATATATATATATATATATATATATATATATGCATATATATATATATATATATATATATATATATATATATATATATATATATATATATGTATGTATATATAAGTGATATTTAAGCACCATAAATATTTTCTCATAAAGTGCTAACTTTAAAATGAATTTTAATTAGCGATTGGTAATTATTAAAGTTATGATATATTGTATTAAGTTTCATACGTCTTAACGACTTTGAAATAGAGAAATAAAATCTCTATTATAACTTCGAGCAACTGTAGTGTAATTTTTATTTATAAATAAATAAAACCTCTGAACCACAAAAACCTTTTATTTATGTCTTGATGTACATTTCGATTATAAAGCAATTGCTTTCAGTGGAAAAAGACTTGTAGTAATTTCCTCTGAAGATGATTGCTTTGCAATCGAAATGTACCCCAGAATTTAAACGAAAGGTTTTTGTGGTTTAAGAGGATTTATTTATTTATAATTAAAAATATCTCTTATTGAACTACATATAGGCGCTGCGTGGCCAAGGACGAGTTTCTCCTGCGAGGGGTTTTCGTTGACATTTCTGAATCCTTCTTCTGCCAGCCTCCGAGCATATTATCGTCGATGAAGGGTCTATGGTTTCTAATTCCTAGTCTCTGTTAGTAATTCACTTTTAGTCACTCAATTAATGGTCTATGAAAATAATACTATATACCTTAACTTCCCGAATACTCTTGACTTATAGACCAGCATTTTACGGCTTTGTGGTCAGAATTATTGTTACTTACTTATTACACTTTTGCTATTACTTGCGAGTAGACCTTTTGTTAACTAAAGGTTGTTAAATTGTTAACTTACACTTGGAGGAAACGTTTTCTTACGACTTCTGCAGCTCGTTTTTTTGTCGGTAGGATAGCTTGAGTTGTGTTAACTAAAGGTTAAATTGTTAACTTACACTTAGAAGAAACGTTTTCGTCCTACGACTTCTTCAGCCTCGTATTATTGTCTCTAGGATTGCTGGAGTTGTGTTAACTAAAGGTTAAATTGTTAACTTACACTTAGAAGAAACGTTTTCGTCTTACGACTTCTCCAGCCTCGTATTTTTGTCACTAGGATTGTTGGAGTTGTGTTAACTAAAGGTTAAATTGTTAACTTACACTTAGAAGAATCGTTTTCGTCCTACGACTTCTTCAGCCTCGTATTATTGTCTCTAGCATTGCTGGAGTTGTGTTAACTAAAGGTTAAATTGTTAACTTACACTTAGAAGAAATGTTTTCGTCTTACAACTTCTTCAGCCTCGTATTTTTGTCACTAGGATTGCTGGAGTTGTATTAACTAAAGGTTAAATTGTTAACTTACACTTAGAAGAAACGTTTTCGTCTTACGACTTCTTCAGCCTCGTATTTTTGTCACTAGGATTGTTGGAGTTGTGTTAACTAAAGGTTAAATGGTTAACTTACACTTAGAAGAAACGTTTTCGTCCTACGACTTCTTCAGCCTCGTATTATTGTCTCTAGGATTGCTGGAGTTGTGTTAACTAAAGGTTAAATTGTTAACTTACACTTAGAAGAAACGTTTTCGTCTTACGACTTCTTCAGCCTCGTATTTTTGTCACTAGGATTGTTGGAGTTGTGTTAACTAAAGGTTAAATTGTTAACTTACACTTAGAAGAATCATTTTCGTCCTACGACTTCTTCAGCCTCGTATTATTGTCTCTAGCATTGCTGGAGTTGTGTTAACTAAAGGTTAAATTGTTAACTTACACTTAGAAGAAACGTTTTCGTCTTACAACTTCTTCAGCCTCGTATTTTTGTCACTAGGATTGCTGGAGTTGTATTAACTAAAGGTTAAATTGTTAACTTACACTTAGAAGAAACGTTTTCGTCTTACGACTTCTTCAGCCTCGTATTTTTGTCACTAGGATTGTTGGAGTTGTGTTAACTAAAGGTTAAATTGTTAATTTACACTTAGAAGAATCGTTTTCGTCTTACGACTTCTTCAGTCTCGTATTTTTACAACTGCGGCAATCCTAGCGGTTCTCTTCTCCAAGAAATTATACGTAGAATATGTATGACCAATTTGGAAGTACGAAAAACTGATTGAAAACTACGAAAAAAATATCTATAACTAGATTCAGAATGTTTGTAGTGACTAGTGTTCTAATTAGTTGCAGATTATACTTAATATAAAATTAATAGCCAACTAAGGTATTCAGGTACATATATATATATATATTTATATATATAAGTGATGTTTACGTACCATAAATATGTTTTCATAAAGTGCTAACTTTGACTATATCGGTTGCCTTTTACCTAGAATGTGCTTGGTTGTAGATTGTTAAGGAGGAAAAGTGCTTGAGAAAAGTATAGACTTGGCAGCGACATAGATAAGTAGGATACTTTGTTTACATAGGCTGTCAACTATTCGGTCTGAAAAAAAACATTAAGTGTTTTGGTACTATCGGGGATCAAACCAAAAACTTTCAGGTTAGCAGAAAAGTGTTGTTGAGTGCAATTATCAACCTTCTTACAATTATTACCTTCTACTTTTCCTTGCTCTCTAGTACGCTTTAGTTTCAGATTTTTGCATTGATCCTCCTCTGCCGCTTTCATACGTCAGTAATTTCTTTCTACCTTCCTATTATTCAAAAGTGTCAACTTTTGTTGTACAATTTATTCTTCAAATTCAACTTCACATCTTTGGCAGACAAAGACGTTTGCTTCAGATTTGGCATTTTAACATAAACTTTTAGATCTTATTTTACAATTTCAAAATGTTAATAAACAAAAGAAGAAGTAGGCTATGACTCACAATTATAAAAACTTTATTATCAGACGCGTTTCAATGACATTGTCATCATCTTCAGTGATGCTACACAATGGAAACTTAATTTTAAGCTTAATTATAAAATTTGTTTTCGATTGTGTAGCATCACTGAAGATGATGACAATGTCATTGAAACGCGTCTGATAATAAAGTTTTTATAATTGTGAGTCTTAGCCTATTTATTCTTTTGTTTATAGTCTTCACTCGCAAGCTAACTTTAATATTGTTTATTATTATGTTAATAGTTTAAAAGAAAAACTAAAATGAGCTAGAGATTTTAATCCGTCTCACGTTTATGAGTAGATGCTTAGAGGGATGAAGCACACGTAAGTTTATCCAGTACAGAAATTTATCCAGCCGGGAGTTGGTATGATTCTAACAATGAAATTTTTATAAAATATTGCACACTACGAGTCTGTCCTGCGACGTTTCTTTGAGTTCTGGATCCTTCTTCTGCCATCCTTCGATGCGAGCATCTTATATAGGAACAACACGTTTTTTCAGCTATTTCCGTGAAATAATGTTCCTAAAATGTACGTTTTGTAATTTATTTTTGTTTCATAGTCTACTATATAAAATAAATTTGCTCAAAATTTAATTCTGCACAAGCTTTATTTACATTCGTCGTTTTAATTAGATTGTTTTATAAAGTTATTGTGGGTACAACAAAAAAATGAGGTTTTAACAGCAATTTATCTTAATTCTACCCTCAATATCTCCGAAACTACAAAAGATACGGTCAAGGTAATTATTTTCTTCACATTTTTAGATTAAAAACCATACGAAACCACCATTTACGCCCCTTAATAATTACCCTAAAGTTTCAGTACGAGCTTATTTCAGGGGAAAAGTTTAAATCCGGGAGAAAACATCCGCTGGCCATAACTCAAAACGAACAGCATTTACGGACCTAGGTTTATATATTTAATACTTTGTTTTACCTATGTTATAGTAGGCCTATTATTAATAAATTTAACAAAATAATATATGAAAGCATCATCAGTAGTAGCTATAATACGACGGATATAAGTTATGAAAGGTCTTAACAACGTAATCTTGTTTTTAATAACAAAAAATACAAAAAAAAGTAAATTTCAGGCAAGCACAAAGATAAAATAGTTTTTTAAATACACATTTTCCATAGAGTTTAAATTAAAAAATTAAGTTGCAATGGATACATAAATATTTATAAACATAAACAATCGCAAACAGGTCGCAGCTTCGAACAAAGAGTCGAGAAACACAAACAGAATAGCAACTCAGCATTTTACAATCACATAAAAGAAACAGGACACAAATACACAGACATTTACCATAACCTAGAAATCTTACACATCAACAAAAAAGGACCACATCTCAACACACTAGAACAGTATGAAACTTATAAACACGCAAAAAACACAAAATACAATCACAATAAACGAAGAAACACAATATAAATCACACATACGCTTTGATACTATCGAAAACCTGTCTTTAAAACCGTTACTGCTTAACCTTACAACTCCAAGAAGAAAACACTGATGAAGATCGCCAAAAGCGATCGAAATCGTTCTGTTTCAGTAAGTTTTTACAAATTTACAAAATTTAAAGTTCGGATGGTCATAAACTAATGTAAAACGGATTAAATTAAAAATATATTTACAAACATAAAAAACAAAGAATAAAGTATAAATAAAACAATTATTTAAAAAACCAAAACGTTTATCAAAAGAATAAACGATCCTCTTGTTTCATTTACTAAGAGAATTTTGATAGAATTTTATATTTAGTTATGGAAAAATATGATAACAATTGTAAAATTATAAATGAAAAACTACCATCGCATGTATAGATAATTGATGCATGAATAATCCGCAACAGTATTTGTTTGCACTGAAAAGGATATGACTATTGTGCGAGTTTTACCCCTCGCAGATTTTCCCTACCATTATCTGTGCATGTACTACACGTGTTTGAATTTTAAAAGCTCTCTCATAAATATTAAAATTAAATATTGAAATTTACTTAAATTTTCATTATATTAAAGTATTAAGACAATCTTCATGGGTATTTGAATCTGTATAGGTTAATGTTACCTGTATGGTTATTTGGGAAAATACTTTATAATTTTTATTCCTTTTTAAAAAATTGCAAACTTATTTACTTACTAAATAATTATTCCTTACATTTTATTTTGTGTTATTACGTTAAAATAGAAAATTTTATACAGTTTAGCTTTATGTTAGCCTAATACTATAGCATAGACCTACAATCCTAAGTTATGATAAAAGTCTCCAGACTGTACAGAAAAAAGTTGCTATAAATTCAAAGCATAATTTGTACAATATAGAAAAACTAGTTGGTTAGAAAAGTGCAAAAGGCAACACAAACTGTGGAGAGGACAAGAACTTAAGCACTTGAGACTCGGGACTGGAGTAAGCCTATTCCAAAGCATAATGCATTACACTTTTAGCAACAGTCAAAGCAAACATCAAAACGGCAGTAATGGGTTTTCGTATTGAAATTTTCAACAAATAGTGGCCAATGTGAATGAATCTGTAAAACATCTGTTCCAAGCATTGATGGATAGTATTACATAAGTCAAGTCAGCAACGGTGAACAAAAGGAATTGTTGTACTCAGAAGTTTGTTGTCTTTATGCATTCGTATTAAAAATTCCTTGTATTTATGCATTTGCGAGTTTCTCCCAGCAGTTATGACTTCATTTATATGTGAAATCGTTTGTTATTATCGACAAGGAGTAATTTTAACAGCAATTTACAATGCATTTTATAAAAAGCAGTCACAGATTTTTCTAAACAAATTAAACAGTTACCAATATTTAGTACACTGCCGATGAAAACTATGTATGGGATAAGCTATCAAATGATGAAAACTGTTTTGCAAAATGTTCTAAATATATTTAATACATCTCTCGTTGTAACACTATCACGTTTAATAACTCAAAATTTTAATTTATTAAAAAATAATAATGATATGATATTTATTGACTATCCCATTTCACCGATATTGCAATAAAAAATTGTACCTGATGAGATAAAGTGTTCATAAAATCATAGGAAAAATAAGAAAACTTAGCGCTGGCACTCAAAATATTACAACCTGAAAAAGAGCCTAAAATATTGTTACCTTGCAGAACACAAAAAACATCATGCGTTTAAGGTTGTTTTGTAAAATGAAGTAAAATTTATAATACATTACGCTATAATTATTTAAATATAGCTAATACAAAATATTCCGTTACGATAGGTTTGATTAGTCAAAATAAACCAGTTTCTTAGCGTAAGATGGTTGATAAGTGAACCGGCGTTCATTATGCGTTGCGAGTGAACCAATTTTGTAAAATTTGAGTGTTTTGGACTTGGGTAACGTGTATACAATCAAAACACTCAATTTTTAATAATGTATCTAACTGTATAAAAAGGGGAAAGGACAATTTAATCCAAAGCTTTTAAATAACGCAGTACTTAAAACCAGCTGTTAGGATGGTGACGCCACTTATGTGAGCAGAACCAAATGACCGGATTCGTTTGCATGGACGAAAATGAGAAAGAAACAAAAAGATAAGCCTTCGTCTTCCCGTGTATTTTTTGATCACACGAATGAGATTGTCATGTTTTTAAGATATTTGATGTTTTAATATCGACTCTAATTTGCACAAGAGAAATTATTCGTAAACTCTTGACATAAGTCTTCAATAAACGACTTTGATAAATTGTGCAATACGTACAAACTCTTCGTACATGAAATGAAATTACAGTAATAAACATTTTTTATTACTTAAGATATTAGATGACGTAATTAGAGGTTATGTTTTGCACTTAGCCTTACTTGTTTTATGTAGCTTTTTGCATAATGTTCCTACACTACAGTTTGCGTATTGCACATGTCTACTCAAGAAATTCAAACTTATTTGTTAACATTTTTTATAGTTGACTATAGTTATTATTTATTACGTTTCTGTGATACCAAAAAAAGAAAGAAACATTAGAAATAGAAGTTATAGTAGAATTGTCTTTTATTTAGAAAATGATTTAATTACATTTATTCCAGACATTTTCCACTTTTTTACCTCTTTTACTATTTCATTTATTATATGTAAAAACCGCAATCCCGATCACTGTCTGTTATAACTGACCTATTTCTCAAATTTCTATATATAGGATGAACCATTCAACCATCGCATAATAAGGTGCACAAAGTAAATACAGACTTGATAATTCAAGTTAAACAGATCGATAACAGAGTTGAAATAACGCCGATGAGTGTTTTGATAACTTATTTACGTCACCATGGTAACCACGATTTACTTATCATAGATGTCACCCCAATATGATTTCACCACTTTAGCACTAAAATATATCAATAACCACTTAACGTGTACTAGTGGTCATGTGACAGAACTGTGTACGCTCAGTGACCTAAAAAACCGACCCACAAAGAACTCTACAACTGACGTTAAGTACTTAGTTTTATTGATTACCTGTTTATATTTTGTAAAATGCTGTTTATTTAAGTTATTTATACAAAAATCCTACTTCGAAGTTTTGTTATGGGCAAGCCGTAAAACAATAAAAGATAGGATTAAAAGGATGTCAAATCGTATTTTTAATAGCCAAAGGTATGAAATGTTGATAAATATTTTAAGAATATTTGTGAATTAATTTTCGACAAGTTTGAAGTACGAATTCACTGAGAAGATGAAATAGCAATCTAGGTAACCTGTACTGAACGTGGTATATACTCGTATATAGGTGTAAGATTTACTACTTCCGAATTCGTAAGTACAAATAATTTGCTGTAATAACGCATACAAACACTACTCTCTCTCTCTTTCTCTTTTTATCTCCCACCCTCCTCTATCCCTTACGGATTCAAACACACACACACACACACACACACACACACACACACACACACACACACACACACACACACACACACACACACACACACACACACACACACACACACACACACACACACACATACACACACACAAACACACACAAACACACACATACATACACACACACACACACACACACACACTCTCTCACTCTCTCTCTCTTACACACACACACACTCTCTCTCTTACATACACACACTCTCTCTCTCTCTCTCACACACACACACATACAGACACACACACACATACAACAACACACACTCACTCACTCTCTCTCTCTCTCACACACACACATATACAGACACACACACATACAACAACACACACACACACACACACACACTCACATACAGACACACACACATACAACAACACACACACACACACACACACACACACACACACACACACACACACACACACATACAGACACACACACACATACAACAACACACACTCACTCACTCACTCTCTCTCTCTCTCTCACACACACATACAGACACACACACATACAACAACACACACTCACTCACTCTCTCTCTCTCTCTCACACACACTGCTGCGGCCAAAACTTGCTTCTTGGGTCTAATCTCGCATCCAGCCCCTGTTACGACACCCTCAGCCGTGTACGTTTTCTGTTGATGGGTGCTTTAGAGCCGAAACGCGACAGTTCAGCTGCGGTCAAAATATGAACCCAGGCGACTTACCATGTCATGGTACCTGTAATACCTTCCAATAAAAAGTCATTGCTTATATATTTTTATTCTAATGAAAAATCAATTTCATAATAATTTTGTATTTAATGAAATCTGTATTTATAATTTTGAAATTTGTATTTAAATTAATAAATGGTTATTATGTTTTTAAAATTTTGACTTGCTCCAAAAATCTTTATGTGCACCTCGCTCCTCTTCTCCCAAGGTTGGTTCCCTGGAGTCTAGAGTGTTCTATCGGACGCAACTGCACGATTTTAAGGCCGTCTTTAATACTGTTTAGTTACATTAAAAAAAAATTATATTCGAATCGTGGCGGTTGAAGAGCTGACAATCTCCACTTCCATGTTGGCCTGTGGGTTAAGGCTTAGATTCGGAACGGCATCTTGCAGTCCATGGTTCTGGATGTCCAGAAGGAAACTTTCGTCTTCTCATAGCACTGAATCACCTCTCCCCTTTTATCAAAAAACGGGGTCCCCACTCTTTCGTTTTGTTAGCCAAAACCAACCCTTTTTACCGGCTTTGTTTACCTATTCTGACAGCGAACATGTTTGGTCCACTATTGCGTTTTAAAATCTTGTAAAATCTGTATATTTTAAGACGGTTTTTGGCCATCTCAACACACACACACACGCAAACATTTTTGTTGTGCAAAGCACAATGACGCTTTCTTTTCTATTTCAATAACAGATCGTTTCAGCATAAAACTATAAAAAGATCTCTTCCTGAAATAAATACTTTGACCTTTATGATATCGCCTCCTTAAGATTAGACATTTTAGCTGCCAAACACAAACCGGGCTAATATAAGCCATGGTGATGCAATAATCTACCGTCTTCTACGTGTTGTATTTAAATAGGCCCAAGTTCACATAGGTCGTGGAGAAATCGATATATTGAACTTACTAGAGTTTAATTGTCGTTCTCAAGTCATCAGTCATTTACGTGTCAAGGACCCAAGGCTCTTAAGGTCGAACAGGGGGATAGTAAGTGGTTAAGGAATGGCCTAGATAAAGGGTTTGTAAGGATTTAATTACCCATTTAACACAATGCCATGTCGCCCTAAGGGAACCGTTTACTTTGATAGTTAAACAGAACACGATTGCCAATATGTTAAATTATTTAATTCTACAAAGCTACAAAGCAATAAGTTTAATGTAATAAATACGTTTCATTGCCAACCTAAGTATCGTAATAATACCGACACAAAGCCCGGGCCTGGGTTGTAAATTGGTGATAAAAGAATATAAAATATGATAATATTGAAAAGTTTAATCAATTCCATTTCTTTAGTTTTAATATGTATTACTTGAAAATACATTATACCAAAAAAAACGTTGTTTTAATCACCGGCTACCAGAACCATTTGTTAAACGTAACACTATCTTACATTATGTCTGACAAACATAACCTCACTTCTATTTGAAGTAATTTTACGTGAACTGCTGCACTAAGATATTTGATATTAATATATAACTTTATTGAAATATGACTACAGAGTATCAAGTGAGGACAGATTTCGTTACAAGAAAGAGAAAAAATGATGTTTTTCACCTAAATTAACCGATTGCTGCAACGAACGGGTCCCTCCATTATCTTCAGTTTTACAACATAGGCCTAAGTATGATGAGACGACGTAGCTAGATTACGTTGATAAATTTAAATTAGTTTTTTTTAACGAGCAAGTCTATTTTAACCGAATACTATGTAGTTATATAGTAATATAGGTTTAATAGCTATATAATAATGTAGTACTAAAATAGGTTTTTGAATGCAACTATAAAGGTTTTCCATTACTAACTGGAGCAGTCCTTGTGAATATATATATATATACTTACACTATAATGTACTGAAAACAAAAATTTTACTTGGTATGCATACGAGGTAACTTTCGAAGACTTTAATTAAGTGTTTCCATTTTCGAGCACCGAATGAGACTGAAAATGTTGATGCTCAAAAATGAAAACACGCAATTAAAGTCTTTGAAAGTTAAACCGCATGTTTACCCAGTAAGATTTTTGTTTAAGTAGATTGTAGTGTAAGTGATAAGCGAATACAAGAAAACAGTGTTGCAAAGTTAAATATATATATATATATATATATATATATATATATATATATATATATATATATATATATATATATATATATATATATATATATATATATATATATATATATATATATATATATATATATATATACGTAGAATATCAAATATGTTTTATGTTTTCCTGTTAGAATTATTTTTAAGATTAAATAATATACACAATTACAGGAATAATTTATTGAACAATACTTTCAAAGCTTTTCGTTGGTTGACATTACCAACATCCTCAGGAATTACAATACTAAGAATGACAAAAGAACTGTCTAACAAATATGAAGTTACTAGATAAAATTGCTATATCTAGTAACTTCATATTTGTTAGACAGTTTTTTGTCATTCTTAATATTGTAATTCCTGAGGATGTTGGTAATGTCAACTAACGAAAAGCTTTGAGTGTATTGTTCAATAAATTATTCCTGTAATTGTGTATATTATATAATCATATATATATATATATATATATATATATATATATATATATATATATATATAAACAACATAGGTTATTCAAATACAAGAATATTTATTAATTTATATTCAAAGCTTGTCGTTGGTAAACAGTACCAACATCATCAGGAATGAAAATTACAATAATTGTAATTCAAAATATGATTGTAATTTTCATTCCTGATGATGTTGGTACTGTTTACCAACGAAAAGCTTTGCATATAAATTAATAAATATTTTTGTACTTGAATAACCTATGTTATTTTAAATTATTAAACAAGAAAACGTATTATATATATATATATATATATATATATATATATATATATATATATATATACATATACATATATTTATTTGCATTTAAATAAAGTTGAATTTTGTAAATTGATTGGTATATATAATTTGTTTACTCATTGATTTAGTTTTTAGGTTACTTATTAATTTTATTTGCCATTGAAAATGATAAGTATTTGGCATTTGTATTTTTCAACTGTTTGAACCAACTAATTATTTTCAATGGCATAAAAATTAATTTCCACCTGTTTTGAATATATTTTCTTTAGTAGAGTAAGTGAACACGGAAAAGTCAGAGGTTGTTCATCAAGGAGTTCATTAACGTTGTCTAAACAACATTAATGTTTACTTTAAAATGAAAGCTTAGAAAAAACTGTAGCAATTTGAACTTGCGAAAATCAATGAAAATTTACATCAATTTGAAAATTAAAAGGAAGAATTTTTACACATGTAGGGTACTAGAACTGGTTATAACAAAAGTTTAATAATATTTTTTAAAATTGTAAGGTAATTTAAAATATGGACTTATTAGCTGAAGATAAACCATTATTTGTTCGTTGAAAGTTATTATTTCTCGAAAACGTTTTATGAATTACGTTATGAAAAAACTTTAAAAAATCCCATCATAGGAGTAAAATGTAGCCAAAATTTATTTGTTTCAGATGAATACCTGGTTTGTTAAAACCCTTTGATTGCTTTGCATGGATTAATTAAGTGTTACATCCTGTATATAATAAAATGAAATTTCGACTTTACGAAAACAGCCACTTACAAGCCTTGTAACAAACGTCTTATTATATTTATCGATTTCAGCAGAGAGCAAGAAGCGGCGGGTGACGCCCCTCACGATGTATGAATAATACAGCGACGCACTTGACCTCGTTGCGCGCCCGAGAAAGTCTCTTCTGGAAAACTAATTAATTAAATTGATCGAACGAAGAAAGTAGTTATAAGAATGAGTATCGCATATATGCTTAATAAATCGTGTTCTCTGATGCTGTACATTGGAACTCCAATGTATGTTGAAGGTTTTTATCGCCCAAGCACTCTCTATCAACCAAAATGTATAGATTAAAAAAAAAAACATGATTTACAAAGAATTTGGAAAGTCACATAAAGTACCTAGAACTAATTAAAGTGCACCATAGAATCCAAGAATCATTAATTTCCTTTAACTACGTCTCCTAACATAGGAAATATTAATGTATGGGTGTAAAGCCATTGATCTGGAATATGAGGAACAATCATGTATGTAGGAGTAATTAATTGCTCTGAAATGTATAACATTAGGAGCATAGGTTTCTCTTAGGACCATGGATCTGTCCTTTACCACCCCTTGTAAGAAACAGGGGATTATAAGAGGTAGAATAAGTTTAGCACTAGGAGATATAATGATCCTAAACTTCTGAGAATATAGGAGAAATATAGGAGAACATATAGCTTCGTACCGGTACTGTCCGTTATACGAAGGATGTTCCTAACAAGTGTAAAGGTAAGGTAAACATCCGACCACAGCGGAGTTTAATAAATGTTACTCATTTCGTCCATAACAGATATCGGTACAGCTTTTATACATTATGAAAATAAGGCACTGTGTAAATAGTAACATTATACTATATCGTCATGGGTAAATCAACACGTGCTGAGGTCAAGCCTAGAAGAATTAAATGAGTTAATGAGTCATGCCTCTGTTTTGGATTAAACGAGTATTAAACTCGCTAAGAACACAATAATACCATCATTGGCACAGAAGGAACTATTTGGCATCCAGTGTTAAGTTATTCCGTCGGGTAGTAAAATGCACTCCAAATAATGAAACACGTTCTAGCAGCAAACCAATACGAAAACCTTTGGTTTGTAATTGAACGAAAACTTTTTATTTCTTCAATAAAGCAAAGGTAATACAGATTTGTGTTGTTGGGGAACACATGATAGTTGTGGGCAAGGACATATCCTCATAGAAGCTTTTAAGTAGGAGAAGGAAATTTTAAATCCAACTCTGTTTTGAAGTATGTGTTTGTTTCAAGGCAAATAGTTACTTTATTAGTATATTTCCTATTATGTTATGTAGGCATTATCCATATCATATAGGCATTCACTAATATATCATGTAGACATTCACTAATATACCATGTAGGCATTTACTATTATATCATGTAGGCATTTACTATTATATCATGTAGGCATTCACTATTATATCAGGTATGCATTCATTATGATGTAATGTAAGCATTTAGTATTGTATCATGAAGGGATTCACTATAATATCATGTAGGCATCCACTATTATATCATGTAGGCATTCGTTATGATGTAATGTAAGAATTTACTATTATATCATGTAGGCATTCACTATTGTATCATGTAGGCATTCATTATGATGTAATGTAAGCATTTACTATTATATCATAAGGGGATTCACTATAATATCGTGTAGGCATTCATTATTATAATATGTAGACATTCACTATTGTACCATGTAGGCATTCATTATGATGTAATGTAAGCATTTACTATTATATCATGAGGGGATTCACTATAATATCGTGTAGGCATTCATTATTATAATATGTAGACATTCACTATTGTACCATGTAGGCATTCATTATGATGTAATGTAAGCATTTACTACTATATCATAAGGGGATTCACTATAATATCGTGTAGGCATTCATTATTATAATATGTAGACATTCACTATTGTACCATGTAGGCATTCATTATGATGTAATGTAGGCATTTACTACTATATCATGAGGGGATTCACTATAATATCGTGTAGGCATTCATTATTATAATATGTAGACATTCACTATTGTACCATGTAGGCATTCATTATGATGTAATGTAGGCATTTACTACTATATCATAAGGGGATTCACTATAATATCGTGTAGGCATTCATTATTATAATATGTAGACATTCACTATTGTACCATGTAGGCATTCATTATGATGTAATGTAAGCATTTACTATTATATCATGAGGGGATTCACTATAATATCGTGTAGGCATTCATTATTATAATATGTAGACATTCACTATTGTACCATGTAGGCATTCATTATGATGTAATGTAGGTATTTACTACTATATCATGAGGGGATTCACTATAATATCGTGTAGGCATTCATTATTATAATATGTAGACATTCACTATTGTACCATGTAGGCATTCATTATGATGTAATGTAGGCATTTACTACTATATCATGAGGGGATTCACTATAATATCGTGTAGGCATTCATTATTATAATATGTAGACATTCACTATTGTACCATGTAGGCATTCATTATGATGTAATGTAGGCATTTACTACTATATCATGAGGGGATTCACTATAATATCGTGTAGGAATTCACTATATAATATTAATAGATATAGAAACTATTAACTAAAGGTAAGGTCGAAAAATTACCTCACCTGCTATATAGAAAAGGATTGTGGCTCAGCTGTGCAGTGACGTACTTCTGAAGTGTACCTGCTTTCTATCACCGTCATAGGACAGTGTCTACCCACTACACCCTTGTGAAGAAGGAGAAATAAAAAAAATGGTATGAGAGATATGGAGAAACATTAGGCTTCCTTAGTACGGAGGGGGGAAGAAATCTATTTCACGAGGGCAGGATCCTTTACCTAAAGTAGACATGCTAAAGCGGCCAAAGAGACAGAAACTAGAGGAATAATTGTGTGGTCTAGATTTATCTTGCGAGTTAAGGGATTTATACCACTACGATCTTGAAACGGTGATTTCACTACAATATAAAATAAAAATGTATGGTTAGGTAAGACTGAAATTACTAGGTAATTGAAAGTCCGGTGATTAACGTAGGACAGCAGAGCAGTGCGTCTTTGCGACTGCAAGAGGAATTCTGTAAAGGGCACCTTCATAACGTTTACTCTTACCTCATTCAAATAAGACGAGAATAATGATTAAATAAAAGAAACGTAATTAGATATTTCATTACCTATATGTACACTAATAATATACGCTCAGCAAGAGTCTTGTTTTATTCTTTTCCGAGCCTACAAATTTTATAACCTTAATAATGCAGGGATAAAAATACCTCCGAAAGCCAGATCGTAAAAACATGAAGTATTTTTGCTGGATATCGTTAGTTTACTCGTATAGTAATAAAACGAATCAAAGAAAACCGTGCTTATATCAATTACAATATAAGATTGATATTTGTAAGAGTGTTCTCAGGTGAAACTAGGATTTAAAATATTTTGATAAATTATATGGTTTACTTGAAATGTTAAATTTAATTTTCTGAAGGAGTAAAAATAGTTTTTCTGTCATATTTCGATATAAAATATTTAAAAAAATGCTCATAAAGTACAAAAAACTCAAGCCTTTTTGACAGGTTTTATCTAGGCAGTAATATTTTATCGTTTTATATCCAAAGATTTTTAAAATTAGGAATTGTTTTTCTTCAGGTTTTAAAACCCCACCGTGTGCAGAAACATGATTATTACTAACCGTCCGATATTAATACTATGTAATAGATTATTATAGATGTTGAAACAACCTACTACAATATTTTTATACCCACCTAATCATATGTTTAACCCACAGAACTAATGGAATATTATTCGTAAAAAATAAATTCTTTGACAAACCCTTTACAATATAGTAAACGAGTAAATTTACATTTTAATAAACCAGGAAAAAACAACTGAAATAAGTAATTTTATATATTGTATAACTCACTTGTTTCCAGGTATCGTGATTAAACAGTCTAATATCAGGATCTGTATCCACGACCAAGATTTGGGCCGGCTGCAACAGGTGGTCTGGGTGGGTCATGAGGCAAAACTAAGAACTGAAATAAGTAATTTTATATATTGTATAACTCACTTGTTTCCAGGTATCGTGATTAAACAGTCTAATATCAGGATCTGGATCCACGATCAAGATTTGGGCCGGCTGCAACAGGTGGTCTGGGAGGGTCATGGGGCAAAACTAAGAACTGAAATAAGTAATTTTATATATTGTATAACTCACTTGTTTCCAGGTATCGTGATTAAACAGTCTAATATCAGGATCTGGATCCACGACCAAGATTTGGGCCAGCTGCAACAGGTGGTCTGGGAGGGTCATGGGGCAAAACTAAGAACTGAAATAAGTAATTTTATATATTGTATAACTCACTTGTTTCCAGGTATCGTGATTAAACAGTCTAATATCAGGATCTGGATCCACGACCAAGATTTGGGCCGGCTGCAACAGGTGGTCTGGGAGGGTCATGGGGCAAAACTAAGAACTGAAATAAGTAATTTTATATATTGTATAACTCACTTGTTTCCAGGTATCGTGATTAAACAGTCTAATATCAGGATCTGGATCCACGATCAAGATTTGGGCCGGCTGCAACAGGTGGTCTGGGAGGGTCATGGGGCAATACTAAGAACTGAAATAAGTAATTTTATATATTGTATAACTCACTTGTTTCCAGGTATCGTGATTAAACAGTCTAATATCAGGATCTGGATCCACGACCAAGATTTGGGCCGGCTGCAACAGGTGGTCTGGGAGGGTCATGGGGCAAAACTAAGAACTGAAATAAGTAATTTTATATATTGTATAACTCACTTGTTTCCAGGTATCGTGATTAAACAGTCTAATATCAGGATCTGGATCCACGACCAAGATTTGGGCCGGCTGCAACAGGTGGTCTGGGAGGGTCATGGGGCAAAACTAAGAACTGAAATAAGTAATTTTATATATTGTATAACTCACTTGTTTCCAGGTATCGTGATTAAACAGTCTAATATCAGGATCTGGATCCACGACCAAGATTTGGGCCGGCTGCAACAGGTGGTCTGGGAGGGTCATGGGGCAAAACTAAGAACTGAAATAAGTAATTTTATATATTGTATAACTCACTTGTTTCCAGGTATCGTGATTAAACAGTCTAATATCAGGATCTGGATCCACGACCAAGATTTGGGCCGGCTGCAACAGGTGGTCTGGGAGGGTCATGGGGCAAAACTAAGAACTGAAATAAGTAATTTTATATATTGTATAACTCACTTGTTTCCAGGTATCGTGATTAAACAGTCTAATATCAGGATCTGGATCCACGACCAAGATTTGGGCCGGCTGCAACAGGTGGTCTGGGTGGGTCATGGGGCAAAACTAAGAACTGAAATAAGTAATTTTATATATTGTATAACTCACTTGTTTCCAGGTATCGTGATTAAACAGTCTAATATCAGGATCTGGATCCACGACCAAGATTTGGGCCGGCTGCAACAGGTGGTCTGGGAGGGTCATGGGGCAAAACTAAGAACTGAAACAAGCCACCAACCGTTAGTAAGGAAATTCCTCAATGCCATACCTTATATTATGGTGAGTTATACAAACGATAATAAAAATCAATTAAGTTTTAAAAACATTTCATACACATATTTTAGTATACATTTATCTCTAAAATAAAAATATATAGAGCTTCAAATCACATTACTACACACAAATTTATCTATTGTAGAATACACTTAAATGTTTTGTTGTAAAATTGTTACAATAGTTTTTAAATCTTTATGTTCATCAAGCTGTGTTACATGTGTCGGCGGATCAGTGCAGAGTTGGATCGTATGTAATATTTTAAATTTATTCAGGAAAGTTTTAACTAGTTACATTCTGACCCCTCAAATATCAGGCTAAAATTATCTCAAATCAAATTGAGGAAAACTAAGGTTTAGAAAAAAGATTTCCCACATCATTTGTTTTATTCTCTCTAAGAGTCGGTGCTACTCTTACAATTTCAAAAAATATAAGAATCGAGAGTAATGCAAATACATAAAAACGCTTTTATTCTTTATTTGTTTCAGGAAAAATTATATCAATGCAATTTTAAAATGATTACTTATCTATAGCCCGCTAAATACGTATATCCGAATTGAAAATAAACTATAAAAAGAAATGCTGAAATCCAGAATCTTCAAACAGGCCGAAAAACTACGGGTTTATTTCGTAGATATTCAAAGTTTCAAGATATTCAGAGTTATTGTATATATTGTACCCTACCTTTGCGAGCAATGATAACCTCCCTCCTCATACAAAGGGAGATTCATAAAACTAAAAATAGTTCACCAATCTTTTCATATCAACATCTCTTCAAGAAGGTTTAACAGCTCTGAGAATCTATATGCTTCTGAAAGAACGTGAGCTACTCTATTTCAAGAATGCGATCCTGGCGTGATAAACCCCTACCTTCACAGATCAAAAGAATTGTACGCCATTTAAGCCTATCTATGATCCACCATTTTTTCACACCATTCATAGCCTTTGTTGTTGACTTTACAAAACACACAAATATTGCCGAGACTCTGATATAGAAAACTTCCAATTGAAGCCATTCAAATTAGACAGTACGTCAGTTTGTAATACATTTATGGACCATCATGTATAAGGTCTGGGGGGAAGAGTTAAACAAATCAGCTGATTTGACATCATCTGTCTAGCTAATAATGTTGGTTGCTAGGGAGGATTATGTAGCTTAATGAACATACGAGAAAAGAAGCTCAGCTTTGCGAAAAGGGAAAATACGCCCGTAATAGTAGTATCAGATACATAAATGTTTCAAGGCAAAATAAATTTTAAAATATTTGTTAACTTAAGAGATAAAATATCAAATGCCTACTGTAAATGACCAGACAAATCATCGAAATCCATTTAAAGGTTACTTTAATTTCACATATATCAAATAAATGTCACAATGCTTTTATTAAATGTCATGATGTCTTCAAAATGTTTTAAATAATAAATAATTAACATAGTTTATGTTTGTTAGGCATTAAGTTCAGACTCGTATTATACATATAAAGTAATAACATATAATATTGATAAAATATAATTAATATTATTTAGCGATAAAAATAATAATAACAAGAATATCTATAATTTTATTAGTAGTCTAATAATAATAATAATAATAATAATAATAATAATAAGGATAAAATATATTGAATAGTTCCTAATGTGTTGTATGAAACATTTATGAGAGTAAAACATTTCGTTACAGGGGACAATAAAAGATGCTCACTCTGCAGTGGTAAAGAACGACCTAATTTTACTTAAACGTAAGACGGAAGATCCTGTCCCGAAGCAGATCTTCAGCTCTAAGGATGCCAATGGCCTTACTCCGCTTCATAAGGTAAGCAATCTTGTCGGGTTATATTACTGAGATATATACACGAATATGTCAAACTATGATATTATACAAGTTTCGTTTCGAGTAACTTTATCATTGAAATAATATAAATAAATAGTGTAAATTTCAAAATGGTGGTTTTATTGAAAATTTTAATAATTTTTTTAATTTTTAAAATTAGGGTAAAATAATTAAACACTTGTTAAATATAGTTTTAAAAATTTGCTCCTAAAATTCAGCGGGCAAGTCGATCCCACAGTGGAGTTGGTGATAGCTAATCCCCCATTATGATGGTTTGACCCTCAGGTAAAGCCATCAGGATGTGGATAAAAGTCTAATGATACTGCCTGGATGAACTGATAAGAAAGAGTCGAAAAAAATGACTCGAAGCGAAGAAAGGGAAACGAAAAAATGACTTGTTCGGAAGGTTCTATTGGCTCCGAATAGTTCTAGAAAAGCGGAAAATTCGGAGTTAATGTTTGGAATACTCGCCTCGTTCCAGGTGCTGGGGGGTGACCAGTGTAGCCCTGGTGAATTCATACATACTGGTACCGTGGGTAGTGAAACACAAGTCCCCAGTCTCGGGACTGACTCCATTCTCCTGGTTCGTGTGCCTTGAGTTAGACTATGAATTCATGGGGGTATGGTTTCACATGTTGAACCTAAGCAATCCATATTGTGCTCTTGGGCGGAGGGATGAGGGGCCCTGCCTCAAAATTTGCTGCTTTATTCAAGTTTCATCATCTTTAATCATCTGTTTTCTCTATATTTACAAAGTTAATGATTCACTTAGTACATTAAATTGTATTTCATTGTCTTATTCTATTAATCTTCTTTCTATGCAGGCTACAACTGATACAATAACTGAACTCATAATTAAAAATGCAATCTACTGCTTAAATATTTGCTGTAAATGAAACTTTGTTTTTATAGAATGATAAAGTTTCATTTCAATATAACACGCTACTATTAGTTCTTTCGTTTCAAAAAATTGATAATTATATTAAATCAACATTGATAACATGTACAATATGTTATTGAAGTAATAATTTTAGCGGTCTGGCGGTTCCAGTGGCACAAAATATCTATAGCTTTGTAGTGATTATACCAACTCAGCCCGTTACCTAAACAGGAGGAAAAGAAAACGGTTGAAGCCAAGTTTTGGCCACATTACCTTCCTTGCTTAAACGTACGTCCCACAGTGCAAAAACAGCACAGTACTGTCTCTTTTTAAAACCTCATCAAATGTACAAAGAAAATATTATTAATATAATGTAAAATAATTAAACACTTGTTAAATATAGTTTTAAAAATTTGCTCCTAAAATTCAGCGGGCAAGTCGATCCCACAGTGGAGTTGGTGATAGCTAATCCCCCATTATGATGGTTTGACCCTCAGGTAAAGCCATCAGGATGTGGATATATATTATATATGTGGATGTAATTATATAATTATAATTATTAATATAATCTCTATCACGTTCGCTTATGCAAAGTAAGATTTAACAAGAACCCAGATTTACTCTTATTTCTATATTATTTAAACTGCTACTATTCCGGCTTAGAATTTAAACTTCGCACCCACTCCTGTTTAGTTATATGTATTGAAATCTTGAATGTTGTAGTCCATTACGTTCCGTGAAACTTAATTATTCACTTTTACATTAGTTTATGACTATCCGAATTTTAATTTATTTTATAAATTTGTAAAACCTTACTGACACACACACACACACACACGCGCGCGCGCGCGTATATTTATCGGCCTATAGGCCTATATTTATCATTAGCAATACAAAAATCCATGTTCAATAAAAGATTCGTTTAATAAACATATCTATAATAGTTTGAACAGGACAACTACATCACCGCATAAATAAATAAATAATTTCGTTGAAAACTTAATATTCTAGTAGTTCGGTAATGTATCAACAGAATGCGCCGTAATGTAATTGATTTTATAGTTGTGTTCAGAAGGAACTTTGACATTCCGACAACTTGTTATTATATATTGGTGAAATTGTCAGATAGAATTTTAAAACACTGCCATTCTAAGGTGAACATCGGCTTCTCAACATTTCTCTACATCGTTAGCCTTATCAGAAGAGAAATTAATACAAGATTATTCAATGTAGTTTTTCTTCCTCATGATGTTACCAATGTATGAAACACATAATAGATTGATAGTTATATGTTTATTTTTGTTATTGATCATGTAATTATAGGTAGTGATTAGATATCCCTTATGACAAAGTTTAAGAATGGGTCTGCTTTGAGTCAGTGACTAAGTTCACGGAAGGCAATGATTTTCATGATCATAATATTCTCTAATTAGGTTGCCTCTTACTTAGGTTCTTACTTAATGAAAAAAACGTTTCAAAGGTTGTAGTGAGTATTTACCTCACATTAACCATGATAAAAATCCTAAGGCATGAACCTGTGTACATTCCTAACATAAAGTGCTTACAATTGCAGAGAATTTATGTTTTATTTTAGATATGGCATTTGAAGAGAAATGTTACTTATCCACCATCATTCATCTCACGAAAGAGGCTGGCCATGTAGACCTTCTATTCCTATAAGCAGTAAAAGTGTTGAATTAATTTCTAGATATAAAGGAGGTGTTTTATATTGTTTTGCATAAAAAAATATGTGTGTCTGTATATATATATATATATATATATCACTTTCACTATATGTACTTAAACAAAAATCTTACTTGGTATTTATGCGAGTTAACTTTCAAAGATTGGTAGTATCTCCATCATCAACATCACTGACCGGGGGTTGTAGTAGACTATTAGTAGTGAGTCTTCTACAACCACCACTGTAGTGAATGCAAGAAAACAGTGTCGCAAAACTAAATCATTTTTAGTTATATATATATATATATATATATATATATATATATATATATATATATATATATAAAGAACTAAGTCAAAATACAAATACAAAAATTATAATTGAATTTACAACTCAAAACATTTCGTTGGCTAAAAGTACCAACATCATCAGAAATATTAAACAATTAAAATTAACATGTTATAAATAACATTATGATATGTTAATTTTAATTGTTTAATATTCCTGATGATGTTGGTACGGTTAGCCAACGAAAAGCGTTGAATTGTAAATTCAATTATAATTCTTGTATTTGTAATTTGACTTGGTTCTTTATTAATACACAAGAATTATATATATATATATATATATATATATATATAAATATATATATATATATATATATATATATATATATATATATATATTTAAACCAACATAGGTTATTCAAATACAAGAATATTTATTAATTTATATCTAAAGCTTTCCGTTGGCAAACAGTACCAACATCATCATTGATTGTAATTTTCATTCCTGATGATGTTGGTACTGTTTGCCAACGGAAAGCTTTGGATATAAATTAATAAATATTCTTGTATTTGAATAACCTATGTTGTTTTAAATTATTAAACAAGAAAACGTATTTTATACATACATACATACATATATATATATATATATATATATATATATATATATATATATATATATTTATATATATATATATATATATATTATGCCTCTCAACCCTTTACATAATGTTACAACTAAAATGATTGCTTACCCATGCGATACTGTGATGTGATTATCTACCAGGGAAATGCAGCTCTCTTCATCCATGTTCCTATTGAAGGCGGTATTGTAGATTAAAAATGGTATCCCTTTTTTAGTTGTCTTCATTTTTCCCATGTCGTCATATAAGTGAATGTCTTATTTCTTCGCTCTTCCTTCTTGATGTAGTTGAGTTAAATACTATTCTAATATTACATATGAAATAAGTATGCTATAGGGAAGTAGCAATGTATGCCTCTCAACCCTTTACAAATTGTACAACTAAAATGATTGCTTACCCATGCGATACTGTGATGTGATTATCTACCATGGAAATGTAGCTCTCTTAATCCATGTTCCTATTGAAGGCGGTATTGTAGATTAAAAATGGTATCCCTTTTTTAGTTGTCTTCATTTTTCCCATGTCGTCATATAACTGAATGTCTTGCTTTCTTCCCTCTTCCTTCTTGATGTAGTTGAGTTAAATACTATTCTAATATTACATATGAAATACCTATGTTATAGGGAAGTGCCAATGTATGTCTCTCAACCCTTTACATAATGGTACAGCTAAAATGATTCCTTACCCAACCATTACTGTGATGTGATTATCTACCAGTGGAATGTAGTTTTCTTCATCCACGTTCCTATTGAAGGCGGTATTGCAGATTGAAAATGGCATTGCTTTTTTAGTTGTCTTCATTTTTCTCATGATAACATGTAACTGAATGTCTTGCTTTCTTCCCTCTTCCTTCTTGATGTAGTTGAGTTAAATACTATTCTAATATTACATATGAAATAACCATGCTATAGGGAAGTGGCAATGTATGCCTCTCAACCCTTTACATAATGTTACAACTAAAATGATTGCTTACCCATGCGATACTGTGATGTGATTATCTACCAATGGAATGTAGTTTTCTTCATCCACGTTCCTATTGAAGGCGGTATTGTAGATTGAAAATGGCATTTCTTTTTTAGTTGTCTTCATTTGTCTCATGATAACATGTAACTGAATGTCTTGCTTTCTTCCTTCTTCCTTCTTGATGTAGTTGAGTTAAATACTATTCTAATATTACATATGAAATACCTATGCTATAGGGAAGTGGCAATGTATGCCTCTCAACCCTTTACATAATGTTACAGCTAAAATGATTCCTTACCCAACCATTACTGTGATGTGATTATCTACCAGTGGAATGTAGTTTTCTTCATCCACGTTCCTATTGAAGGCGGTATTGTAGATTGAAAATGGCATTTCTTTTTTAGTTGTCTTCATTTGTCTCATGATAACATGTAACTGAATGTCTTGCTTTCTTCCTTCTTCCTTCCTGATGTAGTTGAGTTAAATACTATTCTAATCTTACATATGAAATACCTATGCTATAGGGAAGTGGCAATGTATGTCTCTCAACCCTTTACATAATGTTACAACTAAAATGATTGCTTACCCATGCGATACTGTGATGTGATTATCTACCATGGAAATGTAGCTCTCTTCATCCATGTTCCTATTGAAGGCGGTATTGTAGATTAAATATGGTATCCCATTTTTAGTTGTCATCATTTTTCTCATGTTAACATGTAACTGAATGTCTTGCTTTCTTCCCTCTTCGTTCTTGATGTAGTTGAGTTAAATACTATTCTAATATTACTTATGAAATACCTATGTTATAGGGAAGTCCCAATGTATGTCCCTCAACCCTTTACATAATGTTACAACTAAAATGATTGCTTACAAATGCGATACTGTGATTTGATTATCTACCATGGGAAGGTAGTTTTCTTCATCCAAGTTCCTATTGAAGGCGGTATTGTAGATTGAAAATGGCATTTCTTTTTTAGTTGTCTTCATTTTTCTCAAGATAACATGAAACTGAATGTCTTGCTTTCTTCCCTCTGCCTTCTTGATGTAGTTGAATTAAATACTATTCTAATATTACATATGAAATACCTATGCTATTGGGAAGTGGCAATGTATGCCTCTCAACCCTTTACATAATGTTACAACTAAAATGATTGCTTACCCATGCGATACTGTAATGTGATTATCTACCATGGAAATGTAGCTCTCTTCATCCATGTTCCTATTGAAGGCGGTATTGTAGATTAAAAATGGTATCCCTTTTTTAGTTGTCTTCATTTTTCCCATGCCTTCATATAAATGAATGTCTTTCTTTCTTCCCTCTTCCTTCTTGATGTAGTTGAGTTAAATACTATTCTAATATTACATATGAAATACTTATGCTATAGAGAAGTGCCAATGTATGCCTCTCAACCCTTTACTTAATGTTACAGCTGAAATGATTCCTTACCCAACCATTACTGTGATGTGATTATCTACCAGGTGAATGTAGCTTTTTTCATCCACGTTCCTATTGAAGGCGGTATTGTAGATTGAAAATGGCATTGCATTTTTAGTTGTCTTCATTTTTCTCATGATAGCATGTAACTGAATGTCTTGCTTTCTTCCCTCTTCCTTCTTGATGTAGTTGAGTTAAATACTATTCTAATATTACGTATGAAATACCTATGCTATAGGGAAGTGGCAATGTATGTCTCTCAACCCTTTACATAATGTTACAGCTAAAATGATTCCTTACCCAACCATTACTGTGATGTGATTATCTACCAGGTGAATGTAGCTTTTTTCATCCACGTTCCTATTGAAGGCGGTATTGTAGATTGAAAATGGCATTGCATTTTTAGTTGTCTTCATTTTTCTCATGATAACATGTAACTGAATGTCTTGCTTTCTTCCCTCTTCCTTCTTGATGTAGTTGAGTTAAATACTATTCTAATATTACATATGAAATACCTATGCTATAGGGAAGGGGCAATGTATGTCTCTCAACCCTTTACATAATGTTACAGCTAAAATGATTCCTTACCCAACCATTACTGTGATGTGATTATCTACCAGGTGAATGTAGCTTTTTTCATCCACGTTCCTATTGAAGGCGGTATTGTAGATTGAAAATGGCATTGCATTTTTAGTTGTCTTCATTTTTCTCATGATAACATGTAACTGAATGTCTTGCTTTCTTCCCTCTTCCTTCTTGATGTAGTTGAGTTAAATACTATTCTAATATTACATATGAAATACCTATGCTATAGGGAAGGGGCAATGTATGCCTCTCAACCCTTTACATAATGTTACAGCTAAAATGATTCCTTACCCAACCATTACTGTGATGTGATTATCTACCAGGTGAATGTAGCTTTTTTCATCCACGTTCCTATTGAAGGCGGTATTGTAGATTGAAAATGGCATTGCATTTTTAGTTGTCTTCATTTTTCTCATGATAACATGTAACTGAATGTCTTGCTTTCTTCCCTCTTCCTTCTTGATGTAGTTGAGTTAAATACTATTCTAATATTACGTATGAAATACCTATGCTATAGGGAAGTGGCAATGTATGTCTCTCAACCCTTTACATATTGTTACAACTAAAATGATTCCTTACCCAACCATTACTGTGATGTGATTATCTACCAGTGTAATGTAGCTTTGTTCATCCACGTTCCTATTGAAGGCGGTATTGTAGATTGAAAATGGCATTGCTTTTTTAGTTGTCTTCATTTTTCTCATGATAACATGTAACTGAATGTCTTGCTTTCTTCCCTCTTCCTTCTTGATGTAGTTGAGTTAAATACTATTCTAATATTACATATGAAATAACTATGCTATAGGGAAGTGGCAATGTATGCCTCTCAACCCTTTACATAATGTTACAACTAAAATGATTGCTTACCCAACCATTACTGTGATGTGATTATCTACCAGGTGAATGTAGCTTTTTTCATCCACGTTCCTATTGAAGGCGGTATTGTAGATTGAAAATGGCATTGCTTTTTTAGTTGTCTTCATTTTTCTCATGATAACATGTAACTGAATGTCTTGCTTTCTTCCCTCTTCCTTCTTGATGTAGTTGAGTTAAATACTATTCTAATATTACATATGAAATAACTATGCTATAGGGAAGTGGCAATGTATGCCTCTCAACCCTTTACATAATGTTACAGCTAAAATGATTCCTTACCCAACCATTACTGTGATGTGATTATCTACCAGGTGAATGTAGCTTTTTTCATCCACGTTCCTATTGAAGGCGGTATTGTAGATTGAAAATGGCATTGCTTTTTTAGTTGTCTTCATTTTTCTCATGATAACATGTAACTGAATGTCTTGCTTTCTTCCCTCTTCCTTCTTGATGTAGTTGAGTTAAATACTATTCTAATATTACATATGAAATAACTATGCTATAGGGAAGTGGCAATGTATGCCTCTAAACCCTTTACATAATGTTACAACTAAAATGATTGATTACCCATGCGATACTGTGATGTGATTATCTACCAATGGAATGTAGTTTTCTTCATCCACGTTCCTATTGAAGGCGGTATTGTAGATTGAAAATGGCATTTCTTTTTTAGTTGTCTTCATTTGTCTCATGATAACATGTAACTGAATGTCTTGCTTTCTTCCTTCTTCCTTCTTGATGTAGTTGAGTTAAATACTATTCTAATATTACATATGAAATAACTATGCTATAGGGAAGTGGCAATGTATGCCTCTCAACCCTTTACATAATGTTACAACTAAAATGATTGCTTACCCATGCGATACTGTGATGTGATTATCTACCATGGAAATGTAGCTCTCTTCATCCATGTTCCTATTGAAGGCGGTATTGTAGATTAAATATGGTATCCCATTTTTAGTTGTCATCATTTTTCTCATGTTAACATGTAACTGAATGTCTTGCTTTCTTCCCTCTTCGTTCTTGATGTAGTTGAGTTAAATACTATTCTAATATTACTTATGAAATACCTATGTTATAGGGAAGTCCCAATGTATGTCTCTCAACCCTTTACATAATGTTACAACTAAAATGATTGCTTACCCATGCGATACTGTGATTTGATTATCTACCATGGAAATGTAGCTCTCTTCATCCATGTTCCTATTGAAGGCGGTATTGTAGATTGAAAATGGCATTTCTTTTTTAGTTGTCTTCATTTTTCTCATGATAACATAAAACTGAATGTCTTGCTTTCTTCCCTCTGCCTTCTTGATGTAGTTGAATTAAATACTATTCTAATATTACATATGAAATACCTATGCTATTGGGAAGTGGCAATGTATGCCTCTCAACCCTTTACATAATGTTACAACTAAAATGATTGCTTACCCATGCGATACTGTAATGTGATTATCTACCATGGAAATGTAGCTCTCTTCATCCATGTTCCTATTGAAGGCGGTATTGTAGATTAAAAATGGTATCCCTTTTTTAGTTGTCTTCATTTTTCCCATGCCTTCATATAACTGAATGTCTTTCTTTCTTCCCTCTTCCTTTTCGATGTAGTTTAGTTAAATACTATTCTAATATTACATATGAAATACTTATGCTATAGAGAAGTGCCAATGTATGCCTCTCAACCCTTTACTTAATGTTACAGCTGAAATGATTCCTTACCCAACCATTACTGTGATGTGATTATCTACCATGGGAATGTAGCTTTCTTCATCCACGTTCCTATTGAAGGCGGTATTGTAGATTGAAAATGGCATTTCTTTTTTAGTTGTCTTCATTTGTCTCATGATAACATGTAACTGAATGTCTTGCTTTCTTCCTTCTTCCTTCTTGATGTAGTTGAGTTAAATACTATTCTAATATTACATATGAAATACCTATGCTATAGGGAAGTGGCAATGTATGCCTCTCAACCCTTTACATAATGTTACAGCTAAAATGATTCCTTACCCAACCATTACTGTGATGTGATTATCTACCAGTGGAATGTAGCTTTCTTCATCCATGTTCCTATTGAAGGCGGTATTGTAGATTGAAAATGGCATTAATTTTTTAGTTGTCCTCATTTTTCTCATGTTAACATGTAACTGAATGTCTTGCTTCTTCCCTCTTCCTTCTTGATGTAGTTGAGTTAAATACTATTCTAATATTACATATGAAACACCTATGCTATAGGGAAGGGGCAATGTATGCCTCTCAACCCTTTACATAATGTTACAGCTAAAATGATTCCTAACCCAACCATTACTGTGATGTGAATATCTACCATGGGAATGTAGCTCTCTTAATCGATGTTCCTATTGAAGGCGGTATTGTAGATTGAAAATGGCATTCCTTTTTTAGTTGTCATCATTTTCCTCATGTTAACATGTAACTGAATGTCTTGCTTTCTTCCCTCTTCCTTCTTGATGTAGTTGAGTTAAATACTATTCAATATATTACATATGAAATATCTATGCTATAGGGAAGTGGCAATGTATGCCTCTCAACCCTTTACATAATGTTACAAATAAAATGATTGTGTACCCATGCGATACTGTGATGTGATTATCTACCATGGAAATGTAGCTCTCTTAATCGATGTTCCTATTGAAGGCGGTATTGTAGATTAAAAATGGCATTCCTTTTTTAGTTGTCATCATTTTTCTCATGTTAACATGTAACTGAATGTCTTGCTTTCTTCCCTCTTCCTTCTTGATGTAGTTGAGTTAAATACTATTCTAATATTACATATGAAATACCTATGCTATTGGGAAGTGGCAATGTATGCCTCTCAACCCTTTACATAATGTTACAACTAAAATGATTGCTTACCCATGCGATACTGTGATGTGATTATCTACAATGGAAATGTAGCTCTCTTCATTCATTTTCCTATTGAAGGCGGTATTGTAGAATAAAAATGGTATTCCTTTTTTAGTTGTCTTCATTTTTCCCATGCCGTCATATAACTGAATGTTTTGCTTTCTTCCCTCTTCCTTCTTGATGTAGTTGAGTTAAATACTATTCTAATATTACATATGAAATACCTATGCTATAGGGAAGTGGCAATGTATGCCTCTCAACCCTTTATAAATTGTACAACTAAAATGATTGCTTACCCATGCGATACTGTGATTATCTACCATTGAAATGTAGCTCTCTTCATCCATGTTCCTATTGAAGGCGGAATTGTAGATTAAAAATGGTATTCCTTTTTTAGTTGTCTTCATTTATCCCATGCCGTCATATAACTGAATGTCTTGCTTTCTTCCCTCTTCCTTCTTGATGTAGTTGAGTTAAATGCTATTCTAATATTACATATGAAATACCTATGTTATAGGGAAGTGCCAATGTAGGCCTATGTCTCTCATCCCTTTACATAATGGTACAGCTAAAATGATTCCTTACCCATGCGATACTGTGAGGTGATTATCTACCAGGGGAATGTAGCTTTCTTAATCCATGTTCCTATTGAAGGCGGTATTGTAGATTGAAAATGGCATTGCTTTTTTAGATGTCTTCATTTTTCTCATGATAACATGTAACTGAATGTCTTGCTTTCTTCCCTCTTCCTTCTTGACGTAGTTGAGTTAAATATTATTCTAATATTACATATGAAATACCTATGCTATTGGGAAGTGGCAATGTATGCCTCTCAACCCTTTACATAATGTTACAACTAAAATGATTGCTTACCCATGCGATACTGTGATGTGATTATCTACAATGGAAATGTAGCTCTCTTCATCCATTTTCCTATTGAAGGCGGTATTGTAGAATAAAATTGGTATCCCTTTTTTAGTTGTCTTCATTTTTCCCATGCCGTCATATAACTGAATGTCTTGCTTTCTTCCCTCTTCCTTCTTGATGTAGTTGAGTTAAATACTATTCTAATATTACATATGAAATACCTATGCTATAGGGAAGTGGCAATGTATGCCTCTCAACCCTTTATAAATTGTACAACTAAAATGATTCCTTACCCATGCGAAACTGTGATTATCTACCATTGAAATGTAGCTCTCTTCATCCATGTTCCTATTGAAGGCGGTATTGTAGAATAAAAATGGTATTCCTTTTTTAGTTGTCTTCATTTTTCCCATGCCGTCATATAACTGAATGTCTTGCTTTCTTCCCTCTTCCTTCTTGATGTAGTTGAGTTAAATACTATTTTAATATTACATATGAAATACCTATGTTATAGGGAAGTCCCAATGTATGTCTCTCAACCCTTTACATAATGTTACAACTAAAATGATTGCTTACCCATGCGATACTGTGATGTGATTATCTACCATGGAAATGTAGCTCTCTTCATCCATGTTCCTATTGAAGGCGGTATTGTAGATTAAAAATGGTATCCCTTTTTTAGTTGTCTTCATTTTTCCCATGCCGTCATATAACAGAATGTCTTGCTTTCTGCCCTCTTCCTTCTTGATGTAGTTGAGTTAAATACTATTCTAATATTGCGTATGAAATACCTATGCTATTGGGAAGTGGCAATGTATGCCTCTCAACCCTTTACATAATGTTACAACTAAAATGATTGCATACCCATGCGATACAGTGATGTGATTATCTACCATGGGAATGTAGTTTTCTTCATCCACGTTCCTATTGAAGGCGGTATTGTAGATTGAAAATGGCATTCCTTTTTTAGTTGTCATCATTTTTCTCATGTTAACATCTAACTGAATGTCTTGCTTTCTTCCCTCTTCCTTCTTGATGTAGTTGAGTTAAATACTATTCTAATATTACATATGAAATATCTATGCTATAGGGAAGTGCCAATGTATGTCTCTCAACCCTTTACATAATGTTACAGCTAAAATGATTCCTTACCTAACCATTACTGTGATGTGATTATCTACCATGGGATTGTAGTTTTCTTCATCCACGTTCCTATTGAAGGGGGTATTGTAGATTGAAAATGACATTTCTTTTTTAGTTGTCTTCATTTTTCTCATGATAACATGTAACTGAATGTCTTGCTTTCTTCCCTCTTCCTTCTTGATGTAGTTGAGATAAATACTATTCTAATATTACATATGAAATACCTATGTTATAGGGAAGTGCCAATGTATGTCTTTCAACATTTTACATAATGGTATAGCTAAAATGATTCCTTACCCAACCATTACTGTGATGTGATTATCTACCATGGGAATGTAGCTTTCTTCATCCACGTTGCTATTGAAGGCGGTATTGTAGATTGAAAATGGCATTGCTTTTTTAGATGTCTTCATTTTTCTCATGATATCATGTAACTGAATGTCTTGCTTTCTTCCCTCTTCCTTCTTGATGTAGTTGAGTTAAATACTATTCTAATATTACATATGAAATACCTATGCTATAGGGAAGTGGCAATATATGCCTCTCAACCCTTTACATAATGTTACAACTAAAATGATTGCTTACCCATGCGATACTGTGATGTGATTATCTACCAATGGAATGTAGTTATCTTCATCCACGTTCCTATTGAAGGCGGTATTGTATATTGAAAATGGCATTTCTTTTCTAGTTGTCTTCATTTTTCTCATGATAACATGTAACTGAATGTCTTGCTTTCTTCCCTCTTCCTTCTTGATGTAGTTGAGTTAAATACTATTCTAATATTACATATGAAATACCTATGCTATAGGGAAGTGGCAATATATGCCTCTCAACCCTTTACATAAAGTTACAACTAAAATGATTGCTTACCCATGCGATACTGTGATGTGATTATCTACCATGGAAATGTAGCTCTCTTAATCCATGTTCCTATTGAAGGCGGAATTGTAGATTGAAAATGGCATTCCTTTTTTAGTTGTCATCATTTTTCTCATGTTAACATGTAACTGAATGTCTTGCTTTCTTCCCACTTCCTTCTTGATGTAGTTGAGGTAAATACTATTCTAATATTACATATGAAATAAGTATGCTATAGGGAAGTGGCAATGTATGCCTCTCAACCCTTTACATAATGATACAACTAAAATGATTGCATACCCATGCGATACTGTGATGTGATTGTCTACCATGGAAATGTAGCTCTCTTAATCCATGTTCCTATTGAAGGCGGCATTGTAGATTGAAAATGGCATTTCTTTTTTGTTGTCTTCATTTTTCTCATGCCGTCATATAACTGAATGTCTTGCTTTCTTAACTCTTCCTTCTTGATGTAGTTGAGTTAAATACTACTCTAATATTACATATGAAATACCTATGCTATAGGGAAGTGGCAATTTATGCCTCTCAACCCTTTACATAAAGTTACAACTAAAATGATTGCTTACCCATGCGATACTGTGATGTGATTATCTACCATGGAAATGTAGCTCTCCTAATCATGTTCCTATTGAAGGCGGTATTGTAGATTGAAAATTGCATTCCTTTTTTATTTGTCATCATTTTTCTCATGTTAACATGTAACTGATTGTCTTGCTTTCTTCCCTCTTCCTTCTTGATGTAGTTGAGTTAAATACTATTCTAATATTGCGTATGAAATACCTATGCTATAGGGAAGTGGCAATGTATGCCTCTCAACCCTTTACATAATGTTACAGCTAAAATGATTGCATACCCATGCGATACTGTGATGTGATTATCTACCATGGGAATGTAGTTTTCTTCATCCACGTTCCTATTGAAGGCGGTATTGTAGATTGAAAATGGCATTTCTTTTTTAGTTGTCTTCATTTTTCTCATGATAACATGTAACTGAATGTCTTGCTTTCTTCCCTCTTTCTTCTTCATTTAGTTGAGTTAAATACTATTTTAATATTACATATGAAATACCAATGCTATTGGGAAGTGGCAATGTATGCCTCTCAACCCTTTACATAATGTTACAGCTAAAATGATTCCTTACCCAACCATTACTGTGGGGTGATTATCTACCATGGGAAGGTAGTTTTCTTCATCCACGTTCCTATTGAAGGGGGTATTGTAGATTGAAAATGGCATTTCTTTTTTAGTTGTCTTCATTTTTCTCATGATAACATGTAACTGAATGTCTTGCTTCCTTCCCTCTTTCTTCTTGATGTAGTTGAGTTAAATACTATTCTAATATTACATATGAAATACCAATGCTATTGGGAAGTGGCAATGTATGCCTCTCAACCCTTTACATAATGTTACAACTAAAATGATTGCTTACCCATGCGATACTGTGATGTGATTATCTACCATGGAAATGTAGCTCTCTTCATCCATGTTCCTATTGAAGGCGGTATTGTAGATTAAAAATGGTATCCTTTTTTTAGTTGTCTTCATTTTTCCCATGTCGTCATATAACTGAATGTCTTGCTTTCGTCCCTCTTCCTTCTTGATGTAGTTGAGTTAAATACTATTCTAATATTACGTATGAAATACCTATGCTATAGGGAAGTGCCAATGTATGTCTCTCAACCTTTTACATAATGTTACAGCTAAAATGATTCCTTACCCAACCATTACTGTGGGGTGATTATCTACCATGGGAAGGTAGTTTTCTTCATCCACGTTCCTATTGAAGGGGGTATTGTAGATTGAAAATGGCATTTCTTTTTTAGTTGTCTTCATTTTTCTCATGATAACATGTAACTGAATGTCTTGCTTTCTTCCCTCTTTCTTCTTGATGTAGTTGAGTTAAATACTATTCTAATATTACATATGAAATACCAATGCTATTGGGAAGTGGCAATGTATGCCTCTCAACCCTTTACATAATGTTACAACTAAAATGATTGCTTACCCATGCGATACTGTGATGTGATTATCTACCATGGAAATGCAGCTCTCTTCATCCATGTTCCTATTGAAGGCGGTATTGTAGATTAAAAATGGTATCCCTTTTTTAGTAGTCTTCATTTTTCCCATGCCGTCATATAACTGAATGTCTTGCTTTCTTCCCTCTTCCTTCTTGATGTAGTTGAGTTAAATACTATTCTAATATTACATATGAAATACCTATGCTATAGGAAAGTGGCAATGTATGCCTCTCAACCCTTTACATAATGTTACAACTAAAATGATTGCTTACCCATGCGATACTGTGATGTGATTATCTACCATGGAAATGTAGCTCTCTTCACCCATGTTCCTATTGAAGGCGGTAATGTAGATTAAAAATGGTATCCCTTTTTTTAGTTGTCTTCATTTTTCCCATGCCGTCATATAACAGAATGTCTTGCTTTCTTCCCTCTCCCTTCTTGATGTATTTGAGTTAAATACTATTCTAATATTACGTAAGAAATACCTATGCTATAGGGAAGTGGCAATGTATGCCTCTCAACCCTTTACATAATGTTACAACTAAAATGATTGCATACCCATGCGATACTGTGATGTGATTATCTACCATGGGATTGTAGTTTTCTTCATCCACGTTTCTTTTGAAGGCGGTAATGTAGATTGAAAATGGCATTTCTTTTTTAGTTGTCTTCATTTTTCTCATGATAACATGTAACTGAATGTCTTGCTTTCTTCCCTCTTCCTTCTTGATGTAGTTGTGTTAAATACTATTCTAATAATACATATGAAATACCTATGCTATAGGGAATTGGCAATGTATGCCTCTCAACCCTTTACATAAAGTTACAACTAAAATGATTGCTTACCCATGCGATACTGTGATGTGATTATCTACCATGGAAATGTAGCTCTCTTAATCCATGTTCCTATTGAAGGCGGAATTGTAGATTGAAAATGGCATTCCTTTTTTAGTTGTCATCATTTTTCTCATGTTAACATGTAACTGAATGTCTTGCTTTCTTCCCACTTCCTTCTTGATGTAGTTGAGGTAAATACTATTCTAATATTACATATGAAATAAGTATGCTATAGGGAAGTGGCAATGTATGCCTCTCAACCCTTTACATAATGATACAACTAAAATGATTGCATACCCATGCGATACTGTGATGTGATTGTCTACCATGGAAATGTAGCTCTCTTAATCCATGTTCCTATTGAAGGCGGCATTGTAGATTGAAAATGGCATTTCTTTTTTGTTGTCTTCATTTTTCTCATGCCGTCATATAACTGAATGTCTTGCTTTCTTAACTCTTCCTTCTTGATGTAGTTGAGTTAAATACTACCATAATATTACATATGAAATACCTATGCTATAGGGAAGTGGCAATTTATGCCTCTCAACCCTTTACATAAAGTTACAACTAAAATGATTGCTTACCCATGCGATACTGTGATGTGATTATCTACCATGGAAATGTAGCTCTCCTAATCATGTTCCTATTGAAGGCGGTATTGTAGATTGAAAATTGCATTCCTTTTTTATTTGTCATCATTTTTCTCATGTTAACATGTAACTGATTGTCTTGCTTTCTTCCCTCTTCCTTCTTGATGTAGTTGAGTTAAATACTATTCTAATATTACGTATGAAATACCTATGCTATAGGGAAGTGGCAATGTATGCCTCTCAACCCTTTACATAATGTTACAGCTAAAATGATTGCATACCCATGCGATACTGTGATGTGATTATCTACCATGGGAATGTAGTTTTCTTCATCCACGTTCCTATTGAAGGCGGTATTGTAGATTGAAAATGGCATTTCTTTTTTAGTTGTCTTCATTTTTCTCATGATAACATGTAACTGAATGTCTTGCTTTCTTCCCTCTTTCTTCTTGATTTAGTTGAGTTAAATACTATTTTAATATTACATATGAAATACCAATGCTATTGGGAAGTGGCAATGTATGCCTCTCAACCCTTTACATAATGTTACAGCTAAAATGATTCCTTACCCAACCATTACTGTGGGGTGATTATCTACCATGGGAAGGTAGTTTTCTTCATCCACGTTCCTATTGAAGGGGGTATTGTAGATTGAAAATGGCATTTCTTTTTTAGTTGTCTTCATTTTTCGCATGATAATATGTAACTGAATGTCTTGCTTTCATCCCTCTTTCTTCTTGATGTAGTTGAGTTAAATACTATTCTAATATTACATATGAAATACCAATGCTATTGGGAAGTGGCAATGTATGCCTCTCAACCCTTTACATAATGTTACAACTAAAATGATTGCTTACCCATGCGATACTGTGATGTGATTATCTACCATGGAAATGTAGCTCTCTTCATCTATGTTCCTATTGAAGGCGGTATTGTAGATTAAAAATGGTATCCCTTTTTTAGTTGTCTTCATTTTTCCCATGCCGTCATATAACAGAGTGTCTTGCTTTCTTCCCTCTTCCTTCTTGATGTAGTTGAGTTAAATACTATTCTAATATTACATATGAAATACCTATGCTATTGGGAAGTGGCAATGTATGCCTCTCAACCCTTTACATAATGTTATAACTAAAATGATTGCTTACCCATGCGATACTGTGATGTGATTATCTACCATGGAAATGTAGCTCTCTTCATCCATGTTCCTATTGAAGGCGGTATTGTAGATTGAAAATGGCATTTCTTTTTTAGTTGTCTTCATTTTTCTCATGATAACATGTAACTGAATGTCTTGCTTTCTTCCCTCTTCCTTCTTGATGTAGTTGAGTTAAATACTATTCTAATATTACATATGAAATACCTATGCTATAGGGAAGTGGCAATTTATGCCTCTCAACCCTTTACATAAAGTTACAACTAAAATGATTGCTTACCCATGCGATACTGTGATGTGATTATCTACCATGGAAATGTAGCTCTCTTAATCCATGTTCCTATTGAAGGCGGCATTGTAGATTGAAAATGGCATTCCTTTTTTAGTTGTCATCATTTTTCTCATGTTAACATGTAACTGAATGTCTTGCTTTCTTCCCTCTTCCTTCTTGATGTAGTTGAGGTAAATACTATTCTAATATTACATATAAATAAGTATGCTATAGGGAAGTGCCAATGTATGTCTCTCAACCCTTTACATAATGTTACAGCTAAAATGATTCCTTACCCAACAATACTGTGATGTGATTATCTACCAGGGGAATGTAGTTTTCTTCATCCACGTTCCTATTGAAGGCGGTATTGCAGATTGAAAATGGCATTGCTTTTTTAGTTGTCTTCATCTTTCTCATGATAACATGTAACTGAATGTCTTGCTTTCTTGCCTCTTCCTTCTTGATGTAGTTGAGTTAAATACTATTCTAATATTACATATGAAATACCTATGCTATAGGGAAGTGGCAATGTATGCCTCTCAACCCTTTACAAATTGTACAACTAAAATGATTCCTTACCCATGTAATACTGTGATTATCTACCATGGAAATGTAGCTTACTTCATCCATGTTCCTATTGAAGGCGGTATTGTAGATTAACAATGGTATCCCTTTTTTAGTTGTCTTCATTATTCCCATGCCGTCATATAAGTGAATGTCTTGCTTTCTTCCCTCTTCCTTCTTGATGTAGTTAAGTTAATTACTATGCTAATATTACATATGAAATACCTATGTTTTAGGGAAGTCCCAATGTATGTCTCCCAACCCTTTACATAATGTTACAACTAAAATGATTGCTTACCCATGCGATACTGTGATGTGATTATCTACCATGGAAATGTAGCTCTCTTCATCCATGTTCCTATTGAAGGCGGTATTGTAGATTAAAAATGGTATCCCTTTTTTAGTTGTCTTCATTTTTCCCATGCCGTCATATAACTGAATGTCTTGCTTTCTTCCCTCTTCCTTCTTGATGTAGTTGAGTTAAATACTATTCTAATATTACATATGAAATACCTATGCTATAGGGAAGTGGCAATGTATGCCTCTCAACCCTTTACATAATGTTACAGCTAAAATGATTCCTTACCCAACCATTACTGTGATGTGAATATCTACCATGGGAATGTAGCTTTCTTCATCCACGTTCCTTTTGAAGGCGGTATTGTAGATTGAAAATGGCATTTCTCTTTTAGTTGTCTTCATTTTTCTCATGATAACATGTAACTGATTGTCTTGCTTTCTTCCCTCTTCCTTCTTGATGTAGTTGAGTTAAATACTATTCTAATATTACATGTGAAATACCTATGTTATAAGGAGGTCCTAATGTATGCCTCTCAACCCTTTACATAATGTTACAACTAAAATGATTGCTTACCCATGCGATACTGTGATGTGATTATCTACCATGGAAATGTAGCTCTCTTCATCCACGTTCCTATTGAAGGCGGTATTGTAGATTAAAAATGGCATTCCTTTTTTAGTTGTCATCATTTTTCTCATGTTAACATCTAACTGAACGTCTTGCTTTCTTCCCTCTTCCTTCTTGATGTAGTTGAGTTAAATACTATTCTAATATTACATATGAAATATCTATGCTATAGGGAAGTGCCAATGTATGTCTCTCAACCCTTTACATAATGTTACAGCTAAAATGATTCCTTACCCAACCATTACTGTGATGTGATTATCTACCATGGGAAGGTAGTTTTCTTCATCCACGTTCCTATTGAAGGGGGTATTGTAGATTGAAAATGTCATTTCTTTTTTAGTTGTCATCATTTTTCTCATGATAACATGTAACTGAATGTCTTGCTTTCATCCCTCTTTCTTCTTGATGTAGTTGAGTTAAATACTATTCTAATATTACATATGAAATACCAATGCTATTGGGAAGTGGCAATGTATGCCTCTCAACCCTTTACATAATGTTATAACTAAAATGATTGCTTACCCATGCGATACTGTAATGTGATTATCTACCATGGAAATGTAGCTCTCTTCATCCATGTTCCAATTGAAGGCGGTATTGTAGATTAAAAATGGTATCCCTTTTTTAGTTGTCTTCATTTTTCCCATGCCGTCATATAACTGAATGTCTTGCTTTCTTCCCTCTTCCTTCTTGATGTAGTTGAGTTAAATACTATTCTAATATTACATATGAAATACCTATGCTATAGGGAAGTGGCAATGTATGCCTCTCAACCCTTTACATAATGTTACAACTAAAATGATTGCTTACCCATGCGATACTGTGATGTGATTATCTACCATGGAAATATAGCTCTCTTCATCCATGTTCCTATTGAAGGCGGTATTGTAGATTAAAAATGGTATCCTTTTTTTAGTTTTCTTCTTTTTTCCCATGCCGTCATTCAACAGAGTGTCTTGCTTTCTTCCCTCTTCCTTCTTGATGTAGTTGAGTTAAATACTATTGTAATATTACATATGAAATACCTATGCTATAGGGAAGTGGCAATGTATGCCTCTCAACCCTTTACATAAAGTTACAACTAAAATGATTGCTTACCCATGCGATACTGTGATGTGATTATCTACCATGGAAATGTAGCTCTCTTAATCCATGTTCCTATTGAAGGCGGCATTGTAGATTGAAAATGGCATTCCTTTTTTAGTTGTCATCATTTTTCTCATGTTAACATGTAACTGAATGTCTTGCTTTCTTCCCTCTTCCTTCTTGATGTAGTTGAGTTAAATACTATTCTAATATTACATATGAAATACCTATGCTATAGGGAAGTGGCAATGTATGCCTCTCAACCCTTTACATAATGTTACAACTAAAATGATTGCTTACCCATGCGATACTGTGATGTGATTATCTACCATGGAAATGTAGCTCTCTTAATCATGTTCCTATTGAAGGCGGTATTGTAGATTGAAAATGGCATTCCTTTTTTAGTTGTCTTCATTTTTCTCATGTTAACATGTAACTGAATGTCTTGCTTTCTTCCCTCTTCCTTCTTGATGTAGTTGAGTTAAATAATATTCTAATATTACGTATGAAATACCTTTGCTATAGGGAAGTGGCAATGTATGCCTCTCAACCCTTTACATAATGTTACAACTAAAATGATTGCTTACCCATGCGATACTGTGATGTGAATATCTACCATGGGAATGTAGCTTTCTTCATCCACGTTCCTATTGAAGGCGGTATTGTAGATTGAAAATGGCATTCCTTTTTTAGTTGTCATCATTTTTCTCATGTAAACATGTAACTGAATGTCTTGCTTTCTTCCCTCTTCCTTCCTGATGTAGTTGAGTTAAATACTATTCTAATATTACATATGAAATACCTATGCTATAGGGAAGTGGCAATTTATGCCTCTCAACCCTTTACATAAAGTTACAACTAAAATGATTGCTTACCCATGCGATACTGTGATGTGATTATCTACCATGGGAATGTAGCTTTCTTCATCCACGTTCCTATTGAAGGCGGTATTGTAGATTGAAAATGGCATTCCTTTTTTAGTTGTCATCATTTTTCTCATGTAAACATGTAACTGAATGTCTTGCTTTCTTCCCTCTTCCTTCCTGATGTAGTTGAGTTAAATACTATTCTAATATTACATATGAAATACCTATGCTATAGGGAAGTGGCAATTTATGCCTCTCAACCCTTTACATAAAGTTACAACTAAAATGATTGCTTACCCATGCGATACTGTGATGTGATTATCTACCATGGAAATGTAGCTCTCTTAATCCATGTTCCTATTGAAGGCGGTATTGTAGATTGAAAATGGCATTCCTTTTTTAGTTGTCTTCATTTTTCTCATGTTAACATGTAACTGAATGTCTTGCTTTCTTCCCTCTTCCTTCTTGATGTAGTTGAGTTAAATACTATTCTAATATTACATGTGAAATACCTATGCTATAGGGAAGTGGCAATGTATGCCTCTCAACCCTTTGCATAATGTTACAACTAAAATGATTGCTTACCCATGCGATACTGTGATGTGATTATCTACCATGGAAATGTAGCTCTCTTAATCCATGTTCCTATTGAAGGCGGTATTGTAGATTGAAAATGGCATTCCTTTTTTAGTTGTCTTCATTTTTCTCATGTTAACATGTAACTGAATGTCTTGCTTTCTTCCCTCTTCCTTCTTGATGTAGTTGAGTTAAATACTATTCTAATATTACATGTGAAATACCTATGCTATAGGGAAGTGGCTATGTATGCCTCTCAACCCTTTGCATAATGTTACAACTAAAATGATTGCTTACCCATGCGATACTGTGATGTGATTATCTACCATGGAAATGTAGCTCTCTTCATCCATGTTCCTATTGAAGGCGGTATTGTAGATTGAAAATGGCATTCCTTTTTTAGTTGTCTTCATTTTTCTCATGTTAACATGTAACTGAATGTCTTGCTTTCTTCCCTCTTCCTTCTTGATGTAGTTGAGTTAAATACTATTCTAATATTACATGTGAAATACCTATGCTATAGGGAAGTGGCAATGTATGCCTCTCAACCCTTTACTTAATGTTACAGCTAAAATGATTCCTTACCCAACCATTACTGTGATGTGAATATCTACCATGGGAATGTAGCTTTCTTCATCCACGTTCCTTTTGAAAGCGGCATTGTAGATTGAAAATGGCATTTCTTTTTTAGTTGTCTTCCTTTTTCTCATGATAACATGTAAGTGATTGTCTTGCTTTCTTCCCTCTTCCTTCTTGATGTAGTTGAGTTAAATACTATTCTAATATTACATGTGAAATACCTATGCTATAGGGAAGTGGCTATGTATGCCTCTCAACCCTTTGCATAATGTTACAACTAAAATGATTGCTTACCCATGCGATACTGTGATGTGATTATCTACCATGGAATGTAGCTTTTTTCATCCATGTTCCTTTGAAGGCGGTATTGTAGATTGAAAATGGCATTTCTATTTTAGTTGTCTTCATTTTTCTCATGATAACATGTAAGTGATTGTCTTGCTTTCTTCCCTCTTCCTTCTTGATGTAGTTGAGTTAAATACTATTCTAATATTACATGTGAAATACCTATGCTATAGGGAAGTGGCTATGTATGCCTCTCAACCCTTTGCATAATGTTACAACTAAAATGATTGCTTACCCATGCGATACTGTGATGTGATTATCTACCATGGAAATGTAGCTTTTTTCATCCATGTTCCTATTGAAGGCGGTATTGTAGATTGAAAATGGCATTTCTATTTTAGTTGTCTTCATTTTTCTCATGATAACATGTAAGTGATTGTCTTGCTTTCTTCCCTCTTCCTTCTTGATGTAGTTGAGTTAAATACTATTCTAATATTACATGTGAAATACCAATGCTATAGGGAAGTGGCTATGTATGCCTCTCAACCCTTTGCATAATGTTACAACTAAAATGATTGCTTACCCATGCGATACTGTGATGTGAATATCTACCATGGGAATGTAGCTTTCTTCATCCACGTTCCTTTTGAAGGCGGTATTGTAGATTGAAAATGGCATTTCTTTTTTAGTTGTCTTCCTTTTTCTCATGATAACATGTAAGTGATTGTCTTGCTTTCTTCCCTCTTCCTTCTTGATGTAGTTGAGTTAAATACTATTCTAATATTACATGTGAAATACCAATGCTATAGGGAAGTGGCTATGTATGCCTCTCAACCCTTTGCAAAATGTTACAACTAAAATGATTGCTTACCCATGCGATACTGTGATGTGAATATCTACCATGGGAATGTAGCTTTCTTCATCCACGTTCCTTTGAAGGCGGTATTGTAGATTGAAAATGGCATTTCTTTTTTAGTTGTCTTCATTTTTCTCATGATAACATGTAAGTGATTGTCTTGCTTTCTTCCCTCTTCCTTCTTGATGTAGTTGAGTTAAATACTATTCTAATATTACATATGAAATACCTATGCTATAGGGAAGTGGCAATGTATGCCTCTCAACCCTTTACATAATGTTACAACTAAAATGATTCCTTACCCATGTAATACTTGATGTGATTATCTACCATGGAAATTTAGCTGACTTCATCCATGTTCCTATTGAAGGCGGTATTGTTGATTAACAATGGTATCCCTTTTTTAGTTGTCTTCTTTTTTCCCATGCCGTCATATAACTGAATGTCTTGCTTTCTTCCCTCTTCCTTCTTGATGTAGTTGAGTTAAATACTATTCTAATATTACATGTGAAATACCAATGCTATAGGGAAGTGGCTATGTATGCCTCTCAACCCTTTGCATAATGTTACAACTAAAATGATTGCTTACCCATGCGATACTGTGATGTGATTATCTACCATGGAAATGTAGCTCTCTTCATCCGTGTTCCTATTGAAGGCGGTATTGTAGATTAAAAATGGTATCCCTTTTTTAGTTGTCTTCTTTTTTCCCATGCCGTCATATAACTGAATGTCTTGCTTTCTTCCCTCTTCCTTCTTGATGTAGTTGAGTTAAATACTATTCTATTATTACATATGAAACACCGATGTTATAGGGAAGTCCCAATGTATGTCTCTCAACCCTTTACATATTGTTACAACTAAAATGATTGCTTACCCATGCGATACTGTGATGTGATTATCTACCATGGAAATGTAGCTCTCTTCATCCATGTTCCTATTGAAGGCGGTATTGTAGATTAAAAATGGTATCCCATTTTTAGTTGTTTTTATTTTTCCCATGCCGTCATATAACTGAATGTCTTGCTTTCTTCCCTCTTCCTTCTTGATGTAGTTGAGTTAAATACTATTCTAATATTACATATGAAATACCTATGTTATAGGGAAGTCCCAATGTATGTCTCTCAACCCTTTACATAATGTTACAACTAAAATGATTGCTTACCCATGCGATACTGTGATGTGATTATCTACCATGGAAATGTAGCTTTCTTCATCCATGTTCCTATTGAAGGTGGTATTGTAGATTGAAAATGGCATTGCTTTTTTAGTTGTCTTCTTTTTTCCCATGCCGTCATATAACTGAATGTCTTGCTTTCTTCCCTCTTCCTTCTTGATGTAGTTGAGTTAAATACTATTCTATTATTACATATGAAACACCGATGTTATAGGGAAGTCCCAATGTATGTCTCTCAACCCTTTACATATTGTTACAACTAAAATGATTGCTTACCCATGCGATACTGTGATGTGATTATCTACCATGGAAATGTAGCTCTCTTCATCCGTGTTCCTATTGAAGGCGGTATTGTAGATTAAAAATGGTATCCCTTTTTTAGTTGTCTTCTTTTTTCCCATGCCGTCATATAACTGAATGTCTTGCTTTCTTCCCTCTTCCTTCTTGATGTAGTTGAGTTAAATACTATTCTAATATTACATATGAAATACCTATGTTATAGGGAAGTCCCAATGTATGTCTCTCAACCCTTTACATAATGTTACAGCTAAAATGATTCCTTACCCAACCATTACTGTGATGTGATTATCTACCAGGTGAATGTAGCTTTTTTCATCCACGTTCCTATTGAAGGCGGTATTGTAGATTGAAAATGGCATTGCTTTTTTAGTTGTCTTCATTTTTCTCATGATAACATGTAACTGAATGTCTTGCTTTCTTCCCTCTTCCTTCTTGATGTAGTTGAGTTAAATACTATTCTAATATTACATATGAAATAACTATGCTATAGGGAAGTGGCAATTTATGCCTCTCAACCCTTTACATAAAGTTACAACTAAAATGATTGCTTACCCATGCGATACTGTGATGTGATTATCTACCATGGAAATGTAGCTCTCTTAATCCATGTTCCTATTGAAGGCGGCATTGTAGATTGAAAATGGCATTCCTTTTTTAGTTGTCATCATTTTTCTCATGTTAACATGTAACTGAATGTCTTGCTTTCTTCCCTCTTCCTTCTTGATGTAGTTGAGTTAAATACTATTCTAATATTACATATGAAATACCTATGCTATAGGGAAGTGGCAATGTATGCCTCTCAACCCTTTACATAATGTTACAACTAAAATGATTGCTTACCCATGCGATACTGTGATGTGATTATCTACCATGGAAATGTAGCTCTCCTAATCATGTTCCTATTGAAGGCGGTATTGTAGATTGAAAATGGCATTCCTTTTTTAGTTGTCTTCATTTTTCTCATGTTAACATGTAACTGAATGTCTTGCTTTCTTCCCTCTTCCTTCTTGATGTAGTTGAGTTAAATAATATTCTAATATTACGTATGAAATACCTTTGCTATAGGGAAGTGGCAATGTATGCCTCTCAACCCTTTACATAATTTTATAGCTAAAATGATTCTTTACCCAACCAATACTGTGATGTGAATATCTACCATGGGAATGTAGCTTTCTTCATCCACGTTCCTTTTGAAGGCGGTATTGTAGATTGAAAATGGCATTCCTTTTTTAGTTGTCATCATTTTTCTCATGTAAACATGTAACTGAATGTCTTGCTTTCTTCCCTCTTCCTTCCTGATGTAGTTGAGTTAAATACTATTCTAATATTACATATGAAATACCTATGCTATAGGGAAGTGGCAATTTATGCCTCTCAACCCTTTACATAAAGTTACAACTAAAATGATTGCTTACCCATGCGATACTGTGATGTGATTATCTACCATGGGAATGTAGCTTTCTTCATCCACGTTCCTATTGAAGGCGGTATTGTAGATTGAAAATGGCATTCCTTTTTTAGTTGTCTTCATTTTTCTCATGTTAACATGTAACTGAATGTCTTGCTTTCTTCCCTCTTCCTTCTTGATGTAGTTGAGTTAAATACTATTCTAATATTACATGTGAAATACCAATGCTATAGGGAAGTGGCTATGTATGCCTCTCAACCCTTTGCATAATGTTACAACTAAAATGATTGCTTACCCATGCGATACTGTGATGTGATTATCTACCATGGAAATGTAGCTCTCTTAATCCATGTTCCTATTGAAGGCGGTATTGTAGATTGAAAATGGCATTCCTTTTTTAGTTGTCTTCATTTTTCTCATGTTAACATGTAACTGAATGTCTTGCTTTCTTCCCTCTTCCTTCTTGATGTAGTTGAGTTAAATACTATTCTAATATTACATGTGAAATACCAATGCTATAGGGAAGTGGCTATGTATGCCTCTCAACCCTTTGCATAATGTTACAACTAAAATGATTGCTTACCCATGCGATACTGTGATGTGAATATCTACCATGGGAATGTAGCTTTCTTCATCCACGTTCCTTTTGAAGGCGGTATTGTAGATTGAAAATGGCATTTCTTTTTTAGTTGTCTTCCTTTTTCTCATGATAACATGTAAGTGATTGTCTTGCTTTCTTCCCTCTTCCTTCTTGATGTAGTTGAGTTAAATACTATTCTAATATTACATGTGAAATACCTATGCTATAGGGAAGTGGCTATGTATGCCTCTCAACCCTTTGCATAATGTTACAACTAAAATGATTGCTTACCCATGCGATACTGTGATGTGATTATCTACCAATGGAATGTAGCTTTTTTCATCCACGTTCCTTTGAAGGCGGTATTGTAGATTGAAAATGGCATTTCTATTTTAGTTGTCTTCATTTTTCTCATGATAACATGTAAGTGATTGTCTTGCTTTCTTCCCTCTTCCTTCTTGATGTAGTTGAGTTAAATACTATTCTAATATTACATGTGAAATACCTATGCTATAGGGAAGTGGCTATGTATGCCTCTCAACCCTTTGCATAATGTTACAACTAAAATGATTGCTTACCCATGCGATACTGTGATGTGATTATCTACCATGGAAATGTAGCTCTCTTCATCCATGTTCCTATTGAAGGCGGCATTGTAGATTGAAAATGGCATTTCTTTTTTAGTTGTCTTCCTTTTTCTCATGATAACATGTAAGTGATTGTCTTGCTTTCTTCCCTCTTCCTTCTTGATGTAGTTGAGTTAAATACTATTCTAATATTACATGTGAAATACCTATGCTATAGGGAAGTGGCTATGTATGCCTCTCAACCCTTTGCATAATGTTACAACTAAAATGATTGCTTACCCATGCGATACTGTGATGTGATTATCTACCAATGGAATGTAGCTTTTTTCATCCACGTTCCTTTGAAGGCGGTATTGTAGATTGAAAATGGCATTTCTATTTTAGTTGTCTTCATTTTTCTCATGATAACATGTAAGTGATTGTCTTGCTTTCTTCCCTCTTCCTTCTTGATGTAGTTGAGTTAAATACTATTCTAATATTACATGTGAAATACCTATGCTATAGGGAAGTGGCTATGTATGCCTCTCAACCCTTTGCATAATGTTACAACTAAAATGATTGCTTACCCATGCGATACTGTGATGTGATTATCTACCAATGGAATGTAGCTTTTTTCATCCACGTTCCTATTGAAGGCGGTATTGTAGATTGAAAATGGCATTTCTATTTTAGTTGTCTTCATTTTTCTCATGATAACATGTAAGTGATTGTCTTGCTTTCTTCCCTCTTCCTTCTTGATGTAGTTGAGTTAAATACTATTCTAATATTACATGTGAAATACCAATGCTATAGGGAAGTGGCTATGTATGCCTCTCAACCCTTTGCATAATGTTACAACTAAAATGATTGCTTACCCATGCGATACTGTGATGTGAATATCTACCATGGGAATGTAGCTTTCTTCATCCACGTTCCTTTTGAAGGCGGTATTGTAGATTGAAAATGGCATTTCTTTTTTAGTTGTCTTCCTTTTTCTCATGATAACATGTAAGTGATTGTCTTGCTTTCTTCCCTCTTCCTTCTTGATGTAGTTGAGTTAAATACTATTCTAATATTACATGTGAAATACCAATGCTATAGGGAAGTGGCTATGTATGCCTCTCAACCCTTTGCAAAATGTTACAACTAAAATGATTGCTTACCCATGCGATACTGTGATGTGAATATCTACCATGGGAATGTAGCTTTCTTCATCCACGTTCCTTTGAAGGCGGTATTGTAGATTGAAAATGGCATTTCTTTTTTAGTTGTCTTCATTTTTCTCATGATAACATGTAAGTGATTGTCTTGCTTTCTTCCCTCTTCCTTCTTGATGTAGTTGAGTTAAATACTATTCTAATATTACATATGAAATACCTATGCTATAGGGAAGTGGCAATGTATGCCTCTCAACCCTTTACATAATGTTACAACTAAAATGATTCCTTACCCATGTAATACTTGATGTGATTATCTACCATGGAAATTTAGCTGACTTCATCCATGTTCCTATTGAAGGCGGTATTGTTGATTAACAATGGTATCCCTTTTTTAGTTGTCTTCTTTTTTCCCATGCCGTCATATAACTGAATGTCTTGCTTTCTTCCCTCTTCCTTCTTGATGTAGTTGAGTTAAATACTATTCTAATATTACATGTGAAATACCAATGCTATAGGGAAGTGGCTATGTATGCCTCTCAACCCTTTGCATAATGTTACAACTAAAATGATTGCTTACCCATGCGATACTGTGATGTGATTATCTACCATGGAAATGTAGCTCTCTTCATCCGTGTTCCTATTGAAGGCGGTATTGTAGATTAAAAATGGTATCCCTTTTTTAGTTGTCTTCTTTTTTCCCATGCCGTCATATAACTGAATGTCTTGCTTTCTTCCCTCTTCCTTCTTGATGTAGTTGAGTTAAATACTATTCTATTATTACATATGAAACACCGATGTTATAGGGAAGTCCCAATGTATGTCTCTCAACCCTTTACATATTGTTACAACTAAAATGATTGCTTACCCATGCGATACTGTGATGTGATTATCTACCATGGAAATGTAGCTCTCTTCATCCATGTTCCTATTGAAGGCGGTATTGTAGATTAAAAATGGTATCCCATTTTTAGTTGTTTTTATTTTTCCCATGCCGTCATATAACTGAATGTCTTGCTTTCTTCCCTCTTCCTTCTTGATGTAGTTGAGTTAAATACTATTCTAATATTACATATGAAATACCTATGTTATAGGGAAGTCCCAATGTATGCCTCTCAACCCTTTACATAATGTTACAACTAAAATGATTGCTTACCCATGCGATACTGTGATGTGATTATCTACCATGGAAATGTAGCTTTCTTCATCCATGTTCCTATTGAAGGTGGTATTGTAGATTGAAAATGGCATTGCTTTTTTAGTTGTCTTCTTTTTTCCCATGCCGTCATATAACTGAATGTCTTGCTTTCTTCCCTCTTCCTTCTTGATGTAGTTGAGTTAAATACTATTCTATTATTACATATGAAACACCGATGTTATAGGGAAGTCCCAATGTATGTCTCTCAACCCTTTACATATTGTTACAACTAAAATGATTGCTTACCCATGCGATACTGTGATGTGATTATCTACCATGGAAATGTAGCTCTCTTCATCCGTGTTCCTATTGAAGGCGGTATTGTAGATTAAAAATGGTATCCCTTTTTTAGTTGTCTTCTTTTTTCCCATGCCGTCATATAACTGAATGTCTTGCTTTCTTCCCTCTTCCTTCTTGATGTAGTTGAGTTAAATACTATTCTATTATTACATATGAAACACCGATGTTATAGGGAAGTCCCAATGTATGTCTCTCAACCCTTTACATATTGTTACAACTAAAATGATTGCTTACCCATGCGATACTGTGATGTGATTATCTACCATGGAAATGTAGCTCTCTTCATCCATGTTCCTATTGAAGGCGGTATTGTAGATTAAAAATGGTATCCCATTTTTAGTTGTTTTTATTTTTCCCATGCCGTCATATAACTGAATGTCTTGCTTTCTTCCCTCTTCCTTCTTGATGTAGTTGAGTTAAATACTATTCTAATATTACATATGAAATACCTATGTTATAGGGAAGTCCCAATGTATGTCTCTCAACCCTTTACATAATGTTACAACTAAAATGATTGCTTACCCATGCGATACTGTGATGTGATTATCTACCATGGAAATGTAGTTTTCTTCATCCATGTTCCTATTGAAGGCGGTATTGTAGATTGCAAATGGCATCCCTTATATTTCGTCTCTATATTTCCGAAGCCGTCATATAACTGAATGTATTGCTTTCTTCCCTTTTCCTTCTTGATATGGTTGAGTTAAATACTATTCTATTATTACATATGAAACACCGATGTTATAGGGAAGTGCCAATGTATGTCTCTCAACCCTTTACATATTGTTACAACTAAAATGATTGCTTACCCATGCGATACTGTGATGTGATTATCTACCATGGAAATGTAGCTCTCTTCATCCATGTTCCTATTGAAGGCGGTATTGTAGATTAAAAATGGTATCCCATTTTTAGTTGTTTTTATTTTTCCCATGCCGTCATATAACTGAATGTCTTGCTTTCTTCCCTCTTCCTTCTTGATGTAGTTGAGTTAAATACTATTCTAATATTACATATGAAATACCTATGCTATAGGGAAGTGGCAATGTATGTCTCTCAACCCTTTACATAATGGTATAGCTAAAATGATTCCTTACCCAACCATTACTGTGATGTGATTATCTACCATGGAAATGTAGCTCTCTTCATCCATGTTCCTATTGAAGGCGGTATTGTAGATTAAAAATGGTATCCCATTTTTAGTTGTTTTTATTTTTCCCATGCCGTCATATAACTGAATGTCTTGCTTTCTTCCCTCTTCCTTCTTGATGTAGTTGAGTTAAATACTATTCTAATATTACATATGAAATACCTATGCTATAGGGAAGTGGCAATGTATGTCTCTCAACCCTTTACATAATGGTATAGCTAAAATGATTCCTTACCCAACCATTACTGTGATGTGATTATCTACCTTGGGAATGTAGCTTTCTTCACCCATGTTCCTATTGAAGGCGGTATTGTAGATTGAAAATGGCATTCCTTTTTTAGTTTTCTTCATTTTTCTCATGATAACATGTAACTGAATGTCTTGCTTTCTTCCCTCTTCCTTCTTGATGTAGTTGAGTTAAATACTATTCTAATATTACATATGAAATACCTATGCTATAGGGAAGTGGCAATGTATGCCTCTCAACCCTTTACATAAAGTTACAACTAAAATGATTGCTTACCCATGCGATACTGTGATGTGATTATCTACCTTGGAAATGTAGCTCTCCTAATCCATGTTCCTATTGAAGGCGGTATTGTAGATTGAAAATGGCATTCCTTTTTTAGTTGTCATCATTTTTCCCATGTTAACATGTAACTGATTGTCTTGCTTTCTTCCCTCTTCCTTCTTGATGTAGTTGAGTTAAATACTATTCTAATATTACATATGAAATACCTATGCTATAGGGAAGTGGCAATGTATGCCTCTCAACCCTTTACAAATTGTACAACTAAAATGATTCCTAACCCATAAGATACTGTGATTATCTACCATGGAAATGTAGCTGACTTCTTCCATGTTCCTATTGAAGGCGGTATTGTAGATTAACAATGGTATCCCTCATTTTTCTCATGTTAGCATCTAACTGAATGTCTTGTTTTCTTCCCTCTTCCTTCTTGATGTAGTTGAGTTAAATACTATTCTAATATTACATATGAAATATCTATGCTATAGGGAAGTGCCAATGTATGTATCTCAACCCTTTACATAATGTTACAGCTAAAATGATTCCTTACCCAACCATTACTGTGATGTGATTATCTACCATGGAAATGTAGCTCTCTTAATCCATGTTCCTATTGAAGGCGGTATTGTAGATTGAAAATGGCATTCCTTTTTTAGTTGTCATCATTTTTCTCATGTTAACATGTAACTGAATGTCTTGCTTTCTTCCCTCTTCCTTCTTGATGTTGTTGAGTTAAATACTTTTCTAATATTACATATGAAATACCTATGCTATTGGGAAGTGGCAATGTATCCCTCTCTACCATTTACATAATGTTACAACTAAAATAATTGCTTACCCATGCGATACTGTGATGTGATTATCTACCATGGAAATGTAGCTCTCTTCATCCATGTTCCTATTGAAGGCGGTATTGTAGATTAAAAATGGTATCCCTTTTTTAGTTGTCTTCTTTTTTCCCATGCCGTCATATAACTGAATGTCTTGCTTTCTTCCCTCTTCCTTCTTGATGTAGTTGAGTTAAATACTATTCTATTATTACATATGAAACACCGATGTTATAGGGAAGTCCCAATGTATGTCTCTCAACCCTTTACATATTGTTACAACTAAAATGATTGCTTACCCATGCGATACTGTGATGTGATTATCTACCATGGAAATGTAGCTCTCTTCATCCATGTTCCTATTGAAGGCGGTATTGTAGATTAAAAATGGTATCCCATTTTTAGTTGTTTTTATTTTTCCAATGCCGTCATATAACTGAATGTCTTGCTTTCTTCCCTCTTCCTTCTTGATGTAGTTGAGTTAAATACTATTCTAATATTACATATGAAATACCTATGTTATAGGGAAGTCCCAATGTATGTCTCTCAACCCTTTACATAATGTTACAACTAAAGTGATTGCTTACCCATGCGATACTGTGATGTGATTATCTACCATGGAAATGTAGCTCTCTTCATCCATGTTCCTATTGAAGGCGGTATTGTAGATTAAAAGTGGTATCCCTTTTTTAGTTTTCTTCATTTCTCCCATGCCGTCATATAACTGAATGTATTGCTTTCTTCCCTCTTCCTTCTCGATGTAGTTGAGTTAAATACTATTCTAATATTACATATGAAATACCTATGCTATAGGGAAGTGGCAATGTATGCCTCTCAACCCTTTACATAATGTTACAACTAAAATGATTGCTTACCCATGCGAGACTGTGATGTGATTTTCTACCATGGAAATGTAGCTCTCTTCATCCATGTTCCTATTGAAGGCGGTATTGTAGATTAAAAATGGTATCCCTTTTTTAGTTGTGATCATTTTTCCCATGCCGTCATATAACTGAATGTCTTGCTTTCTTCCCTCTTCCTTCTTGTTGTAGTTGAGTTAAATACTATTCTAATATTACATATGAAATACCTATGCTATAGGGAAGTGGCAATGTATGCCTCTCAACCCTTTACATAATGTTACAACTAAAATGATTGCTTACCCATTCGAAACTGTGATGTGATTACCTACAATGGAAATGTAGTTTTCTTCATCCATGTTCCTATTGAAGGCGGTATTGTAGATTGAAAATGGCATCCCTTATATTTCGTCTTTATGTTTCCGAAGCCGTCATATAACTGAATGACTTGCTTTTTTCCTTCTTTATTCTTGATATATTTGAGGAAAATACCAAGCTAAATATACATAATTGATACCAATTATACAGTTGAGAGGCAATATTTACATCTCAAACTTTTAAAATTTGTTACTTGTAAAGGGATCCTCACACAAGCGATATTGTGATTTGATTTTGTACCTGAAGGAAGTACTTTATTTCATACACGTCTCTATATTAGGCGCTGTAGTAGATGAATGTCTTGATATATTTGCCTTTGAATGGCTGAATGTGTTTCTTTTTTTATATCTCATTTTGATGCAATTAAAACGATTACTTTTTTATTAATACATATGCTTTACGTATGATATATAGAGCAGAGGCAACCCTTTGCAATATGTATCTAATCAGTTTATTTACCCTAGTGGTTTTGTGACCGGATATTGTATCCTGGGGTGGTAGTATTATCATTACTGATGGTATTTCTGTATTTAAACGGCATTCCTCATGTATTTCATCTTATATTGCCTATATTGTTGTCTTGTCTTTCTTTTCATGTACCTGTTGATGTAAATCAAAGATCTACTCCTGTAATAATACATATATGAAATACGTATGATATGATATAATTAAAAATTTACCTCACACACCTTTTAAAAAAATGTGAGTCTAAAATGTTTGCATATCAGAGCCAATTCGAATTTGTTAGTAGGCTATACCTTGAAGATGTAATGTTTTGTATTTTTGTTGCTTTTGAGTGGTCTCGTGTAGTGTTGGATATATCATTACTTAATTTCTGTAATTCTAGGTGCCTTCTATTCTAGATATCTGAATTTATTATATTTTTTGTCTTTTCTATACCCTTAGAAATCATGATATATTACCAATAGCTACATATCAACTAATGCTAACAAATATGACTTTAATTGCTACAGACACCACGTTAATAGCATAGTCCGTGTTTTGCACTACACACGTGATGAGTTTCCCAAAACTATCAACACGGTATAAAGCTGACGTAGCCACTAGGGCTGATGGTGACTTTAAAGAATTTACGGTGAAAATAATTGCTATATGTTAGAGGACACATAATATTTTCATTTAATCCGCCATAAATCTCAGTTTGCTATCCTTCAAATACTAAACGACAATTCTTTCAAGCCTTAACCTTTCATGTAGGCGTGGAGCAGGTTAGAGGATTTGGCAACAGAATACGAATTGAACTATGTTTAGGCAGAAACCACGTGATCAAGCAAGGCGACAGGCATCGGTGAAGAAATGCAAGCGGCCTTGACTAAGTACGTCAACTACAATAAAATAAAGTTATTTAGAGCAGTCTGCATCACTAAAGAAAGCAATCAAAGATGAATAACAATCTGCGATGAGTTCTAAACGCTAAAATGAAAGAATACATATCGAATTTAAATATACGGTAATAACAAATCTATAAAGGTTTAGCTAAATTGTTTATTTTAGAATGGATTTAAAATTTATAATAGGATTTATTTGGATAGTGAAGGAACTTTTGATACTCCTTTCGGAAATATGTATTTTTCTTAGTTCGTAAGATGATAAATGTAAAATAACTGGCAAATTTAAAGAAATGTAAAATTATGCAACTTTAGAAATAAATTGAAGTGAATGTGTGTTACCATCAGGTAAATAAATTGCTGTAGTACAATATAGAAAGAACATAAAAATATGTACAATTAGGTTTCAAAGTAATATATAAAATGAAACAATAACTTACAATTTAGAAGCCTGCAAACATTTTTCAAGATCGTGTAAATGATTAGTAGTTACTATGGAAACATTTTTATGTAATTTATATTGTTAATGGCAGTTTTATATTTATAAAAATTATTAGCCTTCGTTAGTTATCGGGTAATTAGCTCTCTCTCTCTCTCTCTCTCTCTCTCTATATATATATATATATATATATATATGTATATATATATATGTATATATATATATATATATATATATATATATATATATATATGTATATATATATATATATATATATATATGTGTATATATATATATATATATATATATATATATATATATGTATATATATATATATATATATATATATATATATGTATATATGTATATATATATATATATATATATATATATATATATATATATATATATATATATATCACTTTCACTATATGTACTTAAAAAGAATCTTACTTGGTTCCTGGATTTTATTGGATTCTTTGTTCTTATCGCCATCGGCACTGATCGGTTTTAATACTTTTTTACATTGATAAAAAAGTTTATGTTCCATTTCGCGGGCGGGCGAAGGCAGATCATCGGCATTTCCATCTTGGGCTAGGTTTTCTTCTCAGCCACGGCACAGCATCCTGGACATTCCTTCTGTATCTCCGGAAACAAGTCCGTCTCCAACGAAAGCTGATTTGCGAGTCCCTTTGCTAGCTGGCAGTTTTCCCGGGTTTATCGTTTTGTCAAGACTTTGCCTTGACTTGTAACATAGTGTCTTATTGAACGTTCTTTCGAAGATTTTTGATCGTTTTTTCGCTGATACTTGAAAATGTCACTTATGGTGTAATATGGTGATATGTTTTAACGCCATAGTCTTCTTCACCCTTCAAGTTGTTGTTACGAATTTGAATGACCGTTCTAATCCCCTTCGATCTTAACTTGCCCTTTTCCGGCACTCGAAGCTATTTCTTCCCACACTTGACACTTTTATAATTTTCGGAGCATTTATTAAGCCATTTATTAATTTCATTAATTAAATAAATTTGTTAATAAATTAGTTATTATATTTTTCATTAAAAATAATCTGTTTTTATTAGTTCTTTAAAAATTCTCTTAAACCTTGGTTGGTTTTCTTTACTTATATCTTCTTATTTTATTTTTGTGTTTCGTTTTTCATAAATAACAAGGAATTTATTTTCTTTTAATATTAAATGCTAGAAGAAAAAAATTATTTATTGATAGTCGCTCCATTCTGTGAGCCAAGTCTCGGAAGTCTTTGGTCCGGCCTTGTTTACTTGCACTTGCTTGACTGCTACTTTCCATAGCAGCGATGTCATTTCTAAACTTTTATAAATTAATATTTTAAAACGATTCTGGCTTAAAGACAAAATTTTCTATTTGAGACTGTTTTGGCCGTCTCAGTACCCCATTTCATCCCTTTGGTACAAGCGTTTAGCTAAACCAGTGCATCCCAGGTGACTGTCGATGGTGTTGAACTCAACACCCTCAAAAACCCCGATTGGTTATTTTCTAGCGATATTTTTAACTTCTGATATTTTAACCCTAAATCACCCCTTTGGTACAGGCATATAGCCACACCAGTGCATCGATGGCGACTTCCGATGAAGGCATTGTGTTGCCAATTTTCTGGCTGCCATATTGTTAGGGAATTTTTGAAATATACTTCAAATTTATGTACAGGAGGCGACAATGGTGCCCCTGGTGGAAATGTTACGAACTTGTGATATACAAATCCCGTTCATTCTCCTGTCAATAATCGTTTGGTTATTACAAAATAATTTTTAAAAATTCAGAACTACCATAGAATTTCCAAAAAAAGTATAACTCCATTAAAACATTTCGGTTTACATGTATTGACATTATTTTTATTTCGATTATAGCCAACAGGTGTTACATTATCATGAATTACTATGTGGCAGCCATATACGGCTGCCAGTTTGAATGCAAAATGGTCTCTGTATTGTTAGCAGATTATATATATATATATATATATATATATATATATATATATATATATATATATATTTACCATAAGTACTACTATCAAGCCTGGCATAGCAGACCTTCCTGGCAGCGAATACCCACTAAATCCTTCATTCTTTCTGGCTCTTTGTAGATCTGACCAGGGTATCACTGTAATAGGATTCTTCCTGGCCAGAAGGCCCTTTATTATCCCTTGTGGTTTCTTTTTCTAAAACGTATCTCGTTTGGGCTGGTCATAATGCTTGATCTCTATCATCTCTTGTTTCAATTTATTTTCAGTATTTTTGCGACGTTACCGTTATCTCTATCCAGGTGGAAGGACTTTACAGTATCGAGCCCACATTGTTTAACGGGTCTAATTGTTCCGACAGTGGTTTTCAGCGTTGATCTCTTCAATTGGTCATTGTCTGCACACAAAGAAGGTGTGTTCGGGGTTGTCGGGTGATCCTTCGCCACACTCAAAGCTGTCTGGATTGCCTACTTTCCCCGTTTTATATAAATAGACCGGAAAGGAACCGTGGTCTGTTAAGAACTGTGTAGTGTAGAAGTTTACCTCTCCATGCTGCCTGTTAGTCCAACTGGATAGGTTTTTGATTACCCTGGCTGTCCATTTTCCGAGGGGTTCCACAGACCATCTTTCCTACCCCTTGGCCAACGTCAATCTTCTCGCCTCCTTTTTGTTATCTCTGTCGTTCATAGGAATAATAATAATAAAAATAATAATAATAACAATAATAATAATAATAATAATAATAACAACAATAATAATAACAATAACAACGGTAATAATAATAATAATAATATTAACAATAATAGTAATAATAATAATATTATTATTATTAATAATACAGATAAATAATAATATTAATATTAAAAGTATTACTATTATTAATAATACTATTGTTTCTACTATTCTAATTCTTATTAATACACAAACTTCTATTACCATTGAGGTTTTTAATGTATTGTATAAGTGTATTAGCACAGAAACCCTGTGTTTTACTTTATGTATATTAGATTTATTAAAAGCAAACATATTTCTTCTTATTGCCAAGTACGACTTGACATTTTCATGTTTTATCAGTCTATATCTTAGATAATTAATTGTCTTGTTGTTTTCCAGGCAGCAGGGTTAGGGCATACCGACATTGTACAGTACATCTTGGACAGGTACCCGAAAGCCATTTCAATAAAGGATAACGGAGGCAGGACACCTTTGCATTACTCTGTCATTTTGAAGGATAAAGGCGATCTATTTAATTTGCTCAAAGAATATGGGGCGGACGACACTATAACCGATAAGGTGAGGTAAAAATTCTTATTAAAATAATTAAATTATAAAATGAATTAATTTGTTTTTAATAATATGTTCAACAAAGTTGGACTGAAAAGAAATGGCCGACGGACCACTTTTTGGTGTGAAGAAAAGTCCTACAGTTTGCGTCATCAAATTTGAACGCGACAGTATAATGAATCAGAACTGGAAAAATGGAAAGGTGTAAACGTATCCTGGTATTGAATATTATAAAGAATTTATACTCATGAGTTTATTAGCATTTGTTATATTTCTTATAGGTAGTTGAGATAAAGTGAATTATTTTGGTGGTGAAGAGTTCAAACAAGGCGCTTGTCGCCTCTGAAGGATTAGGAAAATATGTTAAGTCAGACCTAGGATTAAGGTAGGGTTTTAAAAGTGTCCTGGCTTTAAAAGTTACAAAAACTGAAACTAGAGTTCTGCCTGTTGAGATAAAGGTAATATTTCAAAAATACAAGTTTGTTTTTAAAATTACTGATTATAATATTATTAGTTTTAAAAATAAATACATTTTATAAGAAATAAGGTAACATTTGTTTTTCCACGCACTTACACTTAAACCAAAGTATTCTGAGAGGATGAACGCCAGTTTGTTTATTGACAATATTTGTGAGTGAGTTAATGTGGTATATAATGCTGTTACAGAAAGGCAAAACGGCCAGTTTCTACTTGCATAAACATCACGATATAGACAGCAAACTGTTGACCGTCATACCAGAGGCGCCTCGCACTGCTAGCATCGCTCCTGCGTCTTGGGATTGGCGGCTGCTCAACTTGGACATGGGGGACACGGAAGAGCTTACGAAGCCTCCTCCTTCGAACGGAGATAGCGCTTTCGAGGACATGGCCCCAGATGAGAGCCCCCAACCGTTGCTCAATTCTGACGAGGTGTGTGTGTATTCTAGTTCAACACATGGAGTTAATATTTACAATTAAAAACCGAATAATACAGTATCGTTATTATTTGGCACAAAAATGCTTACGATGAATAAAGGCAGAAAACTTTCTGAACTCATTAAAGTAAAAAATGCTCTGTTTCTTGAAGCTAACAAAAAGCAAATCTTGAGGACTATTATTCCACACCTTGGAGTATAATTGAGGAGTTGTAGGAAAAGAAAATATGCTTTTACTTGGAATTATTGATCGAAGCGTATTAATTATTTATAAACCTTCTTTGAGTTAAATATATCACTTTCTCTGTCTAAAAACTAATTTCTTAAAATAAATGCAAACATAAACTGGTATTATAACATAAATAAGTCACTGTATGGATTATGGGAACACTTTTTAATACTGTGTTCTAAAAATACGGTAGCTTTTGTAGTTTGTTATTTTAAATATATTTTAATGATTTTTATCATCTGATTATATTTATTTGATACGTAGAATGAAATTCGTAATTTTGGAATGTGTTCTGTAAAAAAAATGTCACTGAATAAACAAATATTTAAACAGATTAACAATATTTCCCTTTATTAAAAAAAAGTTTTTCATTTTTTAAGGTGCAAAATTTTAACTTTTCAAGTCGTACCTAAACCTCTTGTGGAGGTAATTAATTCACTGACTAAAAATTAAACTCGTCATTAAATTATTGTTTTATAGCACAGTAAATGTGAATTTTATTCTTAATTTAAATAATTTTTTAATCTTGAGACATACTTTAGCTAGTTTTATTTTATAATGTCTACATTTCCACCTCATCATTAAGGCCACTCGAAAGCTAAAAAATTCGATTGCATTCAATTTATTCTTACAAAGTCAAATGAAAAAACGGATTTGTTAATTTCAACCTGGCTTTGTAGAAATATATTTATTTGTTAAAATGTTTTAGTCTTTATACCTATGATAATTATCTACTTTTCGGCTAGGATTTATATCCTTATTTAGAGTAGGATAATTACCTGCCAAACTCAGCATTGCCACACTACTCGTTGACGCGTTTCGGAGAACGTCCACCAGTCAGAACTTTTTATCTAAGTTGTGTAGTTAGATAAGATTATAGAGGATTCCCATGCAGTTCATAAAGTGTACTAATGGAAGTACTCCGAAATGCGTCAATGAGTAGTGTGACAATTTTAGTCTTTAGATTATAACTCTTTCTGGCGAGGTTGCTATGTAGACAAGAAGGAAAATAGAATTGCCTAAATATTTTTCATGTTTTATTAAAACCTTTACTATTATAAGTGACACGTTGATATTTGATAATTGACGTTTTGTTTAGTATTATGTTGCCAAACTTCACAAATTTATATTTAATTTTTGCATTTTAAATATTTTCATCTCTTTTCCTTTATTTTCAATATTATGAATACTCATTGTTTTGTTACCATAACCATATAACCAAAGAAACATTCAATCGAGGTATATAATTATAAATTAAGAAACAAAATAACGCTAAAAAATCGTATAGGAAACCTTTTTTGAGCTGTAGGCTATATATCACTTTTACTATTTAAAAACCATCATTTTAAAAACTGATTTTTTCATTTGAATAAGAACGTAAAACTGTATTGTAACATAAATAACTCACTGTATGGCTGAGTTTAGAGTTTGAGAACTATGTTAACTTCTGTCGTTGATTAATTTAAATTTATTTTAATGTTTTCATTTTATCTGAGTGTAACTACATGATACAAATAATTTCGTAAGTTTGTAATGTTTTTTATTTCTGTAGAGAAAGTTAGTTAGTAACATTTTAATTAGTTTTTATTCTTAGCAAAATATTTGTTTTTAGGTGTCAACTTTCAACTTTTCAATCGAACTGAACCACTTGTGGAGGTAGTTTTATCCCTGGCTGATGACTAGCAAACCCGTGTTTAATTTATTGTTATTTAGCTTAGTAAAATCTTTTGAAGTTTATTTGTTATTTAAAGAATTTTAGTGATTTTGATCATTCTATTTTTTATGTTTCAACATCAAATTAGAAGCTATGGCTCTTCTAAGGGCTAAAACATTCTATTATATTCAATGTATTATAAAGTAAAAAAGGGTTTTTTAGCTTCAACCTGACTGTAAAAATATATTCAATATAATAAAATGAATTTACATTAAATATATATATATATATATATATATATATATATATATATATATATATATAATATGGTGATATGTTTTCTTGTAATATAGTTAATAAATTAAAAACATATAAAAAACAAGAATTCTTTTAATGAATATATTTATTCAAAGCTTTTCGCCGATAAAATAGTACCAGCATCTTCAGGAAAATAATTATCTAATAAAATATTTTTACAAAATTGTAAAAACAAAATAAATTTTTACAAATGAATTTTGTAAAAATATTTTACTAGATAAATATTTTCCTGAAGATGCTGGTACTATTTTATCGGCGAAAAGCTTTGAATAAATATATTCAATAAAAGTATTATTGTTTTTGATATGTTTTTAATTTATTGCTAAAATACAATTACATTGCTAAAATAGAATTACCCAAATATTCCTCTTGATAAAATAAAAACCTTTATTAGTAAAAAATTTGATATTTGAAGTTTATTTTTAGAATTTGGAATCATATTGCCAAATTTTAAATCTTGAAATTAAATTTTTACATTTTAAATACTTCCGTATCTGTTTCTTTATCTTTTATATTATAAAAACTCATTTTTGTAAATTAAGTTATATCCCTATAACTAAAGGCACATTCAATACAGGTGTAAAATTGTAAGTTAAGAAACAAAATCACCCTAAAAAAATCGTTTAATTTGATTTAACCTTCAATTGATGCTAACGTAGTGACACCTCGTATTAGTAAAAAAGAAAAAAGTATCTTGTTCATAGGCATTTGATCAAGTCTTTATATAACAGTTTACATTAAAATAAAATTTTTAAATAATTCAGAAAAAACAATATTGTTTGAAATTATTATTATTTGTACAATTATGATTAGAATCTCTAAAAAGTATTACGTATACTTCTATTTAGTTCAAGTGCCAGTCTGATTACAACGTTATGACTTATTTTCCCAGGGCTTAGAGCAAGAAACTACTGACGACTATCCCAACCAGAACTACGACATATACCAACAAGACCTAGACGAAGGTGTGGGCTACGAACCGGAAGAGTTCCAAGATCTGCAAGAAAACAATGAACCACCGGAAATGGAAGACTTCCCTACGGAAGCTAAAGACTTCCCGCCAGAAGCTGAAGATCTCCCTCCGCAAGTTGAAGATCCACTCCAACAAGAAGACGATAATACTGATGAGATGCCGAAGTCACCTCTGTATGAGGAAGTAGAGACGCCGAGTAACAAAAACGAAGCAATACAACCCGAAGAGGAAAATACAAACATAGAAAACGCCGAAAACGAAGGTATAGTAAGAAGTGAAAGTAAATTAAATAGTAACATGGTCGAGAAATTGATAGGAGGTGTTATTATGAACAACAAGAAAACTAGAGTTAAACATAAAACAAAAAGAAAAGATATAGAGAATAGAAATAAATCTGAAACTAATAGAGATAATACAACAAAAGTATCGGATAAAAAAGTAAGAGACATTGATGACAAAACAAATATGAACAAAGAGAAACATAAAACAAAACTAACAGATAAACCAAATAAAACTAACAACAGAAGTAATAGATTTATGAAAAAAACTGAAGGTATGCCAAAAATTATAATCGACAATAAAGAATATACAAACAATTACGAAGGTAATGTTAAAAATGAATTATTTACGGGTAATCAAAAAATTAGACCTAGGTATAAAAGTAGAATACCAATTAGAAACATTAAACACAGAACGAAACCAAACGATAAAAGCAACTTAGAGAAAGGAACTAAAATAAGAAAACCAACAAGTTTGGAAGAATTTAAAACACTTAACAAAGACAGAAATCCAGGATTAACTTCAATTTTGAATGACGGTTTGAAAACGATAACGTCGAAGAAAGTGGTAACTTTTGGTCCGCCAAAGAAAAAGATAGGCATGAAAGAAATTACGCGAGACTTCATCGAAAACGAAAGAACCCTTGGAGTTTATCCAAGAAATTTGGCAGTGTTCGCGAGCACAGGCGGAGTGAAAGAGTGGACGAAAAGGTTCATAGAAAGTGAAAAATCCTACGGAAAGTTGAAATTACTGCACGGCGAGTCTGTTCCTAAGATAATGAACGGGGTACGGTTATTATCAACAGATATTGATGGCCATGGTTACAAAAACTGGACGCAAAGGTTTCTTGAAAACGAAAAGAAGACAGGAAGTCTGAAATACTTGCGTGAGTTAAACTGGTATAAATAGTAAAGACACATGTACAGACACAATAGAAGAAACATTAGGCACAAAGCTGTTGAAGAAAAGATTAAGCACAATGTAACTAATAGACGTATTATAGATAACTAAACAAGATAAAGAGAATAAGAATACAAAGTCGACACATGCACGAAATATGAAAAACTCAATGAAATGTATAACGTAGTTTTTGAGTAGTTTAAACGTAAATTATGTATATACACAATCACTGCTAATATCATTTAAACACAATTTGAATCATATTTTTAAGTTTTAAATTTAGAATAATTAAATGTTCATACACGTAGTGTATATAGTTCGTTTTAAAAGAAGGTTACAAATGACTTCTTAAAATAGTTTAAGACAATAATAACAGCAAGGTCTTAAGGGAAAACTATTATCTTATACATTAAGTCATATTGTAGAATATTATATTCTTGTTGCGGTCATTAAAAAAGTAATTAGTGCGTATAAATCATTCTATTCGTATTGAAACTATGATATTTGTTCAAACAAGTCTTTTATTTGTTATGCTTTAACATCATGACTTTCTTTTACATAGGCCTACTACTGATTTCCAAGATAATACTCTAATTTGCCTTTGTGAGAGAGTATGATCTTGTGACAAATACAATAAATAAAGAAGTTTTGTGATTGGGAATATAAGGGACAATCAATTCATATAACTTTGCTTCATACCACAGAGTTGACTTAAGAACCATTTAACTGGAGTTACTGTACTTGGTACAAATGACATATTCCGAAATCCCACAAACTGGTAAACTGAGTTTGTAACTGAGAAAATGAAAAATAAAAATTCTATTACAATGTAAAATTTAAATATCGAAAAAGCATTACAGAATCTACCAAAAGCAGAACGGAAGAAGTATCCATTATTTAAAAGTAGGAGAGTTTCAGAAAACGGTCATTGCCAGGGTTCTGATGACATTACCAGGGATAAACTCCCAGAAAATACCCTACAGAATCTTCTGTCAATGGAATAAATTACTCTTTAACCTAAGATATCATTAAGCCAAGAGAGTATTTCTGGGGACTGTCTAGACGCTGGTAGTAATAGTTGAGCTTAGCATAATCACCCGATACCAACCTTATGTTGAGAAGAAGTAAATCTTTGCCTTGATACTTTCTCGAAATCAGATTTTTTGTAAATTAATATTTTTAAAAAAGATATTCATTTCGAGGTGGAAACAGGTGTCATAAAAAGAAAAATGACCTTCACGTGAAGGTCATGGACATTCAGTATCGCACAACCAAACAAATTATATTGTAAACTATATTAACCGGGCTATTAAAATCACATTCCGTGTATAAAGAAACACAATATAGTAGAGTGCTTACCTTATATATATAAAATTTCATCCACACTTTTATTTCTTAAGCATTTGTATGCATAACCCACTAGTTTTTAGTTCTCTGAACAAATGGGCCAAAAGTAATGGCAAACTTCAGACAGTTTACATATAGATTAACATTTTTTTTAATATTTTAACTTCTAAATTCAAGTTACATATGCTTTTTTTTAGAAAGATGTGATAAATTAAGAGACATAAATGAGGTATAATAGAAAACAAATATTTATCTGCACTGTCTAGCAACCAGCTCGTAATCTTTTTGTTTACAAAACGATGTTATTTTTCAGAACACATATTAATCCTTTCACCGTTTACTCTTTCTGGAAAATGTTTTAGTACTGTATATACATGGTTACAGATGTTGTTCTATAACCTAAACTTAAACTTATAAAAAAGGATTATTCATTTTAAATGAGTTTTTCTACTTTTTACAAACAATATTTTAATTGTTATATTGTTTTATATATAATCATTGTTTAGTTGAGTTATATAAAAAACAAGGTATGTTAGCAAGGAAATCGCTCGTATTTCTTCTGTTTAGAAAACGTATTTAATTTCTCAGAAAAAAACATTATTGCTATCAAACAAACATTACTGCTGTTGAACGAACTTTATTGCTGAAAAACTGATGTTATTAGTGGCTAACAAAAATCATTGTTACCGAATCGAGATAAATACTGACTAATAAACATTATCGCTGCCGAAAAAACACAATTGCTGCCGACCAAACATTATTATTGCCTAACAAACGTCAATGCTCTGAGTGAACATTATTGCTGCCGAACAATCATTTTGCTATTTTACAAACATAGCAGCAGACTAAACATTATTGTTACCGAAAAATCATATTTGCTGCCGTACAAACACTGTAGGAGACCAAACAATATTGCTACCGAACAATAATTGTTGGCGCCGTACAAACACAGCAGCAGACCAAACATATTTGCTTCCGAACAATCATTTTGCTAAATTACAAACATTGCAGCAGACTAAACATTATTGTTACCGAAAAACCATTGTTACTGCCGAACAAACATATCAGCAGACCAAACATTATTGTTGCCGAACAATCATATTTGCTGCCGTACAAACATATCAGCAGACCGAACATTATTGCTGCCGAACATTCATATTTGCTGCCGTACAAACACTGTAGGAGACCAAACAATATTGCTACCGAACAATCATTGTTGGCGCCGTACAAACACAGCAGCAGACCAAACATTATTGTTACCGAAAAACCATTGTTACTGCCGAACAAACATATCAGCAGACCAAACATTATTGTTGCCGAACAATCATATTTGCTGCCGTACAAACATATCAGCAGAACGAACATTATTGCTGCCGAACATTCATATTTGCTGCCGTACAAACACTGTAGGAGACCAAACAATATTGCTACCGAACAATCATTGTTGGCGCCGTACAAACACAGCAGCAGACCAAACATTATTGTTGCCGAACAATCATATTTGCTGCCGTACAAACATATCAGCAGACCGAACATTATTGCTGCCGAACATTCATATTTGCTGCCGTACAAACACTGTAGGAGACCAAACAATATTGCTACCGAACAATCATTGTTGGCGCCGTACAAACACAGCAGCAGACCAAACATTATTGTTGCCGAACAATCATATTTGCTGCCGTACAAACACTGTAGGAGACCAAACATTATTGCTACCGAACAATCATTGTTGCTGCTGTGCAAACATAGCAGCAGACCAAACATTATTGCTGCCGAACAATCATATTTGCTGCCGTACAAACATTGTAGCCGACTAAACATTATTTCGCTAATAATTCGATAATAATTGACTTTATTATCTTTATTTCATGTAAATATTCACAGTAATAAGTTTTGTTAAAAGGTTTTTTTTTTAAACCGAACGATCTTTTATTTTCTATAAAATTATAAACGTAGCCTCTACCACTTTTAGGATATTCCATTGCCAAAACGTTATTCCTTTGGTAGTAACTTACAATAGATAACGGTTACTTATTTAACTTTCGTATCTACTATACAATTAGTATGTTGCGTTGTAAAATTGAGTTAACTGCACGAAGTACTTTCCACGAAACTGAAATTCTTAAAATTTTCATTTGATACTATGTAAGTAATAAATAATATCCACTTCGAACTCTATCTGAAAGCTATAATTCTACTTTGGTTTACTTCCAAGATCTACTCAGAAATTAATATTTAAGTACGAAAACTTTTTCGTTTTTTTCTAGTTAAAAACAGGTATACCTCAGTTGCTATGATTATCAGCCGGCATACTCGATTTTAAAAATATATTCCCTGAACTGAAATTTGAATCGCTCATTTTCCAGCTCTCCCAATTTCATTATCTACGCTTTTCTATTTCATCGATTCTGTTTAAACTCTTCGCAAGATTGTAAGTCTTTGCATCTATTTTTCCTATCAACATTTTCTTAGTCAACGTAAGGTACTTTGAGACTTAAAGAAAGTTCTGGGTTATAGTCAGAATCTAAATCTTGTTTTACTAAAGTTAGGTGATAAAAATGCAGAGGAAATAATGTTTTCCTGATACTAGAAAGGAGAAGAAACTCATGACTTGTTTAGTAGGGTCGCATATTTGAAGAAGGTGTCTCTTTGCAAGTCAAAGTGACACGCAAACCAAAAGATGTTATTATTGACATTTTAGCAATTGTATATATATATGATGAATAGTTATTATCTGGAGTACATCCTTTCATTCTGCAGTCCATAAATTCGCAGTTCCGACGTTTCGCTAGAATATCATCCAGCATTGACGAGGTGAACCCAACAACAGTAGAAGAGCGAGTCTACTGTGTATATATATATATATATATATATATATATATATATATATATATATATATATATATATACATATATATATATATATATATATATACGAAAGTAGTGTAAATTACCCTCTGTGGCTATATTTTAATTTATAAAACAGAAGTATAAGTTATCCATTATTGTACACTCATTTATGTTTTTTACTGCATGCTCGCCCCAGGTAGACGTCATCAGATATCTATTTTTAGAGGTTTGTCATATATTGAAATATATACGTCATCGAATAGGTTAATATAACCGATGTGACGTCTGGCAACTGAACCGTTACTAACTACCTATATTGCATTCATTACTGAAACACATATATTTATCTTTCTCAATGCATTGGCTAATATAAATGTACATATTATGAATAGGATTACATTTTATGCAATAGTTTTTACTTATTATGGAATTTTCCACTACGCAGTGAAAAAACCCCTTTACCATTAGTGTACAAGATACGTCACTCCTTGTCAATGTTTAGAGTAGTTCTTGATTGATAGTGTGAAAAACTGTCACTGATCTCTTAAGCTCTACAACCCGCCTCAAAGTAACTGTACTAGATAGGAGTGTTGATAAATCTTTGGGAAACTACGTTAGTTTTCAAATGCAATAAATATTTAGGATCAGTGATAATAAAAGCAATAGCGCGTGCGCAGGAACGATCTAAAATCAATAGCTCATTAGGCTGCCATTTAAACCGTGTATCTTGAGGTAAAAGCAATAGCGCGTGCGCAGGAACGATCTAAAATCAATAGCTCATTAGGCTGACATTTAAACCGTGTATCTTGAGGTAAAAGCAATAGCGCGTGCGCAGGAACGATCTAAAATCAATAGCTCATTAGGCTGACATTTAAACCGTGTATCTTGAGGTAAAAGCAATAGCGCGTGCGCAGGAACGATCTAAAATCAATAGCTCATTAGGCTGACATTTAAACCGTGTATCTTGAGGTAAAAGCAATAGCGCGTGCGCAGGAACGATCTAAAATCAATAGCTCATTAGGCTGACATTTAAACCGTGTATCTTGAGGTAAAAGCAATAGCGCGTGCGCAGGAACGATCTAAAATCAATAGCTCATTAGGCTGACATTTAAACCGTGTATCTTGAGGTAAAAGCAATAGCGCGTGCGCAGGAACGATCTAAAATCAATAGCTCATTAGGCTGACATTTAAACCGTGTATCTTGAGGTAAAAGCAAAAGCGCGTGCGCAGGGACGATCTAAAATCAATAGCTCATTAGGCTGACATTTAAACCGTGTATCTTGAGGTAAAAGCAATAGCGCGTGCGCAGGAACGATCTAAAATCAATAGCTCATTAGGCTGACATTTAAACCGTGTATCTTGAGGTAAAAGCAAAAGCGCGTGCGCAGGGACGATCTAAAATCAATAGCTCATTAGGCTGCCATTTAAACCGTGTATCTTGAGGTAAAAGCAATAGCGCGTGCGCAGGAACGATCTAAAATCAATAGCTCATTAGGCTGACATTTAAACCGTGTATCTTGAGGTAAAAGCAATAGCGCGTGCGCAGGAACGATCTAAAATCAATAGCTCATTAGGCTGACATTTAAACCGTGTATCTTGAGGTAAAAGCAATAGCGCGTGCGCAGGAACGATCTAAAATCAATAGCTCATTAGGCTGACATTTAAACCGTGTATCTTGAGGTAAAAGCAAAAGCGCGTGCGCAGGGACGATCTAAAATCAATAGCTCATTAGGCTGACATTTAAACCGTGTATCTTGAGGTAAAAGCAATAGAACGCGCAGGAATGATATAAAATCAATAGCTCATTAGGCTGACATTTAAACCGTGTATCTTGAGGTAAAAGCAAAAGCGCGTGCGCAGGGACGATCTAAAATCAATAGCTCATTAGGCTGACATTTAAACCGTGTATCTTGAGGTAAAAGCAATAGAACGCGCAGGAATGATATAAAATCAATAGCTCATTAGGCTGCCATTTAAACCGTGTATCTTGAGGTAAAAGCAATAGCGCGTGCGCAGGAACGATCTAAAATCAATAGCTCATTAGGCTGACATTTAAACCGTGTATCTTGAGGTAAAAGCAATAGCGCGTGCGCAGGAACGATCTAAAATCAATAGCTCATTAGGCTGACATTTAAACCGTGTATCTTGAGGTAAAAGCAATAGCGCGTGCGCAGGAACGATCTAAAATCAATAGCTCATTAGGCTGACATTTAAACCGTGTATCTTGAGGTAAAAGCAAAAGCGCGTGCGCAGGGACGATCTAAAATCAATAGCTCATTAGGCTGACATTTAAACCGTGTATCTTGAGGTAAAAGCAAAAGCGCGTGCGCAGGGACGATCTAAAATCAATAGCTCATTAGGCTGACATTTAAACCGTGTATCTTGAGGTAAAGGCAATAGAACGCGCAGGAATGATATAAAATCAATAGCTCATTAGGCTGACATTTAAACCGTGTATCTTGAGGTAAAAGCAAAAGCGCGTGCGCAGGGACGATCTAAAATCAATAGCTCATTAGGCTGACATTTAAACCGTGTATCTTGAGGTAAAAGCAAAAGCGCGTGCGCAGGGACGATCTAAAATCAATAGCTCATTAGGCTGACATTTAAACCGTGTATCTTGAGGTAAAAGCAAAAGCGCGTGCGCAGGGACGATCTAAAATCAATAGCTCATTAGGCTGACATTTAAACCGTGTATCTTGAGGTAAAAGCAAAAGCGCGTGCGCAGGGACGATCTAAAATCAATAGCTCATTAGGCTGACATTTAAACCGTGTATCTTGAGGTAAAAGCAATAGAACGCGCAGGAATGATATAAAATCAATAGCTCATTAGGCTGACATTTAAACCGTGTATCTTGAGGTAAAAGCAAAAGCGCGTGCGCAGGGACGATCTAAAATCAATAGCTCATTAGGCTGACATTTAAACCGTGTATCTTGAGGTAAAAGCAAAAGCGCGTGCGCAGGGACGATCTAAAATCAATAGCTCATTAGGCTGACATTTAAACCGTGTATCTTGAGGTAAAAGCAAAAGCGCGTGCGCAGGGACGATCTAAAATCAATAGCTCATTAGGCTGACATTTAAACCGTGTATCTTGAGGTAAAAGCAATAGCGCGTGCGCAGGAACGATCTAAAATCAATAGCTCATTAGGCTGACATTTAAACCGTGTATCTTGAGGTAAAAGCAAAAGCGCGTGCGCAGGGACGATCTAAAATCAATAGCTCATTAGGCTGACATTTAAACCGTGTATCTTGAGGTAAAAGCAAAAGCGCGTGCGCAGGGACGATCTAAAATCAATAGCTCATTAGGCTGACATTTAAACCGTGTATCTTGAGGTAAAAGCAATAGAACGCGCAGGAATGATATAAAATCAATAGCTCATTAGGCTGACATTTAAACCGTGTATCTTGAGGTAAAAGCAAAAGCGCGTGCGCAGGGACGATCTAAAATCAATAGCTCATTAGGCTGACATTTAAACCGTGTATCTTGAGGTAAAAGCAAAAGCGCGTGCGCAGGGACGATCTAAAATCAATAGCTCATTAGGCTGACATTTAAACCGTGTATCTTGAGGTAAAAGCAAAAGCGCGTGCGCAGGGACGATCTAAAATCAATAGCTCATTAGGCTGACATTTAAACCGTGTATCTTGAGGTAAAAGCAAAAGCGCGTGCGCAGGGACGATCTAAAATCAATAGCTCATTAGGCTGACATTTAAACCGTGTATCTTGAGGTAAAAGCAATAGAACGCGCAGGAATGATATAAAATCAATAGCTCATTAGGCTGACATTTAAACCGTGTATCTTGAGGTAAAAGCAAAAGCGCGTGCGCAGGGACGATCTAAAATCAATAGCTCATTAGGCTGACATTTAAACCGTGTATCTTGAGGTAAAAGCAAAAGCGCGTGCGCAGGGACGATCTAAAATCAATAGCTCATTAGGCTGACATTTAAACCGTGTATCTTGAGGTAAAAGCAATAGCGCGTGCGCAGGAACGATCTAAAATCAATAGCTCATTAGGCTGACATTTAAACCGTGTATCTTGAGGTAAAAGCAATAGCGCGTGCGCAGGAACGATCTAAAATCAATAGCTCATTAGGCTGACATTTAAACCGTGTATCTTGAGGTAAAAGCAAAAGCGCGTGCGCAGGGACGATCTAAAATCAATAGCTCATTAGGCTGACATTTAAACCGTGTATCTTGAGGTAAAAGCAAAAGCGCGTGCGCAGGGACGATCTAAAATCAATAGCTCATTAGGCTGACATTTAAACCGTGTATCTTGAGGTAAAAGCAATAGAACGCGCAGGAATGATATAAAATCAATAGCTCATTAGGCTGACATTTAAACCGTGTATCTTGAGGTAAAAGCAAAAGCGCGTGCGCAGGGACGATCTAAAATCAATAGCTCATTAGGCTGACATTTAAACCGTGTATCTTGAGGTAAAAGCAAAAGCGCGTGCGCAGGGACGATCTAAAATCAATAGCTCATTAGGCTGACATTTAAACCGTGTATCTTGAGGTAAAAGCAAAAGCGCGTGCGCAGGGACGATCTAAAATCAATAGCTCATTAGGCTGACATTTAAACCGTGTATCTTGAGGAAAAAGCAAATTGCTTTTTTAATAATTTAATAATGAATGATGAGTGTAAGAATAGTTTGTTTGTGTCTAAAGCGAAAGATAATTTAAGACATCAGACGATAAAGGTTTCCGTATATATGAATATATTTACAATTTAAAGTAAGTTTAGTTTATTCAGTGGAATGAGATAATGAGAGGGAGAGATACTCAGTAGTTAATTTTAAGCGATGGAAACGTAATTTTTGAGGATATATGTGTGTACATAGCTATTTGTATATACAGGTACATATATTTAATGGATATAGATGTGTATATAGTTATTTGTATGTAAAAGTATATATATTTATTTACATATGTAGAATTCTATCTAAGTATATATGCGAGCGTGAATGTACACCTAGCGAATATGTGTGCATGTGCAAGAGAGAAATAATTTATGTAAGGTATAAATAAATAACAAACTATAAAACATGTTTACAGGTATGTTACGTATACTATTCAGTTTTTTTGGATTGTTAATTGTAAATATTTGATTTTATTTAATGAATTGAGTGGTTTATTCAGTGGAGTGGAACACTTTTTTTTTGCTAATGATACGAAACAGGTTATGGCTTTTGTTAATTTTTAAGTATAAATAGATGGACCAGAAGATATTGTATAAAGTTGTATTACCTATCGCAATTAGGTTTAAAATTGACTTTGAAAATTCGTAGGTCGGAGGTTTGGTAAACAGGAAATGCCATTTTACATAAATTTACCACATCCACCGACGTTTACACATATGTTCGTTACTGTTACATTATGTATATATAAATGTATAAAGAGACATAGGGTTCTAATAAGGGTAAATGAATTATTTCAAAATAAATATTTAATATGTAAAAACCCTACTATTTTAGTTGATAATGTTTTTGAAAACTCAAGCATTTTCCATTGGTAAACCAACAAAGTGATGTTTTATTTATTTGTTTCTCAATTTGTACGGCTTTTTTGCAAAATCTAAATTATTTATTTCTAAATCATATTGTAGGTAATCCATGAATTTTCTTGTGTACTTAAAATCATAGATAGTTCATTTGTTCATGGTATCCTACATCTATTACATATAAAACGTGGTTTTCCATTTTAAGACATTCAGAATATGTAATTATTGTGGTCTATAAAGGATGGGAATGGATCCTGATATAGATATAATTAACAAAAGAAAATAAAAAGGTAGTTTCCCAGTTACACTCTCCTAAAGCATGTCTCCTAAAAGTGTTATATTTTTATACATTGGATTATTACTTCTTCAATCCAAAACATGGTTAGTCGATCCATAATCTTTACTAAGCGCTTTGTTGAACTCTACCGCCCAGATGATTCGTCTAAATTCTTAATTCTCTCCCTTCTACATAGTCGTCCCTGAATGCTCTGTTGTTCTTTACCGCTTAGATGATTCATCTAATGTTTTAATTTTCTCCTCTCTACATAGTTGTCCCTGAATGCTCTATTGTTCTTTACCGCTTAGATGATTCATCTAATGTTTTAATTTTCTCCTCTCTACATAGTCGTCCCTTAATGCTCTATTATTCTTTACCGCTTAGATGATTCATCTAATGTTTTAATTTTCTCCTCTCTACATAGTTGTCCCTGAATGCTCTATTGTTTTTTACCGCTTAGATGATTCATCTAATGTTTTAATTTTCTCCTCTCTACATAGTTGTCCCTGAATGCTCTATTGTTCTTTACCGCTTAGATGATTCATCTAATGTTTTAATTTTCTCCTCTCTACATAGTCGTCCCTTAATGCTCTATTATTCTTTACCGCTTAGATGATTCATCTAATGTTTTAATTTTCTCCTCTCTACATAGTTGTCCCTGAATGCTCTATTGTTCTTTACCGCTTAGATGATTCATCTAATGTTTTAATTTTCTCCTCTCTACATAGTCGTCCCTTAATGCTCTATTATTCTTTACCGCTTAGATGATTCATCTAATGTTTTAATTTTCTCCTCTCTACATAGTTGTCCCTGAATGCTCTATTGTTCTTTACCGCTTAGATGATTCATCTAATGTTTTAATTTTCTCCTCTCTACATAGTTGTCCCTGAATGCTCTATTGTTCTTTACCGCTTAGATGATTCATCTAATGTTTTAATTTTCTCCTCTCTACATAGTCGTCCCTTAATGCTCTATTATTCTTTACCGCTTAGATGATTCATCTAATGTTTTAATTTTCTCCTCTCTACATAGTTGTCCCTGAATGCTCTATTGTTCTTTACCGCTTAGATGATTCATCTAATGTTTTAATTTTCTCCTCTCTACATAGTTGTCCCTGAATGCTCTATTGTTCTTTACCGCTTAGATGATTCATCTAATGTTTTAATTTTCTCCTCTCTACATAGTTGTCCCTGAATGCTCTATTGTTCTTTACCGCTTAGATGATTCATCTAATGTTTTAATTTTCTCCTCTCTACATAGTCGTCCCTTAATGCTCTATTATTCTTTACCGCTTAGATGATTCATCTAATGTTTTAATTTTCTCCTCTCTACATAGTTGTCCCTGAATGCTCTATTGTTCTTTACCGCTTAGATGATTCATCTAATGTTTTAATTTTCTCCTCTCTACATAGTTGTCCCTGAATGCTCTATTGTTCTTTACCGCTTAGATGATTCATCTAATGTTTTAATTTTCTCCTCTCTACATAGTCGTCCCTTAATGCTCTATTATTCTTTACCGCTTAGATGATTCATCTAATGTTTTAATTTTCTCCTCTCTACATAGTTGTCCCTGAATGCTCTATTGTTCTTTACCGCTTAGATGATTCATCTAATGTTTTAATTTTCTCCTCTCTACATAGTTGTCCCTGAATGCTCTATTGTTCTTTACCGCTTAGATGATTCATCTAATGTTTTAATTTTCTTCTCTCTACATAGTTGTCCCTGAATGCTCTATTGTTCTTTACCGCTTAGATGATTCATCTAATGTTTTAATTTTCTCCTCTCTACATAGTCGTCCCTTAATGCTCTATTATTCTTTACCGCTTAGATGATTCATCTAATGTTTTAATTTTCTCCTCTCTACATAGTTGTCCCTGAATGCTCTATTGTTCTTTACCGCTTAGATGATTCATCTAATGTTTTAATTTTCTCCTCTCTACATAGTTGTCCCTGAATGCTCTATTGTTCTTTACCGCTTAGATGATTCATCTAATGTTTTAATTTTCTCCTCTCTACATAGTTGTCCCTGAATGCTCTATTGTTCTTTACCGCTTAGATGATTCATCTAATGTTTTAATTTTCTCCTCTCTACATAGTCGTCCCTGAATGCTCTGTTGTTCTTTACCGCCTAGTTGATTCATCTAATGGTTCTCTCCAATCTAGTCAGTCGTCCCTGAATGCTCTATTGTTCTTTACCGCTTAGATGATTCATCTAATGTTTTAATTTTCTCCTCTCTACATAGTCGTCCCTTAATGCTCTATTATTCTTTACCGCTTAGATGATTCATCTAATGTTTTAATTTTCTCCTCTCTACATAGTTGTCCCTGAATGCTCTATTGTTCTTTACCGCTTAGATGATTCATCTAATGTTTTAATTTTCTCCTCTCTACATAGTCGTCCCTTAATGCTCTATTATTCTTTACCGCTTAGATGATTCATCTAATGTTTTAATTTTCTCCTCTCTACATAGTCGTCCCTTAATGCTCTATTATTCTTTACCGCTTAGATGATTCATCTAATGTTTTAATTTTCTCCTCTCTACATAGTCGTCCCTGAATGCTCTGTTGTTCTTTACCGCCTAGTTGATTCATCTAATGGTTCTCTCCAATCTAGTCAGTCGTCCCTGAATGCTCTATTGTTCTTTACCGCTTAGATGATTCATCTAATGTTTTAATTTTCTCCTCTCTACATAGTCGTCCCTTAATGCTCTATTATTCTTTACCGCTTAGATGATTCATCTAATGTTTTAATTTTCTCCTCTCTACATAGTCGTCCCTGAATGCTCTGTTGTTCTTTACCGCCTAGTTGATTCATCTAATGGTTCTCTCCAATCTAGTCAGTCGTCCCTGAATGCTCTATTGTTCTTTACCGCTTAGATGATTCATCTAATGTTTTAATTTTCTCCTCTCTACATAGTTGTCCCTGAATGCTCTATTGTTCTTTACCGCTTAGATGATTCATCTAATGTTTTAATTTTCTCCTCTCTACATAGTTGTCCCTGAATGCTCTATTGTTCTTTACCGCTTAGATGATTCATCTAATGTTTTAATTTTCTCCTCTCTACATAGTTGTCCCTGAATGCTCTATTGTTCTTTACCGCTTAGATGATTCATCTAATGTTTTAATTTTCTCCTCTCTACATAGTTGTCCCTGAATGCTCTATTGTTCTTTACCGCTTAGATGATTCATCTAATGTTTTAATTTTCTCCTCTCTACATAGTCGTCCCTGAATGCTCTATTGTTCTTTACCGCTTAGATGATTCATCTAATGTTTTAATTTTCTCCTCTCTACATAGTTGTCCCTGAATGCTCTATTGTTCTTTACCGCTTAGATGATTCATCTAATGTTTTAATTTTCTCCTCTCTACATAGTCGTCCCTTAATGCTCTATTATTCTTTACCGCTTAGATGATTCATCTAATGTTTTAATTTTCTCCTCTCTACATAGTTGTCCCTTAATGCTCTATTATTCTTTACCGCTTAGATGATTCATCTAATGTTTTAATTTTCTCCTCTCTACATAGTTGTCCCTGAATGCTCTATTGTTCTTTACCGCTTAGATGATTCATCTAATGTTTTAATTTTCTCCTCTCTACATAGTTGTCCCTGAATGCTCTATTGTTCTTTACCGCTTAGATGATTCATCTAATGTTTTAATTTTCTCCTCTCTACATAGTTGTCCCTGAATGCTCTATTGTTCTTTACCGCTTAGATGATTCATCTAATGTTTTAATTTTCTCCTCTCTACATAGTCGTCCCTTAATGCTCTATTATTCTTTACCGCTTAGATGATTCATCTAATGTTTTAATTTTCTCCTCTCTACATAGTTGTCCCTGAATGCTCTATTGTTCTTTACCGCTTAGATGATTCATCTAATGTTTTAATTTTCTCCTCTCTACATAGTTGTCCCTGAATGCTCTATTGTTCTTTACCGCTTAGATGATTCATCTAATGTTTTAATTTTCTCCTCTCTACATAGTTGTCCCTGAATGCTCTATTGTTCTTTACCGCTTAGATGATTCATCTAATGTTTTAATTTTCTCCTCTCTACATAGTTGTCCCTGAATGCTCTATTGTTCTTTACCGCTTAGATGATTCATCTAATGTTTTAATTTTCTCCTCTCTACATAGTCGTCCCTTAATGCTCTATTATTCTTTACCGCTTAGATGATTCATCTAATGTTTTAATTTTCTCCTCTCTACATAGTTGTCCCTGAATGCTCTATTGTTCTTTACCGCTTAGATGATTCATCTAATGTTTTAATTTTCTCCTCTCTACATAGTCGTCCCTTAATGCTCTATTATTCTTTATCGCCTAAATGAATCATCTAATGTTTTAATTCTCTCTGGACTCTACATAGACCCACCCCAAATACTCTGTAGTTCCTTACTGCCTACGCGATTCATCTAATGTCTTCATTATCTTGCTGTTCACTGCCTAGGGGACTCATCTAATGTCTTTATGCTTTTTGTTTTATATATATATTTGGAGAGGACTATTCCTTTCGAAATGATCTTATGGTCTTTATCGAGATGGTCCTTACCGTCTATTCCTTTCATTCTATTCGTTCCCCAAACGATCTGTTCTTTCTTACCGCCTTCATGATTCATCCAAAGTTTTTATTCTCTCATAAACATGTTTTTGTTTTTTTTCTACATAAGACTTTTCAAATGCTCGGTTGTTCTTTTCTGCCTGTTTCAAATTGCTTCTTCGTTCGAAAGAATAATATGATTTTTTTACTTTGTAGTTTGAAACGGAGTTAAAATGATCTTTAACACTTGGTATGTCCTTTAGCAATAGAAAGTTTTTTGTGCCTTTAAAATGTCAGTTCAAATTTCTAAACCGCTTCAGTTTACCAATTTCGTCTAAATACCACCGTTTGTGCGGAAAAGCAATTACGAAATTCGCTCTTGCATGTCACCCGATTGTCATACAAATTGTGTTTGTAACAAGCCAACATTAAAACCGCATTACGTCAATAAATAAACACCGTCTGTGGAAGAGACGTGCAATGAGCGTCTCTAAATTATGTCATCGATTGTCAGTGTTTTCATGTCATTAGTCGTTAATGCACTGCCTTTGTCCCGTAAAACTTAATACAATGCGTGACTATAAAATGACATGCATTAATCAAATTCTGTACGATAAATCCAAAGACGTTTGAATTTAAAGTGGAAAAAATAATAGAATGCTCGTAGATAGTGATTTGTAATTTATACGTCGGAATCATAGGTCATCAGGAGGGCAACATGGGACTTCCTGGGTGGAAATATATTTCCTTATCTGTTATCGCTTACCATGAATCGTGAATGTTATTAGAATTAGAGGAAGGACATTCAGAGAGGTTCTAGGCAGCTAATAGAATCACGGATGCAGTGTCGCGTACCTGGAGTATTTACTCCCTATTGGGGGTTTGTATTAAACCTCCTTCTATGAAGAATGTTACAGAAGAGTAAAAGGAATTTTGTGGAACCATGGACAAAAAAATAATGGTTGCCAAGTACTGGAATTGCGAAAACATTTAGCTATCGCTTAGGAATGGTCATTTCCCTGAAGTAGGCCTTGCTCTCAATTAAACTAAAATATGAATTGGAAAAGAATTTTGCTAGACCATCATGAAGATGTTAGTGTGGCTCGCAACCATTTACTCTCCATTGGAAATAAACATTCGGTTAAAATGACAACTGGTTTTTTCAGGCTGCAATATGTCACTGTGAACCAATGAACTAACATTAGAACGGCGGTGCTTTGAAAAATTGCATTTTCAGGGTATTACATTCTTGAATATATAATCCCATGAATTAATTATAAATCTACATTTATTAATACGTTTAGTAATATATATATATATATATATATATATATATATATATATATATATATATATGAAGTTAATATATTACTATTTTTGAGTAATTTTATCCACCATTAAGTGCAATAATTTTACCTTGAGTGATGAGGCACCTTTCGGTCTTTGACCATTCAAGAATGGTCAAAGACCGAAAGGTGCCTCATCACTCAAGGTAAAATTATTGCACTTAATGGTGGATAAAATTACTCAAAAATAGTAATATATTAACTTCATAAAGTCAGTGCAACGGAAAAACAATGGATAATATTAAATATCAAGAATATATATATATATATATATATATATATATATATATATATATATATACATTATATTTAGCAAAAAAAATTGAATTAACTGGAAAATTATTGGTTTAAAACAATTAAATGATACAGAAATGCTATAAGTACATACACATGCTTGAGCGTAACTATAAAAGATTATCCGTAAAGGTGCTTTTTTTATTTGAAAATGGAAATGTTCTGAAACGCATCAAACAAGTTCACATAACAATATTAGAAATGACAAAATACAGATAATTTACAAAAATAACTGTGACATATGTAGAATATGACTATTAGATTAGGTTATTATTCCACAAAACTAATCAAAACTTAAACAAATCAAGGATTATGTAAAATTGAACTAACCGCTTCAAAGTTACTGCACTTTCTCTTATACATTTTATACTTAATCATAAAATTTATTCAGATAGGAAAAACATATCTGAATTTACTATGCTATTTTTGCAGATAATTTTTAAAATATCAAAAATATCACTCAAACATCCTCTACGTTGAACACATTAACGTATTCTTTTTATTTGTGTACTCTATGTGTATTGTATATGATACACTGAAACATCGAAATCGCTCGATGAGAAAAATATTTATCCACTATTCATGTTTGATTAGAAATTTGCCGCTAGGTTTTAGGTTTGGTTAAGAAAACTATTAAATCGAATTTCTTAATGTGAGATATCCTAGTATAGCATTAAATTACTTAGTTGTTGCAGGGTCTCGGAATATAGGTAGTGACCACTTCTTCACTTCAGCAACTGGTTAGTTTAAGTAGGCAGCTTAATTTTTGTCTAACCAAATTTAACCATTAAAAAAACCTTTACCTGACAACCGGATATTTTATACCATAGCTATATTACCATCAGAGCGGCATAATAAATTAAAACTGGTTATAGTAAAAAAAAAATTGTGTTAAGTTTTTATACGGTCCTACTCCGTACAAAAACCACATTATTGAAACACGTTTTGCCATCAACGCGGGGTATTCTGCTTCTATGTAAATTTTTAGTAGTGTAAATGGTTACGTTATATCACGTTAACTAGAGTCAGGCTGAGCCATAATAGACATTATATCACGTTAGGTAGTCAGGTTGAGCCATAGCAGACGTTATATCACGTTATTTAGGGTCAGATTGAGCCATAATGGACGTTATATCACGTCATTTAGAGTCGGATTGAGCCATAATGGACGTTATATCACGTCATTTAGAGTCGGATTGAGCCATAATGGACGTTATATCACGTCATTTAGAGTCGGATTGAGCCATATTGGACGTTATATCACGTCATTTAGAGTCGGATTGAGCCATAATGGACGTTATATCACGTCATTTAGAGTCGGATTGAGCCATAATGGACGTTATATCACGTCATTTAGAGTCGGATTGAGCCATAATGGACGTTATATCACGTCATTTAGAGTCGGATTGAGCCATAATGGACGTTATATCACGCTAGGTAAAGTCAGGTTGAGCCATAATAGACGTTATATCACGTCATTTAGAGTCAGGTTGAGCCATAATAGACGTTATATCACGTTAGGTAGAATCAGATTGAAATATAATGGACTGTATATCACGTTAGGTAGTCAGGTTGAGCCACAATAGACGTTATATCACGTTAGGTGGAGTCAGGTTGAGCCATAATAGACGTTATATCACGTTATTTAGGGTCAGATTGAGCAATAATGGACGTTATATCACGTTATTTAGAGTCAGATTGAGCAATAATGGACGATATATCACGTTAGGTAAAGTCAGGTTGAGCCATAATAGACATTATATCACGTTATTTAGGGTCAGATTGAGCCATAATGGATGTTATATTACGTTAGCTAGATTAAGGTTGAGCCATAATAGACGTTATATCACGTTAGGTAGTCAGGTTGAGCCATAATAGACGTTATATCACGTTAGGTAGTCAGGTCGAGCCATAATAGACGTTATATCACGTTAGGTAGTCAGGTTGAGCTACAATAGACGGTATATCACGTTAGGTAAAGTCAGGTTGAGGAATAATAGACGTTATATCACGTTATTTAGAGTTTTATTGAGCCATAATGGACGTTATATCACGTTAGCGTCAGGTTTAGCCATAATAGACGTTATATAACGTTATTTAGAGTCAGATTGAGCCATAATGGACGTTATATCACGATAGGTAGAATCAGATTGAAATATAATGGACGGTATATCACGTTAGGTAGAGTTAGGTTGATCCATAATGGACGTTATATCACATTGGGTAAAGTCAGGTTGAGCCATAATATACATTATATCACGTTATGTAGAGTCAGATTGAGCCATAATGGACGTTATATCACGTTAGGTAAAGGCAGGTTGAGCCATAATAGACGTTGTATCACGTGATTTGGAGTCAGATTGAGCCATAATGGACGTCATATCACGTTAGGTAGAATCAGATTGAAATATAATGGACGGTATATCACGTTAGGTAGAGTTAGGTTGAGCCATAATGGACGTTATATCACGTTGGGTAAAGTCAGGTTGAGCCATAATATACATTATATCACGTTATGTAGAGTCAGATTGAGCCATAATGGACGTTATATCACGTTAGGTAAAGGCAGGTTGAGCCATAATAGACGTTGTAGCACGTGATTTGGAGTCAGATTGAGCCATAATGGACGTCATATCACTTTATGTAAAGTCAGGTTGAGCCATAATGGTCGTTATATCACGTTAGGTAGAATCAGATTGCAATATAATGGACGGTATATCACGTTAGGTAGAGTTAGGTTGAGCCATAATGAACGTTTTATCACGTTAGGTAAAGGCAGGTTGAGCCATAATAGACGTTATATCACGTTAGGTAGTTTTGTGATTGAAATATAATAGACAGTATATCACGTTAGGTAGAGTCAGGTTGAGCCATAATGGACGTTATATCATTTTATGTAAACTCAGATTAAGCCATAAGGGACGGTATATCACGTTAGATGGAGTCAGATTGAGTCATAATGGACGTTATATCACGTTAGGTATAGTCAGGTTGAGCCATAATAGACATTAAATCACGTTATTTAGAGTCAGGTTGAGCCATAATAGACGTTATACCACGTTATTTGGAGTCAGATTGAGCCATAATGGATTCCATATCTATGTAAGGTCAGGTTGTGCCATAATGGTCGTTATATCACGTTAGGTAGAATCAGATTGAAATATAATGGACGGTATATTACGTTAGGTAGAGTCAGGTTGATCCATAATGGATGCTATATTACTTTATGTAAACTCAGATTAAGCCATAATGGACGGTATATCATGTTATATGGGGCCAGGTTAGGCCATAATGGACGTTATATCACTTTATGAACAGTAAGGTTGAGTCATAATGGACGGTATATCACGTTAGGTAGAGTAAGGTTGAACTATAATGGACATTATATCACGTTAGGTAGAGTCAGGTTGAGTCATAATGGACGTTATATCACGTTAGGTAGTGTCAGGTCGAGGCATAATGGACGTTATCACACGTCAGTTTAAGTCAGGTTGAGGCATAACGGGTCCATATTACGTTAGGGTAAGTCAGGTTGAGCCAAAATTGCCGTTATATCACGTTAGGTTATGTTAGGTTGAGACATCATGGACGTTAGGTGGGGTCATAGTGGAAAATTACCTATTAGAAAAATACACGTAATTTTTAAATAATACTTAATTTTAATAAAATCCTTGTTTATCTTTTAAAGAGAGCTCCATAGTACAATATATTTACTAAATATTCAGTTCAGATAGATTTGGTACAAATATAAATAAATATATATATATATATATATATATATATATATATATATTTATTTATTTATTTATTTATACACACACTACACTTTCACTATCTCTACATATAACCATTATCAAGAAATATAAAATATATCTAGAAATAAATAATTTTTCACACGTTTCAGAAAATCTGTCACCATCTTCAAACAGTCCAATTACGACCGATGAAGTGATTAGAGAAAAAATACAAACCGGAAGTATGGAACAACTGGCCGAAATGGTATTGCTGGGAGAGGGCGAGTCGTTGCTGAATTATCAGAGTGAAAATCCGGACGTACAGTTGTTCCTAAGCAATGTGCCCACATACATGGTAAGCAAATAGAGCTTGTTGCTTCGTTAACTACAAATTGTTGAAATGATTGTTGTAGAAACAATTTCCATTATTGCTTGCCATTCAATATTAACACAGTAGATATCACAATATCGATCAACGGCCGTTACGTGACTTATTGATAAAGACACGCACTGGGAAATTCAATGGGTTATTACTTCTATAAACAGTTGGCCAAATGATTCGTGTTTGCAAACTCCAGTTGTTTCTGACAGCTGATCTGTGAAGGTATTTCGACAACAATGAAATAAAATAGTTGTGAACCTCACGTCTGTGCTTCTCGATCTGTGCTTTTTTATTACATGTAAGTCAGAATGAGTTTATGATAAGCCTAATAGAGCAGGTAGTTTAAATATTATTTTTACCTTAAACATTTCTTCTATAGTTATTGTGTAGTTTTTATAATTAGTTTAAGTTGTATTTTATTACCATTTAAGAATATTTCGAGTTAAACTGTTATACATATCAATCGTTTCTAATTTCAAAATTTCTAATTTAAAAATGTTTCAGTTATTTTACTCAAGTAATTTTCCAGAAAAATTGACGTTATCGAAAAACATTTTATTACAAATTGTAGTGTCAAACAATTACAAAATCATTGAAAATAAATATATTTTGGGAAATCAATATACTGGGTTTGCAGTCAGCGCGTGACTTGTTATCGTGCAAAGAAACCATCCAGTACAGTGCCGTGTTGCAATGCCAAAGCAATGTAATATCTACTCTTGGTTCAGTCGAAGATTGAAGCATATGCCTTTTAGATAAGATACTATCATAGATTGTACAAGATTACATTGTACAATAGCTTTTCCAGCATCTGGACACGAAAAACTGTCCAAAGATTCGCTTATAAGGCGACCTTCTAAATGTTATGTTTTCCTTTTTCTCATTATTTTTTGATAACGTTTTTTTATCTTGCTAGAGAATACGTAAACTTCTTGTAAGTGACTACTTCCACACGAATTATCCATTAAATTTGAGCTTTTTCCAAGGTCAGGGGAATTCATCTTTATGCCTGTTCCTTAGCCTTGTATTTATTTCGACTCCAACTTTCTAATAATTTTCGTTAGTGATACACCCGGATAGAGAGTAATTTAGGAATGAAATAGTGTACGAATAAGCTAAGGAGCTCCTTTATATCTAGCACTTACTGGTTTTGTGTCCTCACCTGGCTATTATTCGTTATTAACTATTCAGATGTGAAGAGACCAGTAAAAGGCAATATTTGAATAACCAGTTGAACGTTCGTAAATTGTTAGTCATTTATAGTTTTCTAATGGCCATTTTGAAGACTAAACCCGTTGAGCTTACTGTGATAAAAATGATAATAGTTTTTATATGATTTTGTATTTTTCATATTGATTTTTATTTTTAGTATGGATTTTCATTTCTTATATAGAATTTTATTTTGTATATAGATTTTTATTTTTTATATGGTTTCAATTTTTTATATTTATTTTAATTTTTAATATGTATTTAAACTTTTTATACGGATTTTTATTTTTTATGTGTATTTTTATTTTTAATATGCACTTTTATTTTTATATGGCTTGTTACTTTTTTAAAAATTCCTTCTATTAGCTCACACTCTCCTTATATATATCTTGCACAAATATACAATCATATTAATAAAATAAGTTTCTATTCATTCAATCAAGATCAAATAAACTTTTTAAAAACTATAGTTAATGACAATTGATTAAAATACAGTTTTTTAAAATAGTTATTCAAAATTAAATTTTAAACATTTGGGGGTCCTATTCGGATTTTTCCTGGGAATCTTCGTGTTTCTCAAAGATGTATAAGAATTGTACTACCTTAAACTGTAACCATGGTTACCACTCAGTATCATAATAATTTCATTAGGAACTTACTTCAAAAAAATTTGTTTTATAATACTTGTTACAATAATTTTACTGTCCATGATGTTCGATGAAACATTTACATTCTATCTTAACAAAATGACGACCTTCCGGACTTATAGGTACAGTTAATTTATAAAAACCTTATTGAGATATACGACTTTCGATTACAGATTTATATTTTTGTTATATTATTTATGGTTGTATTATTATTTGATTGTTTGTTTTAGATTATATATTGTGTTTTTTTAAATATATTTCTTTATTATTGATGTTTCAATTATTGGTAATTTAAAATTAGTTTCTAGGCAGTTATTTTGTTTGGCGATGATAACCGACATTGGTTTTTCGCCAGGAAAAGATAAACTAAGAGAATTCCTTCAGTGTCTAGGTTGGCAGCTTGGTAAAATATTTGAGTAGGTGAGAGGGATTTTAATGACAAGTTTCCTATGTGGTCAGAGTATGTGACTTGCATTGGGCGAGTCCATTTGTAATGTTATTCTTATGTGCTTTGTTATATGGTATTTGTAAATTTAATATTGTTCTATTGTATTGAGAAGTAGATGTGAACATTTATTGTTTTGTTGATGTATAAAAGTATGGTTATGGTTGATGTTCAGGCAAGTGTGAGCTGTACCGTTTATGTGGTTAGTAAAACATGAAATAGTGTCATATTTAATAGAGTGTACATGTTCTTTGAGTACTTGTTGGAAGCTGTGACCTGTTTTCCTAACGTATAATTCGTTACAGTCTGATTTAGGTATACCTTGTTTTTTAGTTGATCTTTTTGTGTGTGTTTTACATTGCTTTAAGTTTATTGTAGTTTTAAAAGATATTTTGTATTCTGTTTGTTTTTTCATTTCCTTCTATTAGTTCTCTTATATATATATATATATATATATATATATATATATATATATATATATACATCAAATTTTCAATTGTTAATAAAGTCCTTCATTCATCCTTATTCATCCACTCAAGTTAAAATACATATCTTTAAAATTGTAGTGGATAACACTTGATGTTAATACAGTTTTTTTAAACAATAATCCAATAAATAAATTTAATACATTTTAGTTTTATATGGGAGAAAAACTCTTCACAATAGTGGCAAGGTATGTAATATAGAGTTATTTCATCACAATCGGCTTAAAATAAGTTAAAGCATATGATTTCATAAAACAGCTGATTTTATGTTGTCGGTTATTTGCTAGAACAGCTGTTTTAACAAGGTTAACATAGGCTATGCTACTTTATTTATATTAAATTGTAATTATTTAAAAATTTTCTGTGTTTTCCTAAGCAGGAATTAACATTAAACTTTTATTTTTAATATTTCTTCTTTGATTTTTTTAGAGATCTTGTTTGAGGTATCTTTTATATAGGTGATATAAATTATTTTCCCCCTTTTGTATTGTTTTTGCTCGTTTGTTGTAAGTTGCTCAATAGTTTATCAACGATTTTTATTGATTTCAGTGTATTTGGTAATTATTTGTGTTAATATTTTTTCTTGATGTCTTTAGTTGAAATATTAAGCAAGAAATCTATTTATTTGCTATTTTCATAGGTATTAGTTTAGAGAATGACCATAAGGAGACTATAAATATCTGAAGTTGACGGAAATATCAAATAAACTAGTTACCGAGATATTGTATAGTGCTATTTGTCAGAGTTATGTTTATTTATAACTACAAAAGATACGTTCGATCTATTTTATTATCGATACTCCATCCTTTTATTTCTTCGACAAAACAATAGTAGAATTCACTGCCTTATTTATGACTCATAAAATATCTGTATTATATTTTGCAGATAGCTGTAGAATACATATTTTTATTTCTCTATTCTAATAATAATTATTGCTATAATAATGTTAAAATATAACACCTACATAAAATTAACTGTTTTGAATTTGCAGGCGAAGATCGACGCCATACACGCGGCGACTCGTCAAGGAGACCTGCGTGCTTTGCAGTACACCCTAGACCGTCGCAAGTTTGCCGTCGCCAGGGAGAACCGATCACCTTTGCGCCTTACCCCGCTGCACGTTGCCGCTCTGTACAACCGTACATCGGTGTTGAGGTTCCTGGCGGGCAGGTTCCCGGAGACCATGTATGCGCGGGAGCTGAAGGGGCGCACACCCTTGCACTACGCGGCTACGCTCAGAGACAACGCCCACTTCTACAACTTACTGATTACGCTTGGCGCGGACAAAAACTTTCAGGATGAAGTGAGTAGCACCGGATATCTAGCTTTAGTTCGCTCAGAAATAAAAGCCATTTAATGAAAGTGAGTTATCAGGCCACTTTAACCAGTATTGATTGGTGGAGTAGAGATAGCGATGGGCGAAACAGTGAAATGTTTACTAAAAACCGACATTTAAAAGCCCCATTGATAATTTATTAATGGAAAGTGGTGTTAAATGCTACTGAAGTAGTTTGTTGAGTCGCAGAGCGTTGCCTGTGTTTAGGTTTTGTAAAAGATAGTGTTATAGTGATATTTATTAACTAGGCCTACTGTATATACATTTACTCTAAGGGGTTTCCTGAAATTCTCTAGAATATTAAATGCTGTCATTTCATTAATTGTATTAGTTTATTGAACTTTGTGTTAGGATTACCTGCAATTTAAACTTCTCTGCCTTGTACAATGTAATAACAAAGCCAGGTAGTCATTGATTACTTCTGTGCCAGAATTATTTTTCTCTGGATGTTGTCCACACAGACAATCTCTCCCTAAACAAAAGACAAATTTGATAGTCAGTCTTGATGTTTTTTTTCTTTCTGTATACTTTTCTAAGTAAAATTCATCTTTCTCTGAGAAAGAGTTTTAGTTCCACCTAGAGTACAGGTAGTACTTATTCTAATAGAACCGTTCCTTCCTTTTAGTTTCCATCTTTAATAATTCGCATATGTTTGAAAAAGAAAACACTCAACTTGTATTGGGTGTACTCTTAGTTTTTACACAATTTCATTTTTTAAAAGCTGATTGTAACAACATCGTATCTTTTCCGAAAAAATATTTCCAAATCAGCTCTTTTATACGAAGTTTCAGTGTGACTACTCGTATCTAATAAAATGGTTATGTCTCTTTTCTAATTTTTGTGTATTTTTATTTGACAGAACGGGAAGACAGCTGAGTACTACCTGCACAACCCCGATTATGTGACTCACGATCAGCTGTTGGCCGAGTTTGAAGGTCACGCAGGCGGAGAACCTTCAGCTGCAGAGGAGCTTTCTGATAGAGGTAGAGTTAGAAGCAATCTGTGCACTGTTTAGCGTCCTACATATGTAAACAAATATTCCTGAAAATACTGAACAAATACAAAATAATGTAACTTTTCAGTCTTAATTGCACAAACAGTTTTCGTGTGATTTTCATAACGCTTCTACAATAGGACAAATAACTAAACACATTTTAGGACAAATAGCCAACAACAAAAAAACAAGAAAAAACAATGTTAGATATATGTGCTCCAACCTACGCATTCGCATAGGAATTTTACAGTACTGCCACTAGACGCATATTCTCCACTACTCCCATACGTATCCCGCCTATCATACGGATTTTAAAAAGTATGGTGTAACTTACTAATGAGATGTGCCTAGTACACTCTTCCACTGAATTTTCTAGGAAATATACCCTTCGCGAATTGCGTCAAGGATAAGGTAAAACTTTAATGAGAAGATGATCAGTGACGTTTTGACTTTAGACGCTTAAGTTAATTAGGCTCTGCTGCAAACCAAACAAGCCTTGAAAAGAAAACAAGAAAGGAAATAATAGAGGAAGGTTAAAGATAAGGAAAATTGTAAAAAACGTAGCGTTAATGCTTAAAAAGGTGGATGTAAAACTAGGAAACGTTTAACGGGTATAAATTATCTACCAATGACTATCAGTGACAAAAAGTCTTCTGTATAACAGATTTAAAAATAAATGACAAGCCAGCAATATCAGAAATTTACTACGTACGTCCAGAGCTCCGTAACAAAAAGCTTCTAACATCTGGTCGGAGGCTTTTTATGTACTGGAGTGCTTAAAAATGGAACAAGATTAAAGCAAGACCGTTGAAGCCAATAAAAGAAAATAATAATAAAATGAATAATTTATTGATGATCTGTAAAAAAAAGAAAAGTAACATATTTTAAAATATAAGGATTTACATTCTGAAATTGCAGAGCTCACCTAAAATGTTTAATAGAAAGGATAAATTAAAGAGGGAAAGTGTTAAAAAAAACTCAAATTTTAGATATAAATCTAAAAACTTAAAAAACAGAAAAGAAAACATTTAAATAATAAAACCATTAAAAAAAATTGAAAACAACAATTTAATGAAAATACTTTAAAAAACCCTGTCAAAAATAAAAACAAGGCAAATAAATAAATGTGATCAATGTGTTAAAATATACAAAAATTTTAGTTTTTCAGAAATATTTTTTTTAGGTAGCATAGTATATTTACAATTTTATAAGGAAAAGTATTATTGATTTTTTTCTGTAAATATCTGACAGTTTCAAGCATTAAATTTTCTTTTCACAATACTTTGTTTAAATAGTTTAGTGAAGAAATTGTAATATCGAATAATCTGAAGGCGATACCTTGTAAAAGTTGTCACATTATTGTCTACCACTGCTTTACGTTTTGGTAAGTTTAAAATTTCAGCTGGCCGCCTATTCTCCTAAGGTACACAGTTTTACTCCATAAAGTTTTCTTTGGAATAAGATTCTAAAAAACATGAAGCCAACAACTGTTTTATTTCTTTCTTCAATTAGGTTTGATTGCAATCTGTTTTAATTTACTTCGTCTAGAAATTGTTACTCATATTCTACTATCAATCTTTACTGATATTTTCTAATATTCATGTTATTTTTAAAAATTGTCATTCTTCTCCAGATATACATTTAAATTTCCTGAAGGTCTTGTTCTTTCATCAAATCTTAGCCTGCTAACCCACTGCTTACAAACATTTTATAAAACTATTTTCCCATCTCAAGAATTACCAGGCTTCGAAGTGTTGCATGGTGTGTAACATGGTTTTCGAAGTGTAGACTTCTTTAGTCACGCCTTTTTAATTGAATTAAAACTATACAAATAAGAAATCAGATTTTGGAATGTTTTTCTAAGATTATAGACGTAACAATTGTCTCATATGAAGGTTATTTGGAGGTTATGTTTTAAAAAATCAAATGGAACTATCTTATTATTCAGAAACAACGTAAATTTAAAAAAAAGTAGAAGCTATAATGATTTATAATTATTACAATAAACTTCAATAGAATTTTTGTTTTTTCGATTAATTTTTATTTGGCTTTTGTTTTATTCTTTATTTTTACATCCCTTATTACTTGAAGTCGTAAAACTAAAAAAGTGCCTTGTTGAATAAAATAGAAGGATTATGGAAACAGGTGCTCAGTATTGTGTTCCAAATGATTCCAGTTCCAGGAACTCATAGAGGTTTTGAAAATCCAATTAAAATGCTATTTTTTATTAGTTATATCTGGTGATGCTATACCCAAATCGAAAGCGTTTACAGGCTTCATCAAAAACCAATTGTCAAAGCGTGATTCGGAGAAAGTATACCTTTTACTTTCTTGTTTGATTATTGAATAATTTAACAACAATGTCCCTGTTGTTAGCACCAATCGTTTTTCGTTTTCTATTGCGTCATATTTTCAATATATCAAATAAAAACTTTCTTGTTTTGAACACGAAGTTTTAAATTATTAACGGTAATATTTCATGAATATCGTTTGACAACCTTTAGGTATTCAGTAATAAATGATGTAATACCAATAGTAGATCACTTGCCCTAAACAATCAATCAATAAAAACCCATTAAAACTTTGATACACGAAAATAAACTGTGTATATTGCAATAACATAGGAGTAGACCAACTTTGCTTTTACCGTATGTAACTAAGAGCAAACTATATCCATTACACACGGATCGATTAAGTAGTGGATAAGCTCTAGTTATACATAGGTAGTTAATGAGCTCAGGGGATATTTTGCGTAAGAACATACTTACAGCCTGTGAGGGGTTTTAAAGAAATCTCAAGATGTTCTGAATAGATTTAGAAATATTCTTATAGAATTTCTTGTATTTTTACGTTAAATAACATTTGTTTTTCTGTTATAATAGTAATCATAGGTTAGACATTTCTGATACGTAAAGTACCCCATTTATGACCTAAACAGGGATTACAAATACAAAACCAAAAAAATAATTATTTAAAACTGCAGTAGCATCGATTTCAGAATGACTACTTCTCTAAATATATATTTTCTTATAATACAAAAACATAAAACTAAAAATAAATATAAATTTTCAGATTCACCAGAAACAATTAAAAATGTCATAATCGATGTGTTGTTGAAGATGCAACTGGCTCTAGGCATACACAATAGGAGTTCAGTTTTACACCTTCCATTGCTTATCCTCTTTCACAATGACATCTTATTCGTTTTGATAAACATGTTTTGAAAACTGTTTTTAGTACTTACGTATTATACGGAGGCCCCTAATATAGATACGTAGTAATGTTGTAGAAAATTACAACCAAATCTATCCTGATTGGATACTTCAAATAAATTAATTTGAACCAACACGCAAATTAAATGTGGAAAAGTTAGGCTAGGGTAAAGTTAGGTTATGTTACGTTTATTTATTCACATTTTACTTGGGACTACGTTTTTGGGCACGCAGTAGCAACAGTGCAATACACTACGTCTAGGCATGAATATAGTCTACCTATAAACCATCCAGTTAGGATAGATTTGGTTGTAATGTTATACAGCATTACTATACACCTATATTAAAATATACCTATTAAGTATCCAGTCGAGATAGATTTGGTTGTAATTTTAAAACAACATCACTACGTAACTTATATTAGTGGCTTCCGTATAATAAGTAAGTATTTTGAAAAATATCAAAATGTAAGAGATATAAATATAAGCCCGTAGCATTTATCGAAACTCATAACATAGACCTAGATATGTTGCATAATTTTTTAACTACTACATTTCTGTAACTGTGCTATGAGTAGCTCAATATACAGCAGTCTTTACTTTTATTCTTAATATATTCTAGTGCATTTTTGAAATAAGTGCTCTGCAGGCAAGATGTCTATGTTGTCAGACAGTAGACAGTGACGTGTCCCTAGCTCTTATACTCATGCCCAGTCGTGAGTAGACCTAGTGGCCAGGAACATTGGTAGGGGTTGGTGAAGGAAACACCCCCCCCCCCTAAGTGTTGCCATTTGCGCGGAACTACGTTGTCTTTGCAGTCGTAATGACAATTTTTTTCCAGTATAATAAGACAGTACTACTATTCTTGCTTCAGAGTAATAACGTACCAGAGGGTTCCGGCAGCGTTGACCAATGCCCTGTCCGCAGGTGTTGGTGATATAACAGCGTGAAGGGTAACCCCTGACCCACAACTAGTAATATTTGCTTAAATTCAATATCCGCTAAAATTATATCAGTATTTTATCTACATCGAAATTATTTGTTTGGATTTCATTCTCTTATTACATTTTAAATTGGTAGAAGTAATCGAGGGCGATATATTTTCTATTTTACGTTTAGACTTAGCAATAATTTTAGTTAATATAAAGTTTAAAATTAATTCAAAACCTATAAGAACATATAACAACGCTAGCACAAGCTAGATGTCACTTATGCTAGTATCATCCAACTTTAAAAACCTACAAATTTATTTACAATCGTCACAAAATATCTAGATTTAAGAGCTAATAGGAAATAATAGGGAAAATATAACCATTAAGGAAAATAGATTGTTAGAGAATGCAGCCAAGCTCAGCAGATTATTTAGTACTGAGGATTGCAGTTAAGAGGATTGTGGGAGAAAAGTTTAGATGTTTTCCTCATATTTAGGTGGTGTTAAATAACAATAACATTTTACGTAAACTGAATATCGAGAGGTTTACGTTAAAGTAGCCAGTCGTGTGTTCCTAAAGCCAGATCAGACAAAAATCCTTAGTTCAAATTATGATTCTAATATTTTTCCTCTATTACATATTTATTTGTGACTTCCTGGTCGTCGTTTTGGTCAATAGGTCACTAGTTTAGTTTTACTCCCGGGCAGAATAGTAACGGTTAACCGGCGCAGTATTAGCATTAATATATCTATTCCTAATTTAGTAACACAAATAACAACGTATTACAGATACTTTCGATCTATTTCTCTCTCTCTCTCTCTCTCTCTCTCTCTCTCTCTCTCTCTATATATATATATATATATATATATATATATATATGTAGCACGTTTTCCATTAAACCTATTATAGTAGCCTTCTCGGGATTTTTTCCCTATCGTAAAGTGTTTGTAAAATTAAACATAACCATGGGTCCAGGATAAAAAATAAACATTTCTTTTTACCAGATTTTCTTACGAAAATAAAATGCTACAAATTACTTGATCCTAGATACAAAAATGTAAAGTGCTAAGCCCATAGGTCTTCACCACAGAGTAATTTCTACTTAGTAATAACAATTTTCTACGGTAACATGGTAAAATAAATCACACAAATTGTTAATAAATGGATAAAAAGATATAACTTTAACATGTACAGGGTAGGCGTCATAGACGTATTTTATTACTTGAAAGTTAAATTTTTTGGGTTATACCTTCCCACACGCTCGCGTGCTAGCATACATACACACACACACACACACACACACACACACACACACACACACACACACACACACACACACACACACACACACACACACACACACACACACACACACACACACACACAAACAAATACACACACACACACACATACTCACACACACACACACACACACACACACACACACACACACACACACACACACACACACACACACACACACACACACACACACACACACACACACACACACACACACACACACACACACATACTCACACACACACACACACACACACACACACACACACACACACACACACACACACACACACACACACACACACACACACACACACACACACACACACACACACATACACACAAACACACAAACACACACACACACACACAAACACACACACACACACACACACACATACACACACACACACACACACACACACACACATACATACACATACACACACACACATACACATACACATACACACACATACACACACACACACACACACACACATACACACAAACACACACACACAAACAAGCACACACACACACACACACACACACACACACACACACACACACACACACACACACACACGTACACACACACACACAAACACACACACACACACATGCACAAACACACACATGAAGTTACCACAATTTCAAGGTAGTTAACAGTTTTGTGCTAATGGGTCTAGAGAGAGACAGAAAACACATGAATGAAAAACTTCCGAAAGAAAAAAGGGTTAATACTATGATGATACTGAGTATCGTCCATATTATTACATCATTATGATCGTTTGGATATCAAAAATATAAGTTCGAAAACCTTTTTTAAGGACAATATGTAATCACGTGTAGGTCCTAACTCCTTCTGGAAATCTCAGTAAAAATTCCACTCCTCACACAAGTTTAGGTTCAAACACAGTTCCTCTCCCCAGATGAATGTGTAATGTCGAACCAAAATTGCAAACTATAATTACAGATGATTCTAAAATAAATAGCTCTCCAAAGAAGTTTATTATCGGTCAACGCTTTAGTAAAACAAAAAATTGATCGATGAATTGAGACATATGCCCAAAGATCTTGAATATGCATTATCGAAAGTTACTGCGGAATTTGCTTGTTGGTTGTTAAACAGATAATGTCTGACACGTTATGATTTTATCATAAAACTTGGGAAATGTAACAATAAATTGCACTTACTCTTATACTTAGTGTTTAAGAATAAATTTATGAGAAAAAATTTAATCTCATAGTTATATTTATTCCTCCAAATCGTGTGTTTAATATGGGTCCCTTATATAATTCAATACGGATTTTTATTAACTGGTATTTCTGAAATTGTATATATTTGTTAAATTATTCCATTATTTAAATTGTACATGAAGTTATACATTTATTATAGTTTGGTTATATTTACGGGAGTTTCTACCTGCAACCTCTTTAATTGCAATATAAACCATTTTATAATTTTTTTATTACCAAATAAAGTTTCTTATATTTTGCAATCTAGTGTTTAGAAAAACTAATGGTTCTTTCAGTTGCCAACTATACAACTTCCTCTCGAAGGGACAATGATGACGTGACAATGGAAACGCTGGAACGCTACATGCAACAGCTGCACAAGCCTGCGGACGCCCCCGACACCATGCAGATCCTGCTCAAACAATGCCTAACCCGAAATGTTTTCGAACATATAAAGCTGTGCACGACCAAACTAGATCACGGTCTCTTCGACTTGCTTGTTCCTTTTTCCAAAATAAATGAAGGCCAACATTTCGGAACAATCAGCGTGCCCGATTATGAGTGCTTCGTTGTTTTCGAAGAGTTACTTTTGCCGTTGCTGAAAGGGCTGAACGGTATCAGAATGGAATTAGGAGAGCATCCGATGTCGAATTTCTTTGCCGACGATGAGGAGAGTTACGATGTAAACTTAGACAACACTGGTAGAATCGTCCAGGGTTGTAAGATCGAGTGTTGCAGGAATTTGCAGGATTTATCATTCCCGCTGAATCTGACGTTGCCTCAGTTGGAATTGATAGAAAATGATCTAACAACAATTCTGATAGAGCACTACAAGACCAAAGACCAGACAGTGATTCCAGAGTATTTCGTAGAAGACCTCACTGGAGCATATTGCAGCGTTAGCGAAATCCTTCAGACGGATTCTGAAATCTACAAACAGCTAGACTTCTACAATCTGTTAGATCCGGAACTAAATATAGATAAGTACAGAGGCAAGTATTGGCCTTATGGCAGAGGCGTCTATATAAACCCTAACGGTAACATTACCATATGGGTCAATATACAAGAACACCTAAAGGTTATAGTAGCGTCAAGCGAAGACGACAGGGCTAAAATAGGAATAATGTACAAAAAAATAGGAGAAATAATTAACGATTTGCAAGATAATTTTTACTTTAAAAGGGACGACAAATTGGGATTTTTGACTACAGATTTGTACTTTGTTGGAAACGGATTGAAATTTTCAGCCATTTTAAAACTATCTCATCTAGGAGAAAACTTTTACGAGCTTCAACAGCTGTGCGACGTTAGAGGGTTAGTGGTAAAAAGGAGGAAGGACACACTGTACACGGTGGAGAGTAAAAGGGCTCTAGGGTGGACGGAACATACGAGCTTTAGGAATTTTACAGCGGCTGTGACAAGCTTGGTTGAGATGGAGAGAAATAAGTCGAGGGCTAAGGCTGCCAAGCTCGCTAAAATTATTGGTAGTTTTATTGGTAAGAAGTGACCGTACCAATAACGTGTCGGCTTTGGGTTACGTCGAGTTAAAGTCATGTTTTGTAAGTTTAAGGTTAATTTAACAAGTTAGGTAGAGTTTAGTGTAGGTACACATTTTTATTTGTATTATATGAGAGCAAGGTAAAAAAGTTAGATGGTATAAGTCAAGTAAAGTTAAGGTTACCCTAATTTAATAAATGTTTAGGATAGTTAAGTTAGGGAGCTCTGGTTTGGTAGTATTTTTATACAACTAATTGAAAACTCATTTTTATACAATTTCTAAAATATAGCTTTGACAAAATAGAATAAATATTTCAAAACTATAAAATTACTTAAGAGAATGAGCGGGACCATCAAATTGAAAAGCAGTACAGTTCTTATACAAAATAATTGTTTGAAAAGTTTCAAACTGTATATTTCCATTTTTGAATAAATGATGTTAACACGTACCGAAACACATTACAAAATTACCTGTAAAAAGTGCAATAGTGTTTTGTTTTGTTAACATATTTCAATGTTACTTTTTCAATTTTGTAACCAACAGGTTAAAGTTTTACAAATGAATAAAACTTTAGATAAAAATCTACTATTTGCCTACCTTTTAAAACAGATATATTTTGGAAAAATACAGTTAATTGGAAGATTTTATTTCGTGAAAAAAGAAACATCTGTGTAGGCTTATGGACTTAATTTTAAGATCTTAAGACTAAACAAATATCAAAAAAGTTTTATCTTCTGTTTAAAAAGTGACTATAATATTTCACATTAATTTTAAAACCAGAATTTGTGTGTTTCATATTTCGAAAGTACAGTATATACAGCATGCATTTTAGACGTTTTATTTCCATGCTTGAGTAAAATATTTGTCTTTGTCCATATAAGCCAGTACATTTTTCGTTACAGAATATTAAAAATGTATTAACACATTGCAATATTAAGTGCTAAGACTTTATACGTTTTTTAATGTAAAAATAATAAAAATATATTTTAATAATTATACACGAAACCTATTTTTTATTTTTACCTTACAACTTTATTTAGGCCAGAAGAATGTGTAACGAACTAAAATCTAATACTTTCTAAAAAAATGAAATTGTTTTTATTAAATTTTAATTTCTAACTTTTTAAAGTATATAGGTATAAATAGTGAATGACCAATAGGAGACATTTTTTGTTGTATTCAGTACAGATTATATAGAACCTAAAATTACAATTAGAATTCCGGAGCACACTAACTACAGCTTAATTTTGCAGGCTCTTATTTACCGATTACTCACATTCTTCTATTGATGTTCCCAAACTCTTGGCAGTGTTATAAAAATGTCTCACGTGTTTTAGGGATTTAAAGAAATTATTAGGAATAGGTTTGTTAAATAAAAAACATATATGAATTACACGTACACTTTAAATAAAAAATTTAATACCCTTTTAGTATAAACTGTATTATTGTTTAGACAACGAAGTTTTGTACTTTTAATTAGTGGAACACAGTTTGAAATTTATTCATTTACAATTCCTTATGCATTAAATAGTTAAAGCACAGTAGATTTCCCAGGATCTTTAAATAAGTTAAAAGTTTCGTGTTTTATTCAAGCTGGTGTAATAGCTAGGGGCAAACCTTGCATGGATGTTCACTATCTCTGGGTATCAAATTGAAATTAAATTTTACATTGCTGCGATGAAAATACATAAATAAATCATAAAAAGTAAAAGAAGTTGGAAAAAGTAAAATGTTAAATAAATATGGCCTTTGTTAGAAACTGACAAAAATGTTAATAAAACAAAAAACGTTGAAAAACATTAAAATGCAAAAATGAAAAAACCGAGAAAATAAAAATGTCGAAAACGAGAAAATCCTTAAAATTTGAAAGATATGAGAACAAACAAATTTTTAAAATATATGTTTTTTCAAAACAAGCTTTTTTATGGAAAGTGTCTTTTCCTGCTACACTAGAGAACTGAAATTTTGTGTCTAAAAACGTCTATTGCCCATAATATACTTGATATTTAGAAGAAATATGCATATAAAATATCATTTAAAAAATTGTTTTGGAGTAGAAACAAAAATAGTTTTTTAGATAATTTATTCCAAAATAAAGGGATGTTGTTAAACATTTCTAATTACTTTTTTCCTTTTAAAATATTTTTATTCCGAAGGGAAAGTGAACATTATAGGTGTTAAAAGTAATTTCTCTGTGTTACTAACGTCAGATTACAAAATCCGTTTATTTTCGACTTGTCTTACGAACCATAAATGCCGCCACAGTTTGACCTACCTTGACTTGAAGCAGTCGTCACAGGCTCAACAAAACATGCAATAAAAGTAAGTGAATCAAAAACCTGCCCATTGAGTGCTGCTTCTTTGTCGTCGTCCACTTCAATGTGATTGTTCGTTGCTTTTGTCTTTACACGCTGCGTTCCCTACACGCATGAAACCCTTTCTGTTTGGTTTTAACTAATTACGTCATTAATAAAGGGCAACCTGAAAAGGAAATCTAAAATAAACTGTTATTCTAGTTGTAAACGTAAGGGAACTAAAACGCAGGGGGAATAGAAAAAAAAAACAACACCAATAGAATTCAACGACTAGTAAAACATTATTCCAAATGACAGAGGTTTAATCAAAGTTTGCTTGTCCGCAATAAGAATGGTCTTCAATGAACAGTCTTATATCGATTTGATTTTCAGTAAATAATTCAATGCACTACAAGCACAGACACACAATGCACAGATGTTTTGTTAGTTGTAATATGAAATGTCAATAGATGGCAATAAATGTGGAAATAATAATGGAATCCTTAAGAAAAAAATATTTTTGCATATTTTGTTAAACAAAGAAAAAGACACATATAAACTAAAGACAAATGCTGAATGTATTTAAAATGAATACAAGTAAAGATAAGTTTTGTAACAAATATGGTGGAGAAAATGCATATTATTGAAAACATTAAAAAAGAGAATAGAATTTGACTATAATATCTACGGAGAAAACCTCCCAAAGGATAGAGTAAGAGAAGGAGAGAGGAGAGAATAGTCTAAAGATATTGAGCTAAATAAAGATAAAGAGAGAAGCAAGAGATGGAAAAAGAAAAGATAACCAGATAAATTTGGCCTTGCAAAAAATGACCCCACTTTAAAATCAAAACAGTTAATAAAATAAACACGATTTATACAAATGAAATACACGAAATAAATAAGTCTGATGAATAACAAGTCAATAAAAATAAGTAATTTCTCATTTTAAATGTTTCTAAAATGAAAACTTACCTAATAAGACTTTTTTGTTCATAAATCTTACGAACACCTCAGAGGATAGAAATTCAATGTCATTTACTAACCTACTATAAACACAAATATACGTGAAAACCTAAACATTGTTATGACCAATTTAAAAACAAGTTTTACAATAAATCTTACGCTATAGGCTTTTCTCAGCCTCCATTTCTACCCCCGTCCAAAGTAGCTTTTCTTAGCGTGTTTCTTTAAACCTCCATCTGCTTCAGGTATTGCCTTGCACTCCCGACACTAAACCGTAGTATATAGGAGCTTTTTAAGTATTTCTTTTCAAGTAATTAGAATGAGACAGTATTTCAATATATTGACGAGACCCTAGAACCAATTATGAAAATACTGAATCAAGTTAGGCTCTTAAATTTAATTAATAAAAAAAGTGTTAATGAAAAGGTGCGATTGTTAAAAAAACACGAATTAGTTACATAATGACCAATTCCACAATGAAAAAAAATATATACTATGGTTTTGAATAGCAAGGTTTAATTAATTTTTACATTTACAAAGTCAATTAATTATCTAGGTTGACATGAATAATAAAAATAACTGTGTTGACAACTGTTCTAAGTACTTGATGGCTTGATTTAGATTTAGTTTGCTATATGTTTATCGTATATAAATTTATTTGAGCTGTCTTTGTTTTTATGTATCACTTTTGTGTTAGCACTTTCTTCAAAAATCTGTATTTGTAACTATGTGTTTGATTAAGTAGTTCTTATTTATATTTTCTTTGGCCTGATTTATATCTGGATGTTTCTACTGAGGTTGACGTTTTCGTTTCCTTGATTTTACATTCTTTCTTTGACTTGGTGACATTTCGCTGGCAGACAACTTCTAAAGTAACCCTTACCGATATTTTTCTTGACCTTGATTGGGAATAGCATGAGGTTGACGTTTTAACTTTTCTTCACCTTGACATTCGACCTCTAACGCAGCCTAAACCTATTTTACTGACCTTAATTATTTCGTTTGACCGTATAAGCCTTTGGTTCAACTTTTCTTGACTTTGACTTTAATCTTATATTGTCTGTATAATCTCAGTTCGCTGATCTTAACTATTTCGTTTGACCTTATAAGCATTTGGATTTAACCTTTCTCGACCTTGATCATTAACATATAATGTTACGCAGGTCTATTTTACTTACCTTAATTATTTCGTTTTTCAATATAATCTGTTTGTTTAACCTTTCTTAACCTCGACTTCAACCTTTATTGTAACGTAGTGCTATTCCATTTCCTGACCTTAACTATTTTGTTTGACCTTGTAAGCATTTGGGTTTAACCTCTCTCGACCTTGATCATCAACATATAATGTAACACAGGTCTATTTTACTTCCCTTAGTTATTTCGTTTTTCAATATAATCTGTTTTTTTAACCTTTCTTAACCTCTACTTCAACCTTTAATGCAACGTACTAACTCGACCTTAACTATTTCGTTTGACCTTGTAAGCATTTTGTTTAACCTTGACCTGTAACTTCTATTATAACACATTCCACTTCCACTAACCCTGTTTATCTGATTTGACATTAATGGCATTTGTTTGACCTTTTAGTAACTTTTCTTGAACATGACTAGCAACGTCTAATTTTATCCATTCTAATCTCACTGACCTTGTTTACCCAGATTGAATGTGATTGTTTTTGGTTTTCATTTAGGTGTAACCTTGATTGACCTTGGCACACAATCTGTAATGCAACTAAAACAGATATTTTTTTTCAGAAGTGCAGCAACAAGATGACTCCGTCATCATAAGGGAAAGCTTTCCAGTTTTCAATCAAGAAGACGGGCAGTACCTAGCCTCGGGTAAGTAATATAAAAAGTTTTACTCTTGCAACTTAATCGTAGATTTAGTGTCTGATCTTTCTTGTAATCTCAACACTCTCCAAACTTGCATTTTATCTGAATGTTTCATTTGTTTAAGCATCCGCTTTTCTGTTGTCTGATACTTACTTCTTCTTTAAAACTTACTTCGTTCTAGCTTTCCATAACTTAAATCTTTTTACATACGTCTTTTTAAATAAAGCTTCTTTCTGCCTTAGTACTTTTTAAAATTTCTTTACTATTTTCTTTTGTGTTGCTGTTTGTACAACAGTTATCACTTCCTTTGTTTCTACTTTCCTACGTATAACAGATATAAGCAATTCTCCATAACTCTCTAGATTTCAGTACGTAATCTTTAGTGAAAGATTCCCCATATACTATCTTATGAGTGTGTTTCAGAGGAAAAACAATAAAGTAATATTGTACTGGAAAAGTTGTAGATACTCTAATTATCGTGGCATGGTAGTAAAACAAGTAATAGAATCTTAGCTCGTTTATCGAAAAAAACACAAAACGGGTTGATAATATGTAAGTAGAATTAAAATACTGGCTGTAGAGTGTGAAAAGTGACAGTCCAACCAAAATATTCTTTCAGGAAGACGTAGAAAGGAAACGGTGGTAAAATGGACAAAGCATAACTAACCAAAAGTTGCATTTTTCGAGACCAGTTAGCATCGTGTTTTACGTGAAATTCGATTTAAGGACTGGAAAACATTTTGAGTACAAGTTGTGAACTTTAATTTTTACCTCTCTGTAAATACTGTGTCAATGAAAATTTTATATTCCTGTTCATATCTCACCTTCAATTTTCTGAAAGTAGTTTATTAGTGGATTCTCCAGCAAACTATTTGATATTTGCAATGAAATTAGTACATAATAAGTGCCTAAAGCGACTTTATCGAAGTAGTATGATATGATGAAAATAAATTGATCAAAATCATGAAAACATATTTGCTTTAAATCAAACTCTGTTTTTTGAACTGATGAAATAACAGCTGAGTATTTGCATTCATAAATGTTACCGTTGTTTTCTTTTCATTGAATACTTTTTAGGAGAAAAATTTATTTTAATTTGACAAAGCAATAAAATATAAGTTCTCACGTGTCTGATTAATTATAATGGTTCGTTTCGCTTAAGATGTCTGGTCCCTCGCGCGCTTGTGTGTGTGTGTGTGTGTGTATGTTTGTATAATTAAAAAATTAAAACCATGTCGATGAGGAAATTTTAAATTATTTCAGATAGGCCTACTATATTTTAGTTAATATATATAATTTAAAATGCCTGTAGTGAAATAGAAAACAAATGCACAATTAACTTTCAGTGTTACCGAAGAAATAAGTTAACCATTATTAAGCATGTCATGGTTTATGAATTAACTTATGCACTTGCCAACGAGAAAAGGTAAACTAGTAACTGAAAACACAGTAGAGCATGACGTTCTATGTGGCTAAATATTCTTACTTTATACCAGAGGGACAAGCGAGGACTGGGCGAAAGCTTAATTCAGTGAAAAATTCAACATACTCAACTGGATTAGAACCTGTCACCACAGATTATCCAGGACCGACCGCAGCGCTCCAGAATAACGACTGTCTACCACATAACGTGAGTGTAACTACTTTTTTAATTTAAGAACATTATTTTTGTTTCCTTAGCTTTGGGAGAGCCACTGATTAAAGGTTTAACAGAAGTTGCCAACGCCAGACCAAGTGACCCTGTAATGTACCTCGCAAACTACCTCATAACCTTCGCAAACACCCCCAAGGAACCTCAGGTACCAGGCGTTTGTTTATTGACGTGGGCTATTGTAAAATTTTGTATAGACACATCATGCATGAATAGATGAGATATAAATATGCTTAACCAACACGTTTCGGCACTTGCAATTGTCTTACACAAAAGTAAAACCGGCTATGTAGTTTTATATTTTGCAAAATAATACATTTCTATAAAGAAATTGGACATGTGTTTGAGTGTACAGTCAATAACATTCGCACCTAATGGCACATTAATATTATTAAAACAAGGTAAGTCTTGCCAAAGCACTAAGCATTTCACTCCACACAACAATGCTTTACTAGCGTTTAAGTCGCTTCACTCTGGGTTAACAATTGGCAGCACTTGACAAAGTAGAAGCTGACTCCGCCTTTTAGCCTTTAGACATATGTTACTGAAAGATGGACTTTAAGTTAGAGTAAATCTTCAAGTTCTGTGTCGCTAACAGTAAACATTGGTTAAAATGTGCATCACGTATGCTCGGAGACATAACTTCATTGTCAAAACATAGTATTTCTCAGGAATCGTCTCTTATAAGGAAAGATAACTTATAAAACATATTCATAACGTACCCGGTTAGCAGAGATTCGACTAACATAGAAAAGTAAAATGAAGATCCTTACGTGAAGGAAGCATTTGTCGCCTTCGAGTAGCAATTTTATTCTTCCAATAGATGTAGACCTATCGAGACGTACCTGACTACTATCCTAACTGGATACTATAATGCTGTATAGTAATGTAGATTGTATACTATAGAATATGTATGCATGAGTTCTATATATACGAGTTGACATATTCATTCGTTTACATGAGTCCTAATATAGTAGCAGAACTACAAATACGTATGTACGCTTTGTAAATGCTTATACTATTCATCATCGAAAAGCTTTAACAAATACGTAAAATAAAAATAATTTCATCAATAATTAACAATAACTTCAAGTACAAAAATAGTTTAAATTTATATATTATAATATAAATTTAAACTACTCTTGTATTTGAAATGTATATACTTTGTATATATATATATATATATATATATATATATATATATATATTTACACACACACACAAATACAACAAATACAGACACACACAAATACAACAAATACAGACACACATACACAAATAGCTATATATATATATATATATATATATATATATATATATATATATATATATATATATATATATAACTCAGTATAGGTGTATCTGTATGATAGCAGTGTTTATTAATAAACACTTTTAGTTTTTAACTTTCAAATGATAACTTTGTCTTGACACGTCGTGTAAAATTAAAGCGTTTGTGTCGGAGTTCAATGTAACTTTTACATACCTACTTATTTCTTTAGGTCTAAACCTAAACTAAACGGGTAGTTTGTATATATATAACATGTAAAATACTTATAGTTTATTTTAGATTTAAACAGCTACAAAACACAAGCACTTACTTTACGCTTTTACGTTTTGTGATTGTTGGTATATTATAGTAGTTTTCAAAATTTTAAATCTTTAATCATTGTTTATGGTTTTCTACTTTTAAAAATCACTTATTACTTATAATGTAAACTATATTTGATAAAGATTTGTGAAAGAAGTTGGTTAACACTTTGTCACGCCATCCACAAACGCACCAAGCAACAATACTTCACGCTTATGTATATAGTAACTGCACTTTGCAATAAAAATTTATTTGTAAAAATAGAATAGTCTTTAAACTAAAATATGACATTTAATTTTTCACAATATCTACTATAAGGCGGAAACTGTATAGCTTTATTCAGGAAAAATTACCCTACAAATAATAAATGAAGGTTTTACAAATTAGTTTTTAGTTGTAATTTGTTGTCTGAAGGACACGAAATAGCCATACCTTTATTAGCTATTTAGAAACGAAACGAATTTTGTTTTAATTGAAAAGCTTTACTAAAACAATGATGTAATGTAACATTATATTTTATTTTTATATATTTTTTGTTTTAGCCTATCCAGTACATTGTGGGCTAAATACGTTTTTAAAATTATGTTTCATTCAATGATATTATTTTAAATTTGTACTTGATTAAATTATACGGAAAGCTATGAACTAATGATATATATATATATATAAAGAACAAAAGTCAAAATACAAATAGAAGAATTATATTTGAATTTACAATTCAAAGCTTTTCGTTGGCTAACAGTACCAATTGTTTAATATTCCTGATGATGTTGGTAATGTTAGGCAACGAAAAGCTTTGAATTGTAAATTCAAATATAATTCTTCTATTTGTATATTGACTTTTGTTCTTTATTAATACACAAGAAAACATATTGCGATATATATATATATATATATATATATATATATATACACATCTAAAATTAGAGTTCTTTTATAGGCATAGGTTATTAAATGTGATGATAACCATATCAGCCTAGAAAACAACATAGATCATCTTACAAATACACACACACACACAGTACTCACCACACACACACACACACACACACACACACACACACACACACACATACACACACACACACACACACACACACACACACACACACACACACACACACACACACACACACACACACAAACATACACACACACACACACACACACACACACATACACACACTAACTTCATTAGACATAACAAAAATTTACACCAACACACCTATCAAGGAAATAATAAACATATTTAAAATAAATTTTAATAGAAAACAAAACACCAGTTAACATTACCAAATAAATAATAACACTAATAGTAACGATCAGATATCAGAATTGCTTGAAACAAAAAATACACCAATACACAACATCAACATACTAACACCAATACAACACACTTGAGCAACAGTCTTGTCCGTGACTCACAGCATTGAACAATGCACCGATTTAGTGAAACACGCGTTTTGCTGAGAAGTTTCAGTAAGTAGTGTTTTTTGCTAAGTGATATCAATAGTAGTAAATTAAAAAAATAAGATGTACAACACAAAAACTGTTGAGTCATGTTTATCCGTACAATATATAAAACTATAGTGAAAGTCATGTTTAGAAGTATGTAATAATACAGATAGATTTAGAATAATTTTGTTACAAAATTATTTTTGCTATTCATAAACATAAAATGCAATAAGTTGATATTAATGTTATGGATTTTTATATGAAATAAATTGTCATTATTTCCATTTGTGAGGTAATAGTAATAATAATATTATATAATGCAATATTCCATGATTGGACGCGTTTAAATATATTTATATATGATATTATCATATGATAATAATAACGTTTGACCTAGTTTTGTTGTCATGTAGGCAAGCTGGTTATTTCCCTTATTGTAGTTTTCGAGAAGTTTCTAAACGCTATTTAATTCTGAACAAAAAACCGACTGAACTATAATTGGTATTATTTCAGGAACAGAAAATGTTAATGGCTACGGAAAAGGAGAGGGGAGATTATGATGACGACGAACAAGCGTACGAAGAACCTCCCGAACCACAACCGGAGTTTCAGGAACCAAACGAACCACCTCCACCTCCAACTTCCGCTTTTAAACCCACAAGCAGGGTAAGGTTGTTCATACATTAGATGCTTTTACCGAACTTGGATATTTCTAATAATTAATATTTTAGTATATATAATACATGGAAAAAAACTTATTTAAAGTATATCAACTGGAACAGTATTTATAATCATCGAATTCTAAAAGCAGTTTATCATTTTTGTAAAGGAAAAGCTGGATAAAAATACTTCCATGTTCATAATGTACATAACTAATACGAGCAATAGCTTTTAATGAAAATAGTGTTAAACATTATTTGTAGAATTGTTTCGACAATTTAAAAACTCCTAATGTTTTTTCAAATAGTTTATAATTGTAAAATAAAATGAAGATTAATAATTTTTCTGAGAAGACAAACAAACTACAAATCCCTCGTTATGTCTTTATTAGGAATTTTGAAGAAGAAACTGCAATATGTGAGTTCAGAGAGAAAAGATACGTTATCATAGTTTCAAATACCGTATCAGTTTTTTTGCATTGAAGTAAATATATTTTTATATTGATGTATTTTTAAATTTCTATACCATTTTTTTTCATCTATTACTTTATCCCTCAGATAACAAAAGTCAACGACAACGCTAGAAATTGTCCGAATTTTATAGCTTAAAATCTATATAAAAACTAAAACAATTTTATCAATCTACAACATTTAGCTTCGAAAATAGTCTCCTTTTGGTTTCCTTGAAGTAATCTGTTATCTTTGGCTATGTGTATGTGTGTGTGTGTGTGTGTGTGTTGTATTTTTATAAGTTCTATGAGTTCTCTTAAGTTCTGTTTCTTCAAACGTTTGCCCTTTTCACACGTTAAAATTAAAAACTCTGTCAATTTTTTACTGCATCTCCAATTTATAAAAGGCAAGTAAAATCAAAGATTCTTAGCTTTATTATTTTCAACTCTGTGTTTATCAATCTGTCAATCAAATAGGGTATTGTATTTTATAAATAAAGATATATTAAAACCTAGCGTATGAAAATAAATACAAAATAAACAATTTTAAAAGCCACAAATTACATTTTTGTTATTACTTGCGACCAGACATTTGTTAACTAAAAGTTGTTAATTGTTAACTTACACTTGGAGTAAACGTTTTCATCTTACGACTTCTTCAGCATCGTATTTTTGCCGCTAGGAATGCTGCTGTTGTGCTTCCTCGGTACCACTTGTTTGAAAGTTAGAAGTGATATGATCGAAAAGTATGTGTGATCTGTGCCGTGTTTGTTCATTTAAGATGTAATTTTTATGTGTGTTGCTATGTCTATATATTTCAAATTATTCTAGTGTGTTTAATTTATGGCATTTGTTGCATGTGTGGAGGATGCTCGTGTTATTTTCCATACTTTTGCATGAGTGTTTATTGTCAATGAGGTGATTGCGAAGGCGGATTCAATAGTAGTGTGCAGTGCCCTTAAGTGTTCTTTATATCTTTCGGCAAAAGATCTGCATGTCTGTCCAATATAGAACTTATTGCAGTTGTTGCATTTTAGTTTGCATACTCCTGGGTTATTGTATGTGTTGGTATTGTTATTAATGCTGTGTCTGATAGCCGTTAGGCTTTTATTTGTTGTTCTGTAAGCTACACTGTATCCTGCTTTTTTGAATTGGTGTGCTATTTTATTTGTGAGTTTGTTTATGTATGTGAGGGTGATGAATTTGTTTGTATTCGTGTTTTTGTTGTTACTGTTCTTGTTGAGTATTTTTCTGTGTAGTTTGTCTATTAAATAATTGTCATATCCATTTTTGTGAGCTAAATATTTGATTGTGTTTAGTTCCTCTGTGTAGTTAGTTATGGACATAGGTATTTTATTTAGTCTGTGTAGTAAATGTTTGAATGCTGCGTGTTTATGTTGTATTGGGTGGTTCGATGAATTGCGTATCAATGTGTCTGTCATGGTTGGCTTGCGGTATATGTTGAAATCATGTTGTTTTGATTTTTTGTTATGGTGATGTCTAAGAAATTCAATTTTTTGTTGTTTTTAAATTCTGCAGTGAACTGGATATTTTTGTGTATTTTGTTTATATGTGTTTGGAGTTATTGGCTTTGTCTTATGTTTTTTTGGTATAATATTATAACGTCATCTATATATCTGTGCCAATATATTATCTTATTTGCGTGTTTGTTGTTATTTATGATTTTATTCTGTTCTTTGTGTTGTAGGAATACTTCTGCTAGAATGCTTGAAATCGGTGAACCCATTGGTAGGCCTTGTTTCTGTGTGTAATATATGTTGTGAGTGAAGTAGTTCTGTTGTGTAATGGTGTTGACAATGTGAATGATTTCTTTTGTGATATTTTCTGGAGTGTTGTTAAGTCTTAGATTGCCTCGTAATATGTTTAGTGTTTCTGTGACTGGGATATTGGTATATAGGTTTGTGATGTCAAACGATGTTAGGGTTGTGTTGTGAGGGATTTCAATGTTCTTTATTTTGTTTACTAGATCTATTGTGTTCTTTATACTTGTGTGTGTGTCTAGTTTTATGTATTTTATAATAGTTCTGTCCATATGGCGTGCTAGTTTGTGTGCGGGTGATTGTTGGCTGTTGATTATCGGTCTTATTGGTGTTCCTTGTTTATGTAGTTAGGAAGTGCTTGTAAGGTAGGTGCCGTAGGTCTTATTGTTTTAAGGTATTTTTTCTGTGTTTTAGATAATACGTGTTTTGCTAAATGAATTATGTTTTTAACTGTGTTGTGATATTCGTTTGTTTTTTCTGAGATGTAGTTTGCCGTAATGAATTCATTAATTTAATTGTTTAAATCCTGCGTAGATTTAATAAAAGCTGTAGAAACAGGCAAATAAATTTGCAACTATAATTAGGATCTTGAGGTGTCTAAAGAATTGACGTCACTCCAATGACTTAGATTGAGCAGTTTTATAAAATATAAATGATCAGAAGAGGGACAAAAAATCTTTTTATAAAAAAAGATATAGATATTTTCATAGTGAAATTAAGTCACCAGTGATGTGCTTTGTGTAATTCTATGATGCTGTGCTTATTCTCAACTTGAGGCGAAATATAAAAGACGATTGTATATAAAAAGCTGATATACACAGTACACAATTATTAAACTTTAATTTCATACGCGTTTCTATTACTTATGCCATCATCATCAGTGATATAACTTTAACTAACAGTGAATGTTACCAGTTAAAGTTAAATGTTTGTAGTAGTATCACAGATGATGATGAAATAAATCATCGAAACGCGCATGAAATTAAAGCCTTATAATTGTGAGTTGTGTATATTTATTTTGTTTATAAGCTGAATTTGAGCCGTTTAAAGCCAACTATAATATTATATTTATAGAAATAAAAGCAATAGTACCAAATATTAAAAAAAAAATGTTAATGAGTGAACAAGAAGAACTGAAATTTCAATGAATATAGCAAACAATTTCTATAACTTGATACATCCTATGAATTAATAGAACTGAGTAGTTATTTTTGAAAAGTCACGTCCAGCTAGGACAATTTTTTGATAAATCCAAAACAGTCTATTTTCAATAAAAATTTCTTTCTATGATATTTGCTCGCTTAATTTTTCAAAGCGTCATCAAGAATGATTCTGTTGGTTCAGGACGAGTTCGGGCAGACCATTCTCCACTTTGCCATGTCACGCTCTCACGGGCGCAACGCAGTGTTCCAGCTGTTGCAAGAGCTGGATACCAGCGTTGCTTTCAGAGACGAGCTGTACCGCACGGCGAGGGATATCGCCATACAAGTGAATATAGCTGAGAACATCCAGGCCATCGACAAGTTTGTTGTGTTTATGGCCGCCAATGGTAAGTAAATACATGGAAACAAATTCGCTTAAACTCAGTGCCATCTTGACTTTAGTATGGAGTTGATTCCGTGGTAATACCAAACACCTTTGAGTTTCGCTTGTGATAGAAGGCTGTAGTTATATAATGAGGAAGAAAAAATGACTTTATTTCTAAATTGTATTTCGATGACAGTTGAGTTTAAGTGTTTAATGGCTAATTCCAGTTTTAGTTTGAGTGTTGAATTAACTATACTCTCTGAACATGACTTTGGCATTCAGCAATAAATAATTGATTTTGAGTTGGTGTTTCATATTATTTAATTAATAAATGGTGAGTGTATTGAATTTCCGTATTAAACACTGAGATCTTGAAATCTGTTTAATACTTGAATTTTATAGTCCATTACGTTCGGTGTATCTTAATTAATCACTTAAACAATAGTTTATGACTATCCGAACATTAAATTGTGTAAATTTGTTAAAACTTACTGAGACAGAACGTTTTCGATCGCTATGTGGCGGTCTTCAGTGTCTTCCAACCATCAGTGTGGGAAGACACTGATGAAGATCGCCACATAGCGATCGAAAACGTTCTGTCTCAGTAAGTTTTAACAAATTTACAAAATTTAAAGTTCGCATTCTGTTTAATACTTTATGATTATTTAATACTTTATACAAATAATAGCAAAGTCGATGTTATAAAATAACAATATATTATAAATTTCACACAACGTTATAACGTTTTATAGATACATACATTATTCTTAACAATTATAAAACCATTTTATACATCATAAACTATCATATCGCCATACATGTTTTGTTTTAGCACCAGACCACCTCTCACGTACAAGCAAAAGTGTTTACCATAGCAACAAGTAAATATAAGGCTCTGTGTTAGCATTACCGGTAATTTATTAGACCGGAACTGTTAGCCTTGCCGTAAGTTTCGTGCGCTACACGCAACAGTTAGACGGCTTCACAGGCAACAGGATACCAACCACAATCTGCAATGTCGTCGTATGCTGTCTGGCTTCACTACTTTTTATTGTGGCGTTAGACGTGAGCCGAGACCGCCTACGCTGTAGACACGTCACTACAGTCTACAGCTAGTAGAGTAACCTGTTGCCTACGACGGGTAGCTTGACAATAGAACAGGTTCTATTTTCGCGCGACACCACTATGCAGCGTTTATTGAAAGGTTGATGCCACCTCAATTTATTCACTGCTTTATCAGACTTACCAACCACACTTTGTAGCGCGATAAATAACAGCAAGCGGAGCCCCAGCCTTAGGATAATAGATAATATTTTTCTAATCAGCTTAAACATCTTATATAACACTCTTTGACTCCTTCAGCATATTCAAATATAATCAAAGATTTGATTTAATGTTGGTAATTTTCGTTCACCCAAAATGATACATTTTACTGTTTTACAGGAGAAATAGAAAAACTGCAAGAGCTAATGTTGGAGGGCTACGACCATATTTTGGACACGTCCGATGAAGAGAAGACAATCCAAGAAGTAGCCTCCGAGAGAGGGCAGGCAACTGTTGTCAACTTCCTGCAGACAGTTTCCAATTTTGAGGTAACGTTCAGTGCATACTACCGGTTATAGAAGCTAACCGTGCTGAATGAGTAACAACCCAGCGAGTATTAAAAATAACAGCCATGGCCGAAAATGACCGGAATTTATAAATTTGAAACAATGTGATTATTTTATATACTGTTGAGCCATTCGCTTTACAAAAATTGCTTTAAATTTAAACTAATATCTTCAAACATTCCTTTCAAACTTGTAAATCTTGAAATAAATAGTTTTATGAATTAATATGCATTTATGATTCTTAATGTTCTTAATAAATAATTTGCTATAAGAAAGTACACAGTTGCATTCCATATTTATTCGAGGACTTGAAATAAATATTAAATAAATGAGAAAATGAGAAACCGGTTGAATAACAAGTCAAAGAAATTAATGAAATTAATACAAAGTTTCGGCAAACTAGTTACTTGCCCTTATCAGGCCTGTAGGGGTATGACAAACAAAGTCCTTACATTTTGAGTTCAAATGAGTTGTGTGAAGGGGCACAATATCAAACCCTTTACACTTCACCAAAAACTTTCCTTGAGCTATAGCTCTACAAATTATTAAATTTTATTTATGATTAATTATTAAATTATTAATTAAATAATTATACAGTTAATAATAAATACACAAAAACCTCTAACCACAAAATTTCTTTATTTTACCCTTATGTACATTTCAGTTACACAGTAACCATCCTCAGAGGGATAATATACAAAGACTGTATGTCTTTGGACTGGAGTCTTTGTATGTATTTATTATTAAATTCAACCACAGTATATTCCTAATAAATAGTAATTACACAGTTGTTGTTTGATCAAATAAATTTTAAAATATATTCCTGAATTTGTATATATATATATATATATATATATATATATATATATATATATATACAGCCATAAATAATTTAGTTCGTAAACATAAACTGTATATAAATGTGAACAACTTTAACTTTTATTAAAATTTTAACTATCGTAAACATTTATAAGTAGCTTGAATTATATGTTATAATATAAATATATATATATATATATATATATATATATTTATAAATGTATTATTTATAGAATGTATTATTTTATTCTAGTATAGCTACACCCTCCAACCCTTTGCTGTGGCACATTGTGGTTGCACGGAGGAAAAATGAAGAACAAAACAAAGCATACGTTAGGTAGAAGTTACGTTTTGCATTATTTCAGACATTACGGCAAGCGTACACAAACCAACATAACACTATTATATATATATATATATATATATATATATATATACATACATATAAAATATTAAATATAGGGAGTATTCCCTTTCCGTGCACAGATGAGGCGGCTCTTGGTTCACTGCTGACCTTTAATAAAACAAACTGTTTTCTCTCGGTCGCAGCCATGGTACTGAACGAAAAATAGACAAAACAATATATGAAGCGGGTTTTGTGTTGTTTCAAAACTTTGAGGCTTACACAATCGAAAATATAATTTTTCAATTCCTATTAGGTTATACTATCCCTAAGTGTAACTTGTTCAAATTCTCAATCGTTAATAAATTACTTTTCATTTATAAAGTCAAGTTGTAGTGGATAACACTTGGTCTTAATACAGTTTTTTCACAAATTAATTCAATAATTAAATTTTTAAAAAATGATGTCTTTAGGTTGGATTCGAAATCTATGGCACAATGTTTGAAATTCAGCATTCAACTATACATATATAAAATACACTAGCAGTAGTGGTTTAATTGTAATTATTTATTAGAAAGTAATTAAAATAAAAGTTTTGTTTGTTGGATAAGTAGGAATTACCTTGAATATTTTAGTTTTATATTACTTGTTACAATAAAAGCTTAATTCAGTAAAATGTACAAGGAGAGGACTTTGTTCACTACATTTCTGATGATTCAAGATGGCGCTATTCAGTGACGTAAATAAATAACGGTAGAAAATCCCACTTTAAAATGCCTTTGAAACATTTATTGCTCATGCAAATTTATGTATTGAAAATTTGTAATTTTAACTCCTTGACCACGATTTGAGTTTTAACAAGTACATAGCCGATCGCTTTACCTGTGTTGCCTAAGGAACACGTAAACATATAAATGCATGGACATATATTGACGCAAAGGTTTACTCATATTAAATTGTAGACACAGATAAATTTAAAGGTACAACCCTGTTTAAACTTAAAAATTGATATAAACTGTCTTACACACACAC